>CM068375.1:192998119-193598119 GCA_034769895.1 Magicicada septendecula | reverse complement strand
ATTAAAAAATCGACAAGCGGCCTTCCATCACTCCATATCCCACAACTGATTTGTTTCCTCTTAGCCGTACTGGTTCATTGACAACGTACTGGCTCATTTTATATTATAAACCGTAGAAAATAGTGTTAATAAAACAATATAGGTTTACAGTAGTACACATAAATTCCAGTCAAATTGAATAGTATTCCCCATACAATATTGCCCAGCCAAAATGACACATTAATTATACAGGATTACATTAACTCACAGTAATCGTACCTAAAATACAAATTATGTCCTTACTTGCCTACTCCTATTTATATAGAATAAACGAACTTTTTTTTTCTACTATCCCCCTTTTAATCCCTTAACATTTTAAAAGAATACCCCCCAGCCGGCACGCGGTGACCATTCGAGCTCGTTTTATTTCGTAAATAATTGCGTCGCCGTCGAATAAAACTGATTTGGTTATTCTCACATGTTCACTACTACCACTAACACAGGTTAGTTAATTTGACTTTACTCTTGAGATTAAAACTTATAAAATTTTGTAGAGCCCACTTGGCTCTGTGTCTGCGTAGACACAATCTGTGACGAACTGAGACGATGCGTCTCTCTTTCGCGGCCATCTTTCTTAATGACTACTACTAACGGGTTAGAGTATGGTGATGCTGATCTTTCTATTATGTCCCCTTCTAACATTTTATCTAATTCCGCCTGAACCGCTCTTCTCTTTGAATATGGTACCGGATAGCTTCTTTGTACATAGGGTGCGTGTTCCCTTACTTTTAATTCGCATTCATAATCCCTTGCCCTCCCTGGTACATCGGCAAACACTTCTCGAAAACACTCTATTACCTGCCACAACGCTTTGCGTTGAGAACTCCCTACGTCACGCCCCTCACTACAAAATTTCACCGCTCTATCCTCCCAAATTCGTTTATTTATGTTACCCCCTAACTCTCCCTCTCTACATACATACGTATCAACTTCCGTTTCTATTTTACTGGCCCGATTCAGTATCATCTTAACTCCCGAAATTCTGACTTTATCTACTACCCGCTCAAAGTTAATATCGACTGGTCTACCTTCATTATTAAGTACTAACAACCGCTTCTGGAAATCAATTACCGCCTTGTGTTTTATCAAAAAATCATTCCCCAGAATAACCTCCAAATTTAGTCCCCTTACTACTAAAAATGTGTTGTCATATTCTACTCCATTAATTACCATGTTCAAATGTACTTGTTTAGTTACACGTTTACTCCTAACCCCGGTAATACCTACAATAGTCACCCCCGCTACTGGCAAAATTGGGATATTTTTGTTTGTCTCTTGCAAACTCTCTAATATGTGTTCGGAAATAACAGAAATTTCGCTACCTGTGTCTACTAAAATTTTTACTTCCTTACCTTCAAGTTGAATTCTTACCTCTGTCAGTCCCGTTTCTAGTCTTGCTGTCTCTAAGTCCTCTTCCTCCATCAGTTCCTTGGACATATCAGTGTGGATGACATTATTTGCATAGTCATTGTTATCTTGGGTCCCGCAGTCATTTATCGACAATGGTGGGGTCCCTTCACTCACTGTCCTTGTTAGTTTTCCGTCTGAGTGTTTGCACGGCCTGGATTGTGCCCACCACGACCTCTGTTGGAAGTTCCACTGCTTCCCGGTGCTCCTCGGTTGCTGCTCCCTCCTCTCTGTGGTTGACTATTTTGGTTATGTTCAGTATTATTGCGTTGGCAACTCCTCTCTTTATGGCACCTGTAACAAGTTGTTCTACTACCATAGTTCTCGCAATGACACTCTCCACATCGCCAGTCATCACGTCTATGGTTATTACTGTAGCCTCCCCTTGTCCCTCTATATGCGGTTGGTGTTCCACTAGATTGATTATGATTATGATTCTCATTGTTGTGTACCCCTGACTGGTTTGAGCGCCTACCAATTTCCCGGTCCCTGATATTTTGGAAAATATCTAATATTTGTTCAAGATCATTTATACCTTCCACTTCCCGCGTCATTAGATTAATTTGCACCTCCCTTGGTAAATGTTTACTTATATGACGTACAAATGATCTAAACGGTAATGGTGGTTCAAGGTATTTAGGTTCATTGTACATTTTCATTACATAAATGGTGACATTATTACCATTAGTCCAAAAATTACCCGGCCCCATTATCTTACTTCTAAGTACTTCTTGGTCCTCTTCAGACCAGTATTTACTTCTAAAATCCCCTTCAAAACTTTGGAAATCTAACCAATCTCCCTTATGTACCTCCGCCCAAATTGAGGGGCTTCCCTTAAAACATTTCATAACTTTCAATAATTTCATCTCCCAATTACTGTTACAAAATCTATTAAAGTCTCGTACTCTGTTTAGGAATTTCATAGGGTGTACCCCCCTCCTATCCCAGTAAATGACTCTAACTCTATTTCGCTATCTACATTACGGGTAATTACTACTTGCTCACTGACACTGTCTAATTTTCTATTTATTACCATGTTTAAGTCGTCTTTAACATTGCTTATTTTTTGTTCCATTAAATTAAACTTGTTGTTAGTTACGCGTTCAGATTGAATACTGGCGTTATTTACCATTTCTACAGCACCTTTTAGTAGCTGTATTTCTGACTTACAACTACTATCTGTTTCACTAATCTTACTATCAACATTTTCATTAATTTCTACCATTTGATTTGCAAAACTCAATTGACATTTACTTATTTTGCTGTCGCAATTGCTTTCTATTTCATTTATTTTGAAATTAACATTAGTTTCATATGTCTTAATGTTATCTCTAACTTCTTCTATTTTCTCTACTACATAATTAAATTTACACTCATTATCAACGTTACACTTATTTATTTTACTTTCAAAATTGTCTTTCATCTCTTGAATTTGCTCATGAACTTGTATTTTGACTGTCTGTGACACTTGTTTGTTTACATTAATGATATGATTATTTAATTGTTCATTTACTGATCCTATCACTTGTTCTCTAAATGTGTTGAAACATTCATCCATCTCATTTAGACGTTTATTCATACTGATTTCGAACTTAACATTTTGTGTATTCATTTCACATAAACGCTTATCAAATTTTTGGTCAATATTATTTATATCACCCTTTAACTCATGGAATTTGCTATGAATTGTATTAAATTTAACATCAGAATCACTCTTCTGTTCTTTGAAAAGCAATTGCATCATTTTTATCATATCATTATCCTCAGATTGTTTATTTTTATTCATTACGGGTGGGGTTACCTGAATCCCTGAGTCATCTATTTCATCTGACTTACTTGATTCTCTATTTTGAACTGGGATTGGGGTCGAATGGACCTCCAACCCACTCATGACCGTTGATTCGGTCAAACTATTATTTTCCATTTTTGTTTTATATTATTTTTACATATATAAATATGCCCGGTTTTGCTTTCACAGTCTACAATTTACAACCTCGCCCCACTCCCAAATAACCCGTTCTGCAGCTTAATTAGGTCTGGCGAATATAGGTTATAAACCCTATACTCGAGTCCCTGTTCGGGCGCCATTGTAACTACTCACTTAATACTTATTAATAATTAATTCTTACCTTAGGGTTTTCCCCAGAGTCGTACAGACGAAACTGCTGCAGAAAGGATTATTCGAGATACAAGGGGTAAAGATCAAATACACAGTTTGTGCTAAAACAAATTGCCTCTGGTTTATTATGCAAACTAACTACTTCGTCTCTCTTTCATGACATTTAAATTTCTTATTTCTTTTCGTTAGATTAAATACTCGTTGAATGAGTAACAATTTGTAAAAATCAAACAAAGTAACAAAATGAATATTTCTTAATTAACTAGCTTATGACAACTATGGTATACCACAACTATTTATTTTTAGCAATGAACCAATACGTGATTTAGCCACACACTCACACACATTCGTTCTTTGACTTTGTCGTTCTATTTAAACCCCACTTTGAGATCTCTGATGTACATTTAAGATTTACAATTTATTTATGTTGAATTATACTCTGGAGAAAAAGGTAAAATGATATTGGTTAAAACTCAGTTAATACTTAACGTCTGAAGAACTCCGCTATTTTGCACTTCTGCTGTGAATGCACTGGTTTTTTTTTCTTTGGTTAACACACCATAAATTAGTTTTGACACTGTTTACCCGCGGTACTGTTATTGATTATTTCGTATTGGGTTGATGCGCCACTATTATTTTAATCCACTTTAGAATAACATTTCTTTTTATTTTGTCGGCCGACATAAATTTTCGAACACTTAGCTCGTTTAGGTTGACCGCGCGGTCATGAGTTGCAACTGGAACTGGCGTTAGTCCGCTAAAGTTGAGCATACAGAGTTTTCTGGTCATGTGATCTTGAGTCTGCGCTCCCATTGGTGTTGTTAAAAGAGCGCTATAACTTAGGCGTAAGATTTAGCAATATTTTGCCGCCTGGCGCAGTATGAAGTTACATGACTTTCTTCCGTGATTCACGGCTGATGCGAAGTTAGGTGTTATTTCACAATCGGTCTACGCTGCTTGAATGCGGAGACAAAACATAGACGTTTTGTTCTGTAATAAACACAGTCGATTTAGTTGACTAACTCGGGGTTCTACAAGGGTGAACAATGACTGCCTGGAGAATATAATTTTAAAATGTTATCTTGGCCCTACAATTTTGTACCGTTACACTTTATTATATTTAACGGGAATACCAGACAAATAGAATTGATTAAGAATTACTTAAACAAAATTCATAATAAATTAAAATGTACTATGGAGATTGAAAACAACAGAAATATTAATTTTCTAGACTTAACAGTGTCACATAACGGAAATAATTTAAAATACAAAATTTTCAGGAAACACACTTATACCGACACAATAATACATTACGAATCACATCATCCTGTTACACAAAAAATGGCTGTATTTAACAGTCTTGTAAACAGACTTCTAAATGTTCCCCTTGAAAGAGAAGACTACTTAAATGAGGTAAGCACTATTAAACAAATAGCCATAAACAAACGGATATAAACCTACAATAGTAGATAAAATAATAAATAAACATAGAAAACGTTTAAAAAATAAAAACTCAAACATTATAAAAGTAAACAATAAATATCGTAAATATCTTTCTGCCAATTTTACAGGTATTATATTTTAAGATCCGTTCTCAAAGATAAAAATTATATCATATCATTTAAAACAACTAATAAATTGGAAAATTACTTCAAAAACAAGAACGAATTACCGTTAAAAAAGAAATCCGGTGTTTACAAAATAAAATGTGACGATTGTGAGGCTTTCTACATCGGTCAATCAGGCAGATGTTTTTACACGAGATTTTTGGAACATATTCCCAAACCGAATAATAATAAATCTAATTTTGCGCAACACTTAATATCAAGCGGACACAATTACACTAGCTTTGAAAACAATTTAACAGCATTACATATATGCAAAAAAGGTAAACTGATGGATAGTCTGATACCACCACCAAAAATAATATATTGAATGATCAGGTAAATTTTGCATCGAACAACTTGTTCGACACTGCCATTAGATTAGATTTTAATCTTTGACCAGTCGTGTGACGATCGCGGTAGTGAGTGCACGCATGCGGGAGCTCCGGCCGTTCTTCGTTTAAAATTTCACATGCGATTTAAAGTTTTTATTTATAATGACATAACCACAATCATAGTTACAATTTTGTATAGTAATTAGTTTTAAATTAATATCAGTGTTATCTGAAGATGGGACCTTGTGCCCGAAACGCGTCATAACTAGACGAAACTTAGTGTCACTCAAGTGGATATAAAGGTAATTATATAATAATTTAATAAGTGACACAGTACGCTAAAAAAGTATAATACTACTTTGTTGGCGATAACGTAGTACCCATATAAAAATTATCCCCTCGCCCTTCAACTATAATTTTCATTTCTAGAAAATTAGCCCCACCCCGTTCAACTAGCCTCTTCATTTATAGATATTTCATCTACGTTTCTACAGTGGATTATTAAGATCATCTTATCAGGATACTTTATTTATCAAAATTAAGTACTTTACTCTTGTTACAACAAAAAATGTTTCTGGTAAAGTGCCCTTTCCCCGTAACCGATCTTCACCAAAATCAATAGGCCTTGAGTATTCTACAACTCAGCCACATGTGTAAAAACTTATTTGATTCTGTTTGAATTTACGGCAGTTATCGTTCGTCATAGAAAAAATTACCCTTGTTATCACATAAAACGTTGCAGGTAAACTACACCTTTCTCTTAACTGATCTTCACCAAAATCAATAGGTCTTGAGTCCTCTACAATTCAGGGATGCATCCAAAACATTATTTGATTCTGTTTGAATGTGCGGCAGTTATCGTTCGTCATAGAAAAATTACCCTTGTTAAAACATAAAATGTGGCAGGTAAACTACCCCTTTCCCTTAACCGATCTTCACCAAAATCAATAGGCCATGAGTCCTCTACAACTCAGGCACATATGTAAAAAATTATTTGATTCTGTTTGAATTTACGGCAGTTATCGTTCTTCATGGAAAACGTTCTCTTGTAACAACATAAAATGTTGCAGGTAAACTACCCCCTTTCCCTTAACCAATCTTCAACCAAATCAACATTGAGTTATCTACAATTGAGGAAGGTATGAACAAAATTATTTGATTGTTTAAATGTGCGGCAGTTATCGTTTGTCATAGAAACAATTACTCTTGTTAAAACATAAAATGTAGCAGGTAAACTCCCCCTTTCCCTTAACCGATCTTCACCAAAATCAACAGACATTGAGTTCTCTATAGCTCAGGAAGGTATGCAAAACATTATTTGATTCTGATTGAATTTACGGCAGTTATCATTTGTCATAGAAAACATTACCCATGTCAAAACATAAAACGTTGCAGGTAAACTAACTTTTTCCCTTAACTGATCTTCACAAAAAACAATAGGTCTTGAGAACGCTACAATTCAGAGTTGCATCCAAAAAATTATGTGATTATGTTTGAATTTGCGGCTGTTATCGTTTGCCATAGAAAATACCCTTGTTAAAACAAAACGTTGCAAGTAAACTACCCCTTTCCCTTAACCGATCTTCACCAAAATCAATAGGCCTCGAGGACTCTACAATTCAGGGCTGTATGCGAAACATTATTTGATTCTAAAATATTCCTCAGGCTTTCACGGCCGGTGTCAGATGTATGATACATGTTATCCGGGCTGTTTGGCCGTGGTCCCATGGCTTATTACAAAACCAAACGTTTCGGCAGCTCCAATGGCTGCCATCATCAGTGGTATAAAAATCCTGAACATCGGGTGGTCACGTACAGGCCCACAGTACTGTGGTATAGGCTGAAGTCCTGCCATGCTACCTGTACTTATAAATTCAGCAAAGTCCCATGTACAGGTAAAAATGACACCATCAGCGAATCACAATAAAGATGGTGTATGATTGTCTCGTACCACACTATGCCATTAGGTACTCAGTTGTTTTCCGCGAAGTACTGTGGGGAAGGATAGTGATTTCCCACGATGCCACCTGTGCTAATTGTTTGCTAATTTCAACCCCCGCACAGGTAAGAATTGCATCAATGGCCAATCAGAAACAAGAAGGTGTGTGAGAGGCTCGCATCGCGCCATGCCATAAAGTACTTAATGCGATGCTTTCGCCCCGCCGATTCATAGCGATCGCAGCATACTTATGAAACAAGACGGACTCCATATGAAGGCAAGGGAAGTAATCTCTCACCGCCGACAATTAAATCTTTACGACACCCAAATTAAATATTACGAAAATAATTATTTCAAAAGATGCGTACTGGAAATGATTCAAATTAAAAGTGACCCTCACTCCATTAATTTTCGCACTGATACTCAAAACCTCTCGTCCAGTTATGCTCAACTTATACACACCGTCAAAACATGAATTTGAAAAATAATCAGTAGTCTCCCTACAGGATGTGTTGGTCATTTTAATGGCCAGCTTGTCGTCAGATATTAATTAGTGTCACACTCCCCCCTAGTGCAAATCTTTCTCAACTGTCTTCCAAACACACGTTACTTAATTTCCTACAAATGTACAAGGGTCGTCTGTTCTGCTTTATAATAAGGAGTTGGTCAGGGAAAATTTACAGTTGTGTGTTTGGCATCAGCAACAATTGTAAGTGTCTCACTGATCATATTATTTAGTATTAGCTATGAAACATAACATTTCTTATAAACACATATACGATCAGTTTTAAACTCAGTACAGTGGGCATCTCTGTTGTGCAGAATTTACAGATGATAAAAAGAAGAGAATAAAATGGTGTTATATTTATGTATGGATTCTCGAATGTGTAGTTGGTTTGTGAGGTTGTTTTGTTGTGGGTGTGTGCGTATGTAGTGCTAGCGTGTGTATGTACACGTCTACGTGTTAGATTTGTGGTATATATCTGTTTAGAATAGAGTGAGAGAGAGACAGAGCGCCCGAGTGGTTAACGTGAGTGAGAAGGTGCTGTATGAGTCAGAAAGATACAAGACTGAGATATATTTTGTAACGTTTCCTTATTTGTTACAAAATATTTATAATAATATCAGAAATTGAAATAAAAAATTTTATTTCAAATGAAAAATTTTGTTTTCTGAAAAAATGATTGTTTTCGTGTTTTTTGTTGTATGTAATTAAGAAATAATTTTCGTAACTGTATTGTGTAAAAATTTTAATGATTTTATGATTGTTTATGTTGTTGTGTCACTTTCTCTGAATAACTCCTGCGTTAATATAGTTAACTCCGGTACTAGTCGATAGACGGTTCTTCTTCTTCAATATGCTCCTTATTCCTTTGTAAATACCGCCTTTCGGATAGTCCGTGATCTTGAATTAACTTATTTTTAATTATATTTAAATTAAATTTCAACCAAATTGCAGAATTATATTATTTATTAACAATTTATTAGAAAGATTGATGATTAATCGATTATTGACAACAGTATCGACTCGTTACTCAGGGCCGGTCGATAAAAAATTTACATGAATAGTGTATATAATATTTTGTTCTTTTAACGGTTACTGTATGAATAGCCAGAGAAGGGTAGGGCCATGAAAGTATAACACTTACAATTAAAAGTCTTAAAACTAACAATTACAAGGTTATTAATCAATATTGAAAGTTTATATATTATAATATTCGAACCAGTGAAGACTCGATGTTCATTTGTTCCACTTCGCATAGGATGCTGGGAAAACCAAAATGGCCGACTGAGGACTGCGTAAGTTAATGTCCGTCACCTCGACAAATATTTCTTGCAATAAAGATGCCTGTTCACCGTTTCCTCGTCTCAGCAATTGTGGATATTCGTTATGGAGTTGATTGAGTGTTACTGGTGCAGTGTTTCTTAGTTCACTTTGTTTAAATGTGTGTGATTATGTCTACTTCACTTTGGTTAAATATGTCGTACGTAACCCTGTTTGTTTCGTCCGTAATAATTATTCGTGTTGGTGTTAATTCAATAATTTAGGCGTATGTGGTTCTGTTTTATTGTAGTTTTATAACAATAAAACAGAATCAGTTGGTGCTCACTGATTCTAATAGTTAAAGTCAAAAAATAAAAAAGTTACAAATTTTCACTAAACTCGATTTATGTATCGCACGCCATTAACATAGGTTACACGGAGCAAAACCTCGTTCAAGTGTTCGCTTCAACGGATAATAATTAACTGTTCTCATTTCCTTCGTCTCCTGAAATTCTTAGCCAATTTAATATATATCATACATTGTTTCAAATTACCTTGGCTTCCGATACATTTTTATTTAATACATTATATCACTGAAAATATTTTTGTTATTATCTAATTGTATGAAATACTAAATACATATTCGGTTTCTTTAATCTATTTTGCTTATTTTGATACTAATTAATATAGTTTTATAAAGTTTTTATTTAAAAAAGTTATATTTCTTTCATTTTGGAAAAGTAGGCTTAAATTTTTGTTTCCTGTTCTTGTCCAAATAATAGCCATTTTATCTGATATAATTATTATTATACTGAATCTCAGATTGATATAATTGTTTATCTTTACTTAATTTCTTGCAATTTTGTCCATTAATTATTGTTTTTAAATATAATTCATTTATCTATGACTCCTCCTCTGAAATTTTAGTTAATACTTTTCATTTTTATTCATAATTTTACCTATCTTCTGACAATATCTTTTTAAAGTAGAAATTACATTGTATTACTATGTGATGGGTTTATCTTGCGTAAATTTCATCTGGTTAGTTGGTTTCTAGGACTAGATTTGTCATTTATAATGTAAGTTAGATTTACTATTTGGCCTAGATTTTATCTGTTGTTACCTACAAAGTTTTTATTAATACAGTTAGTTTATACCCTTTTCTGACCTTCTATCCTAATATAATATTCATTAATAATTCCTTCTTTTACTACAATAAGATTTAGTATTGTTGGGTGCTTAACGCTCTCGAATTTATCTTGAGTTAGTGTTGCAAGCTTAAGGAAGCTGGTAGGAAGTCAGAAAGTGTTTTGCATGAATTAGTGGACTGTATTTAGATTAAGTAACGTTTATTGAATGTCATTCAGAAGCGCAGGCCCACGCAATTACGTCTTGGTTCATAGCCAAAATATAAGATGTGGCGTAAGTTGTCAGACTACATAATGTGTAGCATTGAAACTGGATGAAATAAGAAAGACATAGAAAATTTAGGTTGCCGCGGCTGGTGAGAAAGTAAGGGTGCAAACGCACTGTTCAAAGATTGAGTGATGACTGATTAATCGAAGCGGCGTGGCCACGTGCAGCACCGCTATGGTGACGTAAGTGCGCGTGAGCAAGTACAAGGTACAATGCATTAACATACTGCCCGCCTCAAAATCGGCGATTTTGACATAGTTTGCAGTAAGAAAAAAAGAACAAGTTATTTAGCACATACAAGTATACATGAATATTGGCAAGAATACAAATATAATATAAACGAGTACATCGTTAATATAATTAAATACATCATTAATCAATGCTCCAAAAGTAATATGTAACAATAATCCAAAGGCTTGAATATGCGATAACCCATAATAACAATAATACGTGGCAATAAGGACATCGTAGGTGGCCTTGCACAAACATTAAAGAAATACAACCAATTTAAAAATAACAGCGTGACACTTAGCGTGTAATAAACAGTATTACACAACAATACAAGGCAATATACCTGGAAAATTCACTATGACAATATACAATAGAAATATGCTACAAATCTCGATAATAATATACAATAAAAATACCCAAAAAATCTAGTATAATAATACAATGAAAATACCCAAAAAATTTAGTATAATAATACAATAAAAATACCCAAAAAATTTAGTATAATAATATACACTGCACCACACCGTTCACCATAATTGACATCACACTAAGAAAAAGAAAAACGTTTAAATGTTCACCAATGCACCGCTACATGGCGTCCATTAAATGATACAATAAATACAAGTGCATAAATGGTATACATTACATAAACAACATTGTAGCCAGTAAAATGTGCATGGTAGAGCATGTGCTCGACCGGCAATGTCCCGGGCATGAAACACCGAGGCGCGAATCAGTCTGATGCCACCGGAAGTGGGCACAGCTTATGAATAGGTCTACGCAGAATGCCGTTAGCAGTACGGACGTCCGCGACACGTACTAACGAATCCTGCCCTAGATATGTCTGAGTGACAATACCGCGCTTCCACAGCAATGGTGGAGTATTGTCATCCAGGATAAGGACTAATTGTCCTACCGATAAATTTTTAGACTGCTTTTCCACTTGTTTCGCTGGTGCAGATAGTCTCTGGACCAACTCTTCCAAATGGAACGAGTAAACCCTTGCAAAAGCTGCCATCTCCTCAAGCGACCCATATTTGTATCCGAATAATCGGGTTCCGGAAGAGCGGTAAGGGGGGAGCCAACCAAAAAGTGAGCTGGAGTCAACGGCTCAGGATCCCCGGCGTCATTTGAAATGGAAAACAAGGGACGCGAGTTCAAACAGGCTTCAACTTGGGTCAAGACAGTGGAGAACTCTTCGAAGTTCAGGATCGTATTGCCTATGACGCGCTGCAAATGGAACTTAACACTCTTGACGCCACAGACCACCAAAATGGGGGGCTGAGGGAGGTATGAACGACCACTTAATTCCGCGTGACTGGCGAAGTCCTGAGCGGCCCTTTGAAATTCGTCCCGCTGGAAGAGCTTGTATAGCTGGTGCAATATAGTGCCAGCCCGACGGAAATTAGAACCGTTATTGGAGAATATTTGTTCGGGGATGCCCCTCTGGGATATGGTTTAAGGCGGCCAAAAAGGCGTCTGCCGACAAATCTGAAACCAATTCAAAGTGAATAGCCTTGGTGGACAAGCAGATGAACAGAGAGATATAGGCCTTAGTAAAGGATTTGGACCTCTGCCCGCCCTGATGTAACAACATAGGACCGGCGTAGTCTACGGCGCATTGTGAAAATGGCTTGGAGGGGATGACCCTAGGCGCGGGTAATTGACCTAACAGTTGGCTAGAACCAGATGCGCGAAAGCGAAAACAAGTGATACATTTGTGAATGACCGAGCGTATGTACGACTTGTCGTTTATAATCCAATACCTTTGGCGCAGCGAACACTGCGTAAGTTGTACTCCAGCGTGGAGTAGTCGAATATGTTCATATTCAATAATTAATCGAGTAAGATGAGCCTGCGGATGTAGTATGATTTGATGCTTGTTATTGTAACTTAGCTGCGACTGCTGAAGGCGACCGCCTACACGTAATATACCAGCGTTATCAAGAAAAGGATTAAGTGAGAATGTTTTACTATCAGTAGGTACAGGGCGATGTGCCTGTAATAACATATTGAACATATTAAAACCTCGAACACAAAAAACAACCGAAAACAGTTCTGGTATATATAGAATCCAGTGTAGTGAATGTGATAAATTCTACATAGGACAAACGGGCAGGAAATTTAAAGACATAAAGAACATATGCCATAAAAGAACATCAAGTCAATCAAATCCAACTTTGCTTTACATCTGGTAAACAGCAATCACAGTTATAGTGGTTTCACAGATAACTTTACGCCCATACATATATGCAGTAAGAGCCGATACATGGATGCCATGGAAGAATATGAAATATATAAAGCGTTTTTATTTCAACCAAACCTACTGCTTAATGATCAATTAACATTTAAATCTCACTGTTTATATGATACTGTATTGAAGAGTGATAACGCTTGTGTACACCAGCCGAATATATAGTTTGATTACGCGGTCAGTTATAGTACGGCAGTGCGCACTGTTACGTGGACTGAGTTCTATCATACTCATTGTGTTATGTGTTGATGTGTTTTAATTATTATATTCTTGACACGTTCGTTATGAACTAGAAGACAAAATTTTACCTGATGATGGGAACGTGTTCCCGAAACATGTTGTAAGATATCAAAGACGTAGTCGCAGCACAGATAAAGAAAAAGGTATTTATTAATTTCAATGCCTGTAATTCTTTAATTTCAACATTGAAATGCGAAAACTGGGCTTGGCGAATAAAAACCAAGAGCGCGCTGTTTAACTCATGCGCAGACAAAAAGGAGGTGCTTCTATTGGAAGCGAGAGACTTAGCGTTACGAATAAAACGCAGGCAGTAAGCAAAAACGCGTAGAAGCCTAGAGAGAGAAGAGTAATTTTCAACATAGTTTGAAAAGTGAGAGGCAGTAGCCAACGCGAGTAGGGCCTGTTTACGTTCTTCCTTGTCCAACTCCGGATGAGCGTAAGCGGAATTGGAATCGAAGGGACGGATAGGCCAATCCGAAGGCTTCTTTAGTAGCCAATAAGGACCATGCCACCATTGCTGGTGATCGTGTAACAAACGGGGTAAACAACCGCGGGATTATCATGCGACGAGACATGATACCAATTGCCCAGACTAGAGAGCTGCTGAATTTCCGAAACACGGTTCGCTACAAATACCTTCCACCTGGACGGCCTTTGATGAATCCAGTGAAGGGCAATTGTCGAATCAGAATAAAAATATAACTCGCTAAACTTGTAGGCCACGGCATGGACAACCTTGGAACCAACTGCGCTAATAACAAACAGGCGCACAGCTCGAGACGAGGTAAGGAAATTTGCCTTAAAGGGGCAACTCTAGATTTAGAGCACAATAAGTGAGACGAAATACTGTTATCGGAATATACCGTGCGCGCATAGATACAGCATGCGTAACCTTTTACAGACGCGTCGGCGAACCCGTGTATTTGGAATGAGATGATTGATGAATTACCTGAATCCTTTACAGCCCTCGGGATCCTAAAATGAGTGTCTGAAATTAATTGAGCGTAGAGCTCGGTCCAATTAATAGATAAGGAGTCAGAAAGCGGGTCGTCCCAGTTTGTACCCGAAGACCAAAGTGTTTGCATAAAGTGCTTGCACCAAAACGTGATAGGCCCAATTAAACCCAATGGGTCATAGATACCAGCGATGACAGATAACACCTTTCTTTTATTGAAATGATCAATTTTAAAATTTCTTTGTATATTGTATACGAAGCTGTCCGGTAGAACGTCCCACTGAATGCCCAAAGTGCAGACTGTTTTGTCCTTGTTAAAGTCTAGGGACGAGTCAGTGTACGAAGATGTTATATTCCGGTCGTTAGACGACCATTTGTGAAGAGTGAAGCCGTAGCGGCTTAACAACTCAGAAATGTCGGTATTCAATTGGGTTAGAACGGGTGAGCTATCGGAACCGGTAAGGAGGTCATCGACGTAAAAGTCATTAGCAATGACTGAACAGGCCAGGGGGTACTGAGTACTATTTTCCTGGGCGATTTGTTTTAAACATCTCGTTGCAAGAAATGATGCACTGGCAGTCCCGTACGTGACTGTTCTTAAAGCATAATGTTTGAGTTCCTTGTAGGGAGCGTCACGCCAAACAATTCTTTGTAAATTGGAATCATGCGGGGAGACCAAAATTTGGCGATACATTTTTTCTATGTCGGCGATGAAAGCGTAACGATGGGTTCTAAATCTGGCCATAATGGCGAAAAGATCCTGCTGGATCGTGGGGCCAACCATAAGGGTGTCGTTTAACGACAAATCGTTGGACGCCTTGGCCGAACCATCAAAAACAACGCGAAGTTCAGTGGTGGTGCTTGTAGTTTTAAAGACGGCATGGTGAGGTAAATAAAAAATGTTTGATTTGTCAACTGACAAGTCGTATGAATCAAGCGGAGACATATGGCCGAGATTTAAATATTCTTGCATAAAGCCAATATTATCCCTGTGCAAAGACTGGTTTTGCCTAAACTTGAGTTCAAGGGTTTGAAACCTACGAACCGCTCTGGTGAGGGAATCTCCGAGGCATTCTGTAGTGCGGGGTAGCGATACAACGAACCTACCACTATCATTACGATAGGTGTTTGCGAGGAAGTGATTTTCACACTCCGAATCCGCATCTGAAGGAGTACGGCACAAAACATCCTCCAACTGCCAGAAGGCCTCGAGTTGCGATGAGATAGCCTTATTGTCGTCGAGAGCAATGAATGAAGAGACCGGTTTGGTCATCTCTACGTTGAAGGGTAGATTCCCGGCGAGTATAAACCCTAGCTTAGTTTCTTGTATTGTCGGAAAGTGTGGACTTCGAACGAATTTAGTCGGCTCAATTAACTGCAAAAAGTATTGTGCCCCAAGTAATATGTCAATTTGTGACGAATTATTAAATTGCGGGTCAGCTAAAAATATCCCTCTAGGAATTTTCAAGGAAGCGATGTCAAAGGATTCGGTTGGAAGATTGTGATTCGGGGCAGAACAGCGCAGTGGACATTTAAGGTGAAGTCCTTATAACGTGAGTTGAAATTTTGAAGGACAACACGAGCTGTTATGGCCCGAGCGAGTACAATTCAGGCATAGTTTATTATGTATTAACACTTCCCTACGTTGTATAGGCTGTAGGGCGATAAATTGCGGGCATTCAAGTAGTTTGTGATTACCACGACACAGCTGAAAAGATTTATTGTTTGGTTGAGTGTGCACTAGTGACCCAGTGAACTCCGCGCGCTTAGTTGATTTCCGATAAGAAGCATTATCGCTAACCTGTCTAAAGCCAGACGAACCAGTCGGTGCATTTATGTTTTGTAACAGCTGACGTCTTGAATTTAAAAACTTAATGAAATTATCATAAATAGGAAGTTGTTTTTCACCTAAGGTTTCCTTCCACAACCTGCACGTATGCTCGTCAAAAATATATTTTCCATAGAAAATGCACAAAAATAAGCTCGAACGTATTTACAGAAAGTTTTAATGAGTTCAGCGCATTTATGTTGGCGGTGAGCTCATCTATAAATTTAGAAATGCTGAGCACGGACTCACGTTGAATGTGTCTCATGCCCAGGACGTTTGATGCGTGATAAGTGGTTACAATTAATTTACTGTCATAGCGGGCCCTTAACAACTCAATGGCCACCATGTAATTTTCGTGCGTGATAGGAAGCGATTTTATGACATTCAGCGCCTCGTCCTTTAATGATAAGTGCAAATAGTGAAGCTTTTGGATGCCAGTCAGGTCCGTTCGGACATGAACTAGCTCCAAAAACATGTTGTAAAAGTGTTGCCACTCGATTATATCACCTGAGAAACAGGGTAGCTTAATAGGTTGCAACTGAATGGGAGGCGTGCTGAATGTAACTACCTCAGATGGACTTGCTGCCTTCCTGCTCATTTCCTCGGCATGGTCTATTACATTTTGCAGCTTGCATTCTATGCTGCATAAGTCGTCTTCGGTCTGAACCCTATCGCTCGCGGAAGCAAAATCGGAGTCCTCAGACTCGATTTGTGTTTGGATCTCATCATATTTAGCCGGTAGCTCCATAAGGTGGCGAAGCTTTATTTTTAATGCATGATTGTCATGCGTATCATGATCGAAATTGTCGGCATAAGTATTTATGCGCGATATAGAGGCCTTGATCGTGCCACGTTTCTTGATCAGCGCCTTCATATCCGCCATGATTGGGTATGAAATAAAAAAAAGAAAAAGAATTTAAATGATGCTACAAAGGCCAAGTTAATGCAACGAGATGAGCTAGACCAGGCAGGAAGTCCAAATTATAAAGTCACGCAACGACACGGTAATACTTACTTAACACATCTTAACTAAATTTATGTGACAATAAAATCCTGAATTAGGCATTACAAACAATATAGCAGTAATCATTAATGACATGAGTGCTGTTTGAAAAGATATGACTTACAAGTAAAGAGAATATTAATTGAGTTCGCAAAAAATTATAAGTTCATATTCAAATTATTGCAAAATATTTTAAATTATTAAATCATATTATTATTTCAATACTGCTTTGTTTAATTTAATGGCATTGAGAAAAAATATGCGAATTATGCAAGTTGAAACTAATATAAAACATGAGTTCAGTCAGTTGAAATGGTACTTATCGGCATGTTCTAGAAGGCATCGAAAGCTTGTCGGAACCTTCGTAGTCATGTCAGGTACCCAAGCATGGATAATGTAGACATGGTCGCTGCCTGTCCAGTGATGTCCAATGCGGTGGAATCCTGTCTAGATAGGCTGCTCTGGATTTTCCCACATGCTGAATGCCACGTGCTAGATGCTCGTGTGCTGCAATGATGATTCCAATGTTCCGGTTGGCGAAATATGACGTCCCCAATGTCGTGTGATACGATTCCCAGATGTAGGTGCTAATTACCGAGTTGTTGAATTTAAATTGAAGAAAAAGAAATGCTGATAGGCCTGCTTAATGCACTAAACCATGAGACAGATTGTCCATGGATTTAGTCACGTCCGTGAAATACAAATCCGGGGTCGGAGGACCATATGTTGTCGCTGGACGAGAATGCTGTTGCTCGACGAAAGTGCGGTCGCTCGCGAGCCCGAAAATGTTGTCGCTTGTGGACAGAGAATGGCGGTCGCTTGTGGACCAAGAATATGAAATCCTGTTGCGGAGGACCATATGTTGCGTGCTTAATGCTCTCGAATTTATCTTGAGTTAGTGTTGCAAGCTTAAGGAAGCTGGTAGGAAGTCAGAAAGTGTTTTGCATGAATTAGTGGACTGTATTTAGATTAAGTAACGTTTATTGAATATCATTCAGAAGCGCAGGCCCACGCAATTACGTCTTGGTTCATAGCCAAAATATAAGATGTGGCATAAGTTGTCAGGCTACATAATGTGTAGCATTGAAACTAGATCAAATAAGAAAGACATAGAAAATTTAGGTTGCCGCGGCTGGCGAGAAAGTAAGGGTGCAAACACACAGTTCAAAGATTGAGTGATGACTGATTAATCGTAGCGGCGTGGCCAAGTGCAGCACCGCTACGGTGATGTAAGTGCGCTGGGCAAATTGTGCGTGAGCAAGTACAAGGTACAATGCATTAACAAGTATTGACTTTAAACAATTAAAATATAACAATTATTTGACATTAAATATGGTATTTAAATTCATACCCTTTTTTGTACTGATTACTTACAGTAACTCCTAAAAAAACAATTTATTATATAAGAATGATATCCACATTCAGACATTGCATTCCTAATTCAAACTATTAAACACAACAACACTTTATAAATACAAGAATTAATCTCTATTTCCAAACCTTATGCATAGAGTTCATTTATGGTAATTGGAACCTAACATCTCTGTTCCATTAAATTTTTTAACACTTACTTATAACTATTTGGGTACAGTCTTATCTGTTTTCCTTAACTTTAGGGATGTATCCCTCGTCACTTTATTTATTAATTTCAAGCTCTCTATTTATATTATTCACTCCATTGAATGTTCTCATATAAACAGTGGCATTTTATTAGAAAGAGTAGTCATTGCTCTTTCACCATACTATTTGATTAAATATCACTCATGATACTATATTAAACACTTAAAGTTATTTAAAGGTACAGTATTTAATGTACTTTCTCAAAGTTTATTTATGATAATCTAATAACTTGCACTTGTCCCCTGTTATTACTTGATACTATCACTAGTCCTTTCATAGTTTTATAATATCAAATTGTTTAATCATGGGGGAACTGTTAAGATTTGTCTTTATTAATTATACAATAACTTTCTTGGGTGCACTTCTACTTAGCACTTTAAACACTTTTGTTTTTATTTGTTTACATGAGTTTATGGTTTTTTGGGGTGTTTGTTTTCTCCCTATTGGGTTTCTTTAGGGTATTGGTTGTATTCTACTTCCTCTATTACATGTTATCTTCAAACTTGTCCCTGTTCATTAGGTATCTTGGTTTGTTCTGGATATCTTCCTTCTTCATTCTTGGTTTCTTCAGTACCATTTTGTTATTATTATTTTTCTTTGTTCTGGGTCTCTTCCTTTTTCGTTCTTGGTTTCTTCATTATTATTTATTCTTGTTTATTCTGGTTCGTTTATTTGGTCTGGGTAGCTTCCTTACCTACTCCTATCCTTGTAGCGGGTCAATTTTTGGGTGTTTTTATTTTAACCGTTTGGGGCATTTATATATTTGTATTCATTTCATTTTCGGTCGGGAGCCTTATAAAATATGTCGAAATAACGGTATTATTGTGCAACGTATAACAGTCAGTGTAACAGAACAGTGAAACAAAGCAATAAGACGCAGGTTGTTGTTGAGTAATGCGGCAGAGGAATTCGCACCTCCACCAAAATTCTAAGAACTCTGTACATGTGGGTCAACGCTCAAGCGCAACTACACCTGTACGCGCTCCAAAGGACGCTCTGGACAAAAAACTAAGATGGCCAGAGCGTAAAAATATTCGTCGTCTTCTCTAAGACCTCCCGGAAGTCGCATTAAACTCCGCCTACTGTTGGTGACGTCATCAGAGCCAAGTCCAATATTAAGCTCTGGTCACACACATATACCAGCTATAATCCATGCATAAACTGAATATGCCTCAGCAAATCAACAGTATACGGCGACGAAAACCTGATGGCCGTGACTGCTCATTTCCTGCGACTCAACGAAGCAACATGTACCTGTTACGTTCTCAGTGACGGTCGACTTCAAGCAGGGACGCCACACAGTCCACGAGCTACAGAGTACAATACACACATAGTTACGACTCGCGGGCCCCGGTCGGGTCGAACTCTTACATATGGATAAATCAAGTGTAATAACGATTTAACACCGACCGGGACCCAAGAAGTTAATCAATCCACCACAGTGAAAAATTTGTGACATTGTAGGCAGTAAAACGATTCAATACAGACCTTTTGTAAGCGCGGAACAATGCCACGTGTTTGGTCGGCCTCGCTCTAGTGCGGTTCCCCGAGTTAAAACAAAAATTTTTAAGATGTTGAGGGGTTAATAAATAGTGTGTATAAATGTGTGAGTGCATTCCAGGCTGGGCAGTCTAGTAGTAAGTAATAGAATGTAAATATAATTGGATAAAACATAGTGTAAAAGTGTACGAAAATTTTAAAGTCAAGTTGTTAAAAGATTAATAGCATGAATATTTTGTTGGTAATTGCTCATTAAAAAATAATGATTCTCTTTGAAATAATGTGTTAGTCTAAGTTATTTCGTCATTGCCACTTCCTCATTTCTGTGGAAAAAATTCGTCTAACGAAATCGGGGGTTTTCTGAATTTTATTACAGTCAGATCGCGGGATTTTTATAAGGGCAAGAGTGTATAAGTTTTCGATATTTTACCTTTTAGAAAAATATCGTGGCGACCTTGGGCAGTTTTCAAAAGATAAGTTTTACGGGGAACATGACGGTAAGTGAAATTCTGGCAGCGGTAAGTGTTATTTTACGAAGAGTGGGTAAAAAGTGAGTAACATCACAGCGACGCCCCTGCCAGGATGTTCGTATATAAATTTTATAGGAACTAGACCTATTTTAATACACAGAAAATAGGATGTGGTAATGACGAATTTATAAAAACGATTTATCGTATATAATTACGCACGTAGGTTAGGTTTGTATCATTGCGATTTACAGAGATAAAGTAAAAATTACAAAAATGGAAAATAATCAATTTGAGAATAGTGATGTAATGAGTATGTTACAATTACTTTTAGAACAAAATAAAGAAATGAAGAGGGATACAAATATTAAATATAATGAACTGAAGAATGATTCTGACGCTAAATTCAATGTATTAAAAAACCAGAATAAGGAATTAAAAAACGAGATTCAAGAATTAAATGAATGTCTAGAAAATACCCATGAGACAATAATGACTAGTTTGAATAAATTAGAACAAAGTGTAGAGCGAATGGGAGTACATGTGATGAATGTAATACCAGATAAAAAGTTAACAGAGAATAACAATAATGTCCAAAATAATGAATTTAATACTGAGAATGTTAATGTGTTTGAAGAGTTAGTATCAGAGACTGATACTGAAAAAATAAATAATGAGAGTATTAATGAAAGTGTAGAATGTAGTGATTATGAGATGTTAATGTGTGTCAGTGAGTTAGAGAGAGAGAGAAAAAATAATGTTGTAGTAGAGTGGGGACAGAGGGAAAATTTTCCTTTTATTATTTATGATGATTTAACGTGGTCACAAGAGTTTTTGAAGGGCAAGGGTCCCGTACTAGTAGAAGATTGGAGTTGTTTATTTTATGTGTATGATATTATACCCTCTGTGTGGAATGATTTTATAAGTATGAGATGGTGTTATGATGAGAGAGAGTTAGAAGTATATAATTTAAAGAGAGATTATGGTGAGTTGAAAGAAATATTAGAAGAGTATTTAAATAAGAATGATTTGATTGATAATACAAAAGTAACTAACCCGATATTGGAAATATTTACTGACGGAGATTTAACAGAAATACTTAACGTAGACTTGGTGAATGATTATTATGGTATAACGGATAAATTGGAACTGTTTGGTTATGACACACAAGACAACAATACGTATGTCAATATAATTGAACAGTGCTATACAAAACCAAGATTAATCTTTGACGATGGAGGCTAAACTATAAACAATCAATGGACAATTTTATATATATTGTTTTATGGTTTTGTGACCCCGCAACCTTTGAACATTGAAGTGTGATATGACTAAATAAATAAGGATGCAGATTTGTAAATAAATGTTTAATAAGTTTATTTGTGTGTATTGTAGAATGTTAAGTAAACAATATGTGTGTAGATGATTGTTGTAATAATAATATTAATATTTGCAATTTAATTAAATAACCGTATTAATTTTGAAAACAGTAATTGGCTAATTGTACATGTTTAATTAATTTAATTAAAATAATTTGAAATGTTTTAAATGTTTTGATTAATTCAAAGATTATATAATTGAATTTTCGGATGAATTTAAATGGTTTAACGAGAAGTGAAGTTGGTAATTAAATGATGAATTGTTGATTTGAAATAACTTTTTGTTAAATGTTTCAGAGGTTACTTGGAGTAGTGGTGTATGGTGTATATAGTTGTGTATGTCAGTATATGAATTATGGACTGTAAGTATAAAATTTTTATGATACAAGTCAAATATAATAAAATGTACACAAATGTTTAACTTAATGGAACGAATTTTAACTTCAATAATGAAAATAACTTGAGATAATGATTTAAAGGGTAATAATAACTGAGATATGATGAAAAGTAAATATTAATAATGAATTTGAAAATTTTAAGTAATCTAATTGTAGAAAGTTATGAAGGATGATTAATGATTGATGATGGATGAAGATGTCACATTAGAATGTAGTATATAAAAATTCTATTAATTAGCTAGTAAGTGGCTATTGTGGGGGTTGCCTGTGCTCTCACAAATAGCGAAATGGGTTGGGGGTAGCAGTGAGTGTTACCTCCATCGGAGGCCAAACTGGCGATAAATGTGCGGCACACCTTATCCGTGTAAATAAAAAATTTTTACACACAATATTAAATAACGTGTCGCACATAATAATATTGATGTGAAACAGGCAGTGAAATAAAAGTTTAGATTTCCTCGACTTTTCGGGCGGTTACTGTCTTACCAGCACTAACCGTGGTTTTGGCTAGCGGCCAGCTATGGTCATACCAAGTCCCTTGACCATAGCTGACTTGAAATTGGTGTATATTTGAAATTCAATGGGGGGACAATTAGAGGAAATCTCCCGGAAACTATGGAACAGCGGCTGCCACTCTGCCCGCGTGGGGGTAGCAAGACCGGTGGTAGAACCGTTTTAAGGGTGCATGATTATAGAACAAGAACATGATGATGTTCACTACTTTAAAACTTAACAGCGGAAGCAGAGACACGGAGAGGTAAAAAACCTGCTCCAAAATATACAGTCTCTGTGGAAGCGAAAGGGCGAGACAGTCCTCCATAATTTGAAATAGAGTGTGTGGCTGGGAGGTGACGTAAAGGAGTCACGAATGTAAAATTTTATGACATAAAAAATTTTTGCTTATTCAAGGTTTAATCCAATCAAAAATGCTTATGCTCTGTTCAATTAACTAGCTGATCAGATATGTAATATAAGGTGTTCATTACATGCTATGATTTTAAATGTATTATTTTATTGTTGTATGTTAGGTATAGGCATTGATAAGAATATGTGTTTTCATGATACGTGTATGCTTTAAATTAAGCCAATAATTAGCCGCCTGGCAGGCAATCAACATAATAGGAGTAAGTGTTGATAATGTATTACATGTAATTGTTCAATTTTGAATGGTATTCATGGTGTTTTAATTATGTCAGGAGATCAGCTGATCAGCAATGACGTCACTGGTATATTGGTTAGTAAATGTTACAAGTAATTAATGTTTAATGTACTACAGATATTTTGAAGTAAGGATAAAAAGAATATGAGAAATAAAATAAAAGATAATTCATGGGTGATAAATGTTTTATGGGACACATATATCTGTCCAAGTTAAATGCTAAGTTGAATTTGAAACGATAGAGATGAAGATGATGTAATGTTGTTTTGAAGTAAGGTATGTTGTAGAATTGTAAGTAGTATTGATGTTGACACAGTGGTAATGGAGACTTTATGTAGATTTTGAGTGGTATATTGTTGTTTGTAATTAATGAGGTTATTTTGTGTATTGTAGTAATGTAATGAGATTGAGAATTTTGGGGATGGCAATTTTGTATTAGGGGGTAGTGTATTTGGGGAGTCCGCAACAAGGGTTGGGACGGGATAGGGATAGATTTTAGTGGGGAAGGGGCCGCCTTAGGTAGAATCCGGGCCGCCAAATAAGGGAAATGAGTTTTTGGGTAGGGGAAACACGTATCCTATATACAAAGGGTTAGAGAGTATTTTATAATGGGAGAAGGCGGCGAATTGTGTTAAATGGTAAGTTGGGGTTTAGAGTGTCCTGATTAGTAGAGATTTTGATAGAGATGGGTGTCATGATAATTGAAGTTGATGAATATTAGAGTCAGAGGGAGAAAGTTTATATATGTACACAGATGTAATACAGTAAATGAGAATAAATAATTTATATCACCCATGGTAAAGTATAGCGAGATTGTTAAATGAAGAGTAGGATTGTTAAACAAAAGGAGAGACTTATGATAAAGATATAAAAGCTTTTATTTTAAACCAGTGACAGAATTTTGATAAAATTTGAAAATAATGTAAAGTTAAGAATTGTTTATTTTATTATTATGTAAAAGTCAATTTGATTATTATATTAATATTTTGTTCATTTTAAATATTTTATTTTATTATGTTTTGTGCTTTGAGTTAGATTGTTACAGATGTTTAATGTAGGTGCAGAGAGTATATGTAACATATGTAGGTCAAGGATCTTGGACTTGACCTAGTTACGATCAGCTGATGAGGTCATACACCTACTAAACTTGTATAGTAGGGAATTAATTTTATTTGTTTATTTAATCACTTTAAACCAGTTTTGAATAATTTCTAAATATAAATGAAACCTTTAAACAAAATGTAAATTTTTTTGAATTTTAAAATTTTTGGGGAATTTGATTTTTTTGAGAAAAAAAAAAAAAAAAAGATTTTCGCCTGCCAGCGAATGAATATTTTGGATAATGATTGTTTTATTATGTGTGCATTAACCAGGTTTATTTTATTGTATTGTATTGTATTGGTAGACTATAAGTGGTTCTCATGTTAGAGTAAGGAAATGTGTTTAGATTAGTAGAAATGTCTAGGTTAATTCATTTGAAACAACAATTTAGAAAAACAAGGAAGAGAATTTTTTGATAAAATATTATGTTTTTTTTTAATTTCGGATTTTTTAAATTTTTAATAAATTTTAAAAGAAATTTTTTATTTTAATGTGTTATGGTAACATGTAATGTTAGTATGTGTGAGCCCAGTATTTGCTAAAGGCAGCCCAGCTTGCAAAAAGGGGATCCATATCGGCGGAGGAGCTGGGATAATTTTAGCCAGGGATTGAGGATTTTTGGGGGTAGTATGTTAGAAGGCGAGGCGCGCCGTGGTGCGAGTCTGTTCGATTTCTCGGTGTTGGGATCTCTTACGGAGAAGTCCAGTGATCTCGTTCAGATGAGTCCATGGTCGCTAAGCCAGGGGGGTAGTGTACCCATAAGTAGTAAGAACAAGGGGGTTGTTGGCACCAGTTTCCTCACCGGTCCTCTTCGGGGTTATCGATGAGATTTCTTCTGTCGTGAACAGCAGAATTCTCATCGAGGGGGTATTGTAGCGGGTCAATTTTTGGGTGTTTTTATTTTAACCGTTTGGGGCATTTATATATTTGTATTCATTTCATTTTCGGTCGGGAGCCTTATAAAATATGTCGAAATAACGGTATTATTGTGCAACGTATAACAGTCAGTGTAACAGAACAGTGAAACAAAGCAATAAGACGCAGGTTGTTGTTGAGTAATGCGGCAGAGGAATTCGCACCTCCACCAAAATTCTAAGAACTCTGTACATGTGGGTCAACGCTCAAGCGCAACTACACCTGTACGCGCTCCAAAGGACGCTCTGGACAAAAAACTAAGATGGCCAGAGCGTAAAAATATTCGTCATCTTCTCTAAGACCTCCCGGAAGTCGCATTAAACTCCGCCTACTGTTGGTGACGTCATCAGAGCCAAGTCCAATATTAAGCTCTGGTCACACACATATACCAGCTATAATCCATGCATAAACTGAATATGCCTCAGCAAATCAACAGTATACGGCGACGAAAACCTGATGGCCGTGACTGCTCATTTCCTGCGACTCAACGAAGCAACATGTACCTGTTACGTTCTCAGTGACGGTCGACTTCAAGCAGGGACGCCACACAGTCCACGAGCTACAGAGTACAATACACACGTAGTTACGACTCGCGGGCCCCGGTCGGGTCGAATTCTTACATATGGATAAATCAAGTGTAATAACGATTTAACACCGACCGGGACCCAAGAAGTTAATCAATCCACCACAGTGAAAAATTTGTGACATTGTAGGCAGTAAAACGATTCAATACAGACCTTTTGTAAGCGCGGAACAATGCCACGTGTTTGGTCGGCCTCGCTCTAGTGCGGTTCCCCGAGTTAAAACAAAAATTTTTAAGATGTTGAGGGGTTAATAAATAGTGTGTATAAATGTGTGAGTGCATTGCAGGCTGGGCAGTCTAGTAGTAAGTAATAGAATGTAAATATAATTGGATAAAACATAGTGTAAAAGTGTACGAAAATTTTAAAGTCAAGTTGTTAAAAGATTAATAGCATGAATATTTTGTTGGTAATTGCTCATTAAAAAATAATGATTCTCTTTGAAATAATGTGTTAGTCTAAGTTATTTCGTCATTGCCACTTCCTCATTTCTGTGGAAAAAATTCGTCTAACGAAATCGGGGGTTTTCTGAATTTTATTACAGTCAGATCGCGGGATTTTTATAAGGGCAAGAGTGTATAAGTTTTCGATATTTTACCTTTTAGAAAAATATCGTGGCGACCTTGGGCAGTTTTCAAAAGATAAGTTTTACGGGGAACATGACGGTAAGTGAAATTCTGGCAGCGGTAAGTGTTATTTTACGAAGAGTGGGTAAAAAGTGAGTAACATCACAGCGACGCCCCTGCCAGGATGTTCGTATATAAATTTTATAGGAACTAGACCTATTTTAATACACAGAAAATAGGATGTGGTAATGACGAATTTATAAAAACGATTTATCGTATATAATTACGCACGTAGGTTAGGTTTGTATCATTGCGATTTACAGAGATAAAGTAAAAATTACAAAAATGGAAAATAATCAATTTGAGAATAGTGATGTAATGAGTATGTTACAATTACTTTTAGAACAAAATAAAGAAATGAAGAGGGATACAAATATTAAATATAATGAACTGAAGAATGATTCTGACGCTAAATTCAATGTATTAAAAAACCAGAATAAGGAATTAAAAAACGAGATTCAAGAATTAAATGAATGTCTAGAAAATACCCATGAGACAATAATGACTAGTTTGAATAAATTAGAACAAAGTGTAGAGCGAATGGGAGTACATGTGATGAATGTAATACCAGATAAAAAGTTAACAGAGAATAACAATAATGTCCAAAATAATGAATTTAATACTGAGAATGTTAATGTGTTTGAAGAGTTAGTATCAGAGACTGATACTGAAAAAATAAATAATGAGAGTATTAATGAAAGTGTAGAATGTAGTGATTATGAGATGTTAATGTGTGTCAGTGAGTTAGAGAGAGAGAGAAAAAATAATGTTGTAGTAGAGTGGGGACAGAGGGAAAATTTTCCTTTTATTATTTATGATGATTTAACGTGGTCACAAGAGTTTTTGAAGGGCAAGGGTCCCGTACTAGTAGAAGATTGGAGTTGTTTATTTTATGTGTATGATATTATACCCTCTGTGTGGAATGATTTTATAAGTATGAGATGGTGTTATGATGAGAGAGAGTTAGAAGTATATAATTTAAAGAGAGATTATGGTGAGTTGAAAGAAATATTAGAAGAGTATTTAAATAAGAATGATTTGATTGATAATACAAAAGTAACTAACCCGATATTGGAAATATTTACTGACGGAGATTTAACAGAAATACTTAACGTAGACTTGGTGAATGATTATTATGGTATAACGGATAAATTGGAACTGTTTGGTTATGACACACAAGACAACAATACGTATGTCAATATAATTGAACAGTGCTATACAAAACCAAGATTAATCTTTGACGATGGAGGCTAAACTATAAACAATCAATGGACAATTTTATATATATTGTTTTATGGTTTTGTGACCCCGCAACCTTTGAACATTGAAGTGTGATATGACTAAATAAATAAGGATGCAGATTTGTAAATAAATGTTTAATAAGTTTATTTGTGTGTATTGTAGAATGTTAAGTAAACAATATGTGTGTAGATGATTGTTGTAATAATAATATTAATATTTGCAATTTAATTAAATAACCGTATTAATTTTGAAAACAGTAATTGGCTAATTGTACATGTTTAATTAATTTAATTAAAATAATTTGAAATGTTTTAAATGTTTTGATTAATTCAAAGATTATATAATTGAATTTTCGGATGAATTTAAATGGTTTAACGAGAAGTGAAGTTGGTAATTAAATGATGAATTGTTGATTTGAAATAACTTTTTGTTAAATGTTTCAGAGGTTACTTGGAGTAGTGGTGTATGGTGTATATAGTTGTGTATGTCAGTATATGAATTATGGACTGTAAGTATAAAATTTTTATGATACAAGTCAAATATAATAAAATGTACACAAATGTTTAACTTAATGGAACGAATTTTAACTTCAATAATGAAAATAACTTGAGATAATGATTTAAAGGGTAATAATAACTGAGATATGATGAAAAGTAAATATTAATAATGAATTTGAAAATTTTAAGTAATCTAATTGTAGAAAGTTATGAAGGATGATTAATGATTGATGATGGATGAAGATGTCACATTAGAATGTAGTATATAAAAATTCTATTAATTAGCTAGTAAGTGGCTATTGTGGGGGTTGCCTGTGCTCTCACAAATAGCGAAATGGGTTGGGGGTAGCAGTGAGTGTTACCTCCATCGGAGGCCAAACTGGCGATAAATGTGCGGCACACCTTATCCGTGTAAATAAAAAATTTTTACACACAATATTAAATAACGTGTCGCACATAATAATATTGATGTGAAACAGGCAGTGAAATAAAAGTTTAGATTTCCTCGACTTTTCGGGCGGTTACTGTCTTACCAGCACTAACCGTGGTTTTGGCTAGCGGCCAGCTATGGTCATACCAAGTCCCTTGACCATAGCTGACTTGAAATTGGTGTATATTTGAAATTCAATGGGGGGACAATTAGAGGAAATCTCCCGGAAACTATGGAACAGCGGCTGCCACTCTGCCCGCGTGGGGGTAGCAAGACCGGTGGTAGAACCGTTTTAAGGGTGCATGATTATAGAACAAGAACATGATGATGTTCACTACTTTAAAACTTAACAGCGGAAGCAGAGACACGGAGAGGTAAAAAACCTGCTCCAAAATATACAGTCTCTGTGGAAGCGAAAGGGCGAGACAGTCCTCCATAATTTGAAATAGAGTGTGTGGCTGGGAGGTGACGTAAAGGAGTCACGAATGTAAAATTTTATGACATAAAAAATTTTTGCTTATTCAAGGTTTAATCCAATCAAAAATGCTTATGCTCTGTTCAATTAACTAGCTGATCAGATATGTAATATAAGGTGTTCATTACATGCTATGATTTTAAATGTATTATTTTATTGTTGTATGTTAGGTATAGGCATTGATAAGAATATGTGTTTTCATGATACGTGTATGCTTTAAATTAAGCCAATAATTAGCCGCCTGGCAGGCAATCAACATAATAGGAGTAAGTGTTGATAATGTATTACATGTAATTGTTCAATTTTGAATGGTATTCATGGTGTTTTAATTATGTCAGGAGATCAGCTGATCAGCAATGACGTCACTGGTATATTGGTTAGTAAATGTTACAAGTAATTAATGTTTAATGTACTACAGATATTTTGAAGTAAGGATAAAAAGAATATGAGAAATAAAATAAAAGATAATTCATGGGTGATAAATGTTTTATGGGACACATATATCTGTCCAAGTTAAATGCTAAGTTGAATTTGAAACGATAGAGATGAAGATGATGTAATGTTGTTTTGAAGTAAGGTATGTTGTAGAATTGTAAGTAGTATTGATGTTGACACAGTGGTAATGGAGACTTTATGTAGATTTTGAGTGGTATATTGTTGTTTGTAATTAATGAGGTTATTTTGTGTATTGTAGTAATGTAATGAGATTGAGAATTTTGGGGATGGCAATTTTGTATTAGGGGGTAGTGTATTTGGGGAGTCCGCAACAAGGGTTGGGACGGGATAGGGATAGATTTTAGTGGGGAAGGGGCCGCCTTAGGTAGAATCCGGGCCGCCAAATAAGGGAAATGAGTTTTTGGGTAGGGGAAACACGTATCCTATATACAAAGGGTTAGAGAGTATTTTATAATGGGAGAAGGCGGCGAATTGTGTTAAATGGTAAGTTGGGGTTTAGAGTGTCCTGATTAGTAGAGATTTTGATAGAGATGGGTGTCATGATAATTGAAGTTGATGAATATTAGAGTCAGAGGGAGAAAGTTTATATATGTACACAGATGTAATACAGTAAATGAGAATAAATAATTTATATCACCCATGGTAAAGTATAGCGAGATTGTTAAATGAAGAGTAGGATTGTTAAACAAAAGGAGAGACTTATGATAAAGATATAAAAGCTTTTATTTTAAACCAGTGACAGAATTTTGATAAAATTTGAAAATAATGTAAAGTTAAGAATTGTTTATTTTATTATTATGTAAAAGTCAATTTGATTATTATATTAATATTTTGTTCATTTTAAATATTTTATTTTATTATGTTTTGTGCTTTGAGTTAGATTGTTACAGATGTTTAATGTAGGTGCAGAGAGTATATGTAACATATGTAGGTCAAGGATCTTGGACTTGACCTAGTTACGATCAGCTGATGAGGTCATACACCTACTAAACTTGTATAGTAGGGAATTAATTTTATTTGTTTATTTAATCACTTTAAACCAGTTTTGAATAATTTCTAAATATAAATGAAACCTTTAAACAAAATGTAAATTTTTTTGAATTTTAAAATTTTTGGGGAATTTGATTTTTTTGAGAAAAAAAAAAAAAAAAGATTTTCGCCTGCCAGCGAATGAATATTTTGGATAATGATTGTTTTATTATGTGTGCATTAACCAGGTTTATTTTATTGTATTGTATTGTATTGGTAGACTATAAGTGGTTCTCATGTTAGAGTAAGGAAATGTGTTTAGATTAGTAGAAATGTCTAGGTTAATTCATTTGAAACAACAATTTAGAAAAACAAGGAAGAGAATTTTTTGATAAAATATTATGTTTTTTTTTAATTTCGGATTTTTTAAATTTTTAATAAATTTTAAAAGAAATTTTTTATTTTAATGTGTTATGGTAACATGTAATGTTAGTATGTGTGAGCCCAGTATTTGCTAAAGGCAGCCCAGCTTGCAAAAAGGGGATCCATATCGGCGGAGGAGCTGGGATAATTTTAGCCAGGGATTGAGGATTTTTGGGGGTAGTATGTTAGAAGGCGAGGCGCGCCGTGGTGCGAGTCTGTTCGATTTCTCGGTGTTGGGATCTCTTACGGAGAAGTCCAGTGATCTCGTTCAGATGAGTCCATGGTCGCTAAGCCAGGGGGGTAGTGTACCCATAAGTAGTAAGAACAAGGGGGTTGTTGGCACCAGTTTCCTCACCGGTCCTCTTCGGGGTTATCGATGAGATTTCTTCTGTCGTGAACAGCAGAATTCTCATCGAGGGGGTATTGTAGCGGGTCAATTTTTGGGTGTTTTTATTTTAACCGTTTGGGGCATTTATATATTTGTATTCATTTCATTTTCGGTCGGGAGCCTTATAAAATATGTCGAAATAACGGTATTATTGTGCAACGTATAACAGTCAGTGTAACAGAACAGTGAAACAAAGCAATAAGACGCAGGTTGTTGTTGAGTAATGCGGCAGAGGAATTCGCACCTCCACCAAAATTCTAAGAACTCTGTACATGTGGGTCAACGCTCAAGCGCAACTACACCTGTACGCGCTCCAAAGGACGCTCTGGACAAAAAACTAAGATGGCCAGAGCGTAAAAATATTCGTCATCTTCTCTAAGACCTCCCGGAAGTCGCATTAAACTCCGCCTACTGTTGGTGACGTCATCAGAGCCAAGTCCAATATTAAGCTCTGGTCACACACATATACCAGCTATAATCCATGCATAAACTGAATATGCCTCAGCAAATCAACAGTATACGGCGACGAAAACCTGATGGCCGTGACTGCTCATTTCCTGCGACTCAACGAAGCAACATGTACCTGTTACGTTCTCAGTGACGGTCGACTTCAAGCAGGGACGCCACACAGTCCACGAGCTACAGAGTACAATACACACGTAGTTACGACTCGCGGGCCCCGGTCGGGTCGAATTCTTACATATGGATAAATCAAGTGTAATAACGATTTAACACCGACCGGGACCCAAGAAGTTAATCAATCCACCACAGTGAAAAATTTGTGACATTGTAGGCAGTAAAACGATTCAATACAGACCTTTTGTAAGCGCGGAACAATGCCACGTGTTTGGTCGGCCTCGCTCTAGTGCGGTTCCCCGAGTTAAAACAAAAATTTTTAAGATGTTGAGGGGTTAATAAATAGTGTGTATAAATGTGTGAGTGCATTGCAGGCTGGGCAGTCTAGTAGTAAGTAATAGAATGTAAATATAATTGGATAAAACATAGTGTAAAAGTGTACGAAAAGTCAAGTTGTTAAAAGATTAATAGCATGAATATTTTGTTGGTAATTGCTCATTAAAAAATAATGATTCTCTTTGAAATAATGTGTTAGTCTAAGTTATTTCGTCATTGCCACTTCCTCATTTCTGTGGAAAAAATTCGTATAACGAAATCGGGGGTTTTCTGAATTTTATTACAGTCAGATCGCGGGATTTTTATAAGGGCAAGAGTGTATAAGTTTTCGATATTTTACCTTTTAGAAAAATATCGTGGCGACCTTGGGCAGTTTTCAAAAGATAAGTTTTACGGGGAACATGGCGGTAAGTGTTATTTTACGAAGAGTGGGTAAAAAGTGAGTAACATCACAGCGACGCCCCTGCCAGGATGTTCGTATATAAATTTTATAGGAACTAGACCTATTTTAATACACAGAAAATAGGATGTGGTAATGACGAATTTATAAAAATGATTTATCGTATATAATTACGCACGTAGGTTAGGTTTGTATCATTGCGATTTACAGAGATAAAGTAAAAATTACAAAAATGGAAAATAATCAATTTGAGAATAGTGATGTAATGAGTATGTTACAATTACTTTTAGAACAAAATAAAGAAATGAAGAGGGATACAAATATTAAATATAATGAACTGAAGAATGATTCTGACGCTAAATTCAATGTATTAAAAAACCAGAATAAGGAATTAAAAAACGAGATTCAAGAATTAAATGAATGTCTAGAAAATACCCATGAGACAATAATGACTAGTTTGAATAAATTAGAACAAAGTGTAGAGCGAATGGGAGTACATGTGATGAATGTAATACCAGATAAAAAGTTAACAGAGAATAACAATAATGTCCAAAATAATGAATTTAATACTGAGAATGTTAATGTGTTTGAAGAGTTAGTATCAGAGACTGATACTGAAAAAATAAATAATGAGAGTATTAATGAAAGTGTAGAATGTAGTGATTATGAGATGTTAATGTGTGTCAGTGAGTTAGAGAGAGAGAGAAAAAATAATGTTGTAGTAGAGTGGGGACAGAGGGAAAATTTTCCTTTTATTATTTATGATGATTTAACGTGGTCACAAGAGTTTTTGAAGGGCAAGGGTCCCGTACTAGTAGAAGATTGGAGTTGTTTATTTTATGTGTATGATATTATACCCTCTGTGTGGAATGATTTTATAAGTATGAGATGGTGTTATGATGAGAGAGAGTTAGAAGTATATAATTTAAAGAGAGATTATGGTGAGTTGAAAGAAATATTAGAAGAGTATTTAAATAAGAATGATTTGATTGATAATACAAAAGTAACTAACCCGATATTGGAAATATTTACTGACGGAGATTTAACAGAAATACTTAACGTAGACTTGGTGAATGATTATTATGGTATAACGGATAAATTGGAACTGTTTGGTTATGACACACAAGACAACAATACGTATGTCAATATAATTGAACAGTGCTATACAAAACCAAGATTAATCTTTGACGATGGAGGCTAAACTATAAACAATCAATGGACAATTTTATATATATTGTTTTATGGTTTTGTGACCCCGCAACCTTTGAACATTGAAGTGTGATATGACTAAATAAATAAGGATGCAGATTTGTAAATAAATGTTTAATAAGTTTATTTGTGTGTATTGTAGAATGTTAAGTAAACAATATGTGTGTAGATGATTGTTGTAATAATAATATTAATATTTGCAATTTAATTAAATAACCGTATTAATTTTGAAAACAGTAATTGGCTAATTGTACATGTTTAATTAATTTAATTAAAATAATTTGAAATGTTTTAAATGTTTTGATTAATTCAAAGATTATATAATTGAATTTTCGGATGAATTTAAATGGTTTAACGAGAAGTGAAGTTGGTAATTAAATGATGAATTGTTGATTTGAAATAACTTTTTGTTAAATGTTTCAGAGGTTACGTGGAGTAGTGGTGTATGGTGTATATAGTTGTGTATGTCAGTATATGAATTATGGACTGTAAGTATAAAATTTTTATGATACAAGTCAAATATAATAAAATGTACACAAATGTTTAACTTAATGGAACGAATTTTAACTTCAATAATGAAAATAACTTGAGATAATGATTTAAAGGGTAATAATAACTGAGATATGATGAAAAGTAAATATTAATAATGAATTTGAAAATTTTAAGTAATCTAATTGTAGAAAGTTATGAAGGATGATTAATGATTGATGATGGATGAAGATGTCACATTAGAATGTAGTATATAAAAATTCTATTAATTAGCTAGTAAGTGGCTATTGTGGGGGTTGCCTGTGCTCTCACAAATAGCGAAATGGGTTGGGGGTAGCAGTGAGTGTTACCTCCATCGGAGGCCAAACTGGCGATAAATGTGCGGCACACCTTATCCGTGTAAATAAAAAATTTGTACACACAATATTAAATAACGTGTCGCACATAATAATATTGATGTGAAACAGGCAGTGAAATAAAAGTTTAGATTTCCTCGACTTTTCGGGCGGTTACTGTCTTACCAGCACTAACCGTGGTTTTGGCTAGCGGCCAGCTATGGTCATACCAAGTCCCTTGACCATAGCTGACTTGAAATTGGTGTATATTTGAAATTCAATGGGGGGACAATTAGAGGAAATCTCCCGGAAACTATGGAACAGCGGCTGCCACTCTGCCCGCGTGGGGGTAGCAAGACCGGTGGTAGAACCGTTTTAAGGGTGCATGATTATAGAACAAGAACATGATGATGTTCACTACTTTAAAACTTAACAGCGGAAGCAGAGACACGGAGAGGTAAAAAACCTGCTCCAAAATATACAGTCTCTGTGGAAGCGAAAGGGCGAGACAGTCCTCCATAATTTGAAATAGAGTGTGTGGCTGGGAGGTGACGTAAAGGAGTCACGAATGTAAAATTTTATGACTTAAAAAATTTTTGCTTATTCAAGGTTTAATCCAATCAAAAATGCTTATGCTCTGTTCAATTAACTAGCTGATCAGATATGTAATATAAGGTGTTCATTACATGCTATGATTTTAAATGTATTATTTTATTGTTGTATGTTAGGTATAGGCATTGATAAGAATATGTGTTTTCATGATACGTGTATGCTTTAAATTAAGCCAATAATTAGCCGCCTGGCAGGCAATCAACATAATAGGAGTAAGTGTTGATAATGTATTACATGTAATTGTTCAATTTTGAATGGTATTCATGGTGTTTTAATTATGTCAGGAGATCAGCTGATCAGCAATGACGTCACTGGTATATTGGTTAGTAAATGTTACAAGTAATTAATGTTTAATGTACTACAGATATTTTGAAGTAAGGATAAAAAGAATATGAGAAATAAAATAAAAGATAATTCATGGGTGATAAATGTTTTATGGGACACATATATCTGTCCAAGTTAAATGCTAAGTTGAATTTGAAACGATAGAGATGAAGATGATGTAATGTTGTTTTGAAGTAAGGTATGTTGTAGAATTGTAAGTAGTATTGATGTTGACACAGTGGTAATGGAGACTTTATGTAGATTTTGAGTGGTATATTGTTGTTTGTAATTAATGAGGTTATTTTGTGTATTGTAGTAATGTAATGAGATTGAGAATTTTGGGGATGGCAATTTTGTATTAGGGGGTAGTGTATTTGGGGAGTCCGCAACAAGGGTTGGGACGGGATAGGGATAGATTTTAGTGGGGAAGGGGCCGCCTTAGGTAGAATCCGGGCCGCCAAATAAGGGAAATGAGTTTTTGGGTAGGGGAAACACGTATCCTATATACAAAGGGTTAGAGAGTATTTTATAATGGGAGAAGGCGGCGAATTGTGTTAAATGGTAAGTTGGGGTTTAGAGTGTCCTGATTAGTAGAGATTTTGATAGAGATGGGTGTCATGATAATTGAAGTTGATGAATATTAGAGTCAGAGGGAGAAAGTTTATATATGTACACAGATGTAATACAGTAAATGAGAATAAATAATTTATATCACCCATGGTAAAGTATAGCGAGATTGTTAAATGAAGAGTAGGATTGTTAAACAAAAGGAGAGACTTATGATAAAGATATAAAAGCTTTTATTTTAAACCAGTGACAGAATTTTGATAAAATTTGAAAATAATGTAAAGTTAAGAATTGTTTATTTTATTATTATGTAAAAGTCAATTTGATTATTATATTAATATTTTGTTCATTTTAAATATTTTATTTTATTATGTTTTGTGCTTTGAGTTAGATTGTTACAGATGTTTAATGTAGGTGCAGAGAGTATATGTAACATATGTAGGTCAAGGATCTTGGACTTGACCTAGTTACGATCAGCTGATGAGGTCATACACCTACTAAACTTGTATAGTAGGGAATTAATTTTATTTGTTTATTTAATCACTTTAAACCAGTTTTGAATAATTTCTAAATATAAATGAAACCTTTAAACAAAATGTAAATTTTTTTTGAATTTTAAAATTTTTGGGGAATTTGATTTTTTTGAGAAAAAAAAAAAAAAAAAAGATTTTCGCCTGCCAGCGAATGAATATTTTGGATAATGATTGTTTTATTATGTGTGCATTAACCAGGTTTATTTTATTGTATTGTATTGTATTGGTAGACTATAAGTGGTTCTCATGTTAGAGTAAGGAAATGTGTTTAGATTAGTAGAAATGTCTAGGTTAATTCATTTGAAACAACAATTTAGAAAAACAAGGAAGAGAATTTTTTGATAAAATATTATGTTTTTTTTTAATTTCGGATTTTTTAAATTTTTAATAAATTTTAAAAGAAATTTTTTATTTTAATGTGTTATGGTAACATGTAATGTTAGTATGTGTGAGCCCAGTATTTGCTAAAGGCAGCCCAGCTTGCAAAAAAAAGGGACCATATCGGCGGAGGAGCTGGGATAATTTTAGCCAGGGATTGAGGATTTTTGGGGGTAGTATGTTAGAAGGCGAGGCGCGCCGTGGTGCGAGTCTGTTCGATTTCTCGGTGTTGGGATCTCTTACGGAGAAGTCCAGTGATCTCGTTCAGATGAGTCCATGGTCGCTAAGCCAGGGGGGTAGTGTACCCATAAGTAGTAAGAACAAGGGGGTTGTTGGCACCAGTTTCCTCACCGGTCCTCTTCGGGGTTATCGATGAGATTTCTTCTGTCGTGAACAGCAGAATTCTCATCGAGGGGGTATTGTAGCGGGTCAATTTTTGGGTGTTTTTATTTTAACCGTTTGGGGCATTTATATATTTGTATTCATTTCATTTTCGGTCGGGAGCCTTATAAAATATGTCGAAATAACGGTATTATTGTGCAACGTATAACAGTCAGTGTAACAGAACAGTGAAACAAAGCAATAAGACGCAGGTTGTTGTTGAGTAATGCGGCAGAGGAATTCGCACCTCCACCAAAATTCTAAGAACTCTGTACATGTGGGTCAACGCTCAAGCGCAACTACACCTGTACGCGCTCCAAAGGACGCTCTGGACAAAAAACTAAGATGGCCAGAGCGTAAAAATATTCGTCGTCTTCTCTAAGACCTCCCGGAAGTCGCATTAAACTCCGCCTACTGTTGGTGACGTCATCAGAGCCAAGTCCAATATTAAGCTCTGGTCACACACATATACCAGCTATAATCCATGCATAAACTGAATATGCCTCAGCAAATCAACAGTATACGGCGACGAAAACCTGATGGCCGTGACTGCTCATTTCCTGCGACTCAACGAAGCAACATGTACCTGTTACGTTCTCAGTGACGGTCGACTTCAAGCAGGGACGCCACACAGTCCACGAGCTACAGAGTACAATACACACGTAGTTACGACTCGCGGGCCCCGGTCGGGTCGAACTCTTACATATGGATAAATCAAGTGTAATAACGATTTAACACCGACCGGGACCCAAGAAGTTAATCAATCCACCACAGTGAAAAATTTGTGACATTGTAGGCAGTAAAACGATTCAATACAGACCTTTTGTAAGCGCGGAACAATGCCACGTGTTTGGTCGGCCTCGCTCTAGTGCGGTTCCCCGAGTTAAAACAAAAATTTTTAAGATGTTGAGGGGTTAATAAATAGTGTGTATAAATGTGTGAGTGCATTGCAGGCTGGGCAGTCTAGTAGTAAGTAATAGAATGTAAATATAATTGGATAAAACATAGTGTAAAAGTGTACGAAAATTTTAAAGTCAAGTTGTTAAAAGATTAATAGCATGAATATTTTGTTGGTAATTGCTCATTAAAAAATAATGATTCTCTTTGAAATAATGTGTTAGTCTAAGTTATTTCGTCATTGCCACTTCCTCATTTCTGTGGAAAAAATTCGTCTAACGAAATCGGGGGTTTTCTGAATTTTATTACAGTCAGATCGCGGGATTTTTATAAGGGCAAGAGTGTATAAGTTTTCGATATTTTACCTTTTAGAAAAATATCGTGGCGACCTTGGGCAGTTTTCAAAAGATAAGTTTTACGGGGAACATGACGGTAAGTGAAATTCTGGCAGCGGTAAGTGTTATTTTACGAAGAGTGGGTAAAAAGTGAGTAACATCACATCCTACCTGGGTATTATTCGTATTTTAATTTTAGTCTTTTGGGGTTTTATTTTGTTGTACATTTATTTTTGTTGCAGAGTTTTTTCTTTATATTTACTTTTTCTTGTTATGGTGGTAATTTATTGTGATTTTTATTTGGTTCTCATTTGGATTTTTTTGGATATTCCATATATTTGATTTTTACTAATGATCATATGGTAATCTATTTAAGTGGATTATCTGTCATGCTACAATATATATATATATAGAGAGAGAGAGAGATTATGACCGACATATATACGAACTACATTGACTATGGTACTCTGTATAGACCAAGTTCCAGGTAAATAACATTGTATAAAATGTAAATATTAAGTAATAACTATTTTCATATAATAGATCTGTTATCTATAATGTTGTGTTATAAAGTCTTTAACCCTTTAATACAAGTTGGTAAATCATTTCTGTTATCGTGTGCATAATTCTCTATTTTATATGAGGATGATGGTGTAATAAAAATGGTGAGTGTTTTAGAGTGCCAATCGTGAACAATGACAAGTGAGAGGGAGAGTGAATGAAGAGAGATAATGAGAGGGAGAGAGAGAGAGCGAAAGGTGGAAGAGTGAGAGAGGGAAGAAGGGAGACAGTGAGTGAGATGTAGAAGAGAGAGAGAGAGAGAGAGAGAGAGAGAGAGAGGGGTGATAGTGAGTGATTTCAGGTTAGAGTGAGAGGCTGTGAGAAGGACTGGCAGGGGAAGAATGGGTGAGAGAGAAGGGTGATTGTGGACACATACATAAATTACATTCTATAGTATTCTTGACTATATTTTATAATATGATTACAATTATTATCCAAGTTTACCTGTTAGTAAAATTTACCAGAAACTTTTGTTTGTAACCTTTGTCAACTATCTGATTTAAGTCGTAATGTTTTAAAGTATTGTGTAAATTGTATGTTTCTAAATTATGATTGTTTGTTAACACCAGTAGGGAGTGAAACATGGTAAAAATAACTTTTAATAATTACGTAGTGAACATCCCCTAATCTGTTTTAGTTATAGGTAATATATTACTTTGCTATATGTTGACTGTTGTAGGTTGTAGGTATAAACAATTTATGTACCAATCTAATATCCAATTGTTGATTACTGTTTGTTTAATTAATTAAAATAACATTACAGTTAGTAATTTAAATTGTAATACTGCATAAATTAAGTTCTCTCATACTATAATTTGCTCGTTTTCTTAAAGATAATTTGAAGATGTAAACAAACTATCATAAGTCTTCACATATAAAATGATACATACATACGCATGCACACACTCACATCACCAACACGTTCACCCACATATTTAATTGTTTCGTTATGTTTGATATTTCTATTGTATTTCATACACAGGTCCTGAAGATGACAATAAATATTGTTGAAACGTCGACGCAAAATAGCTAAAATTTGTATTATTGACCGATCCTCACTAACCATCCACTAAAACATTTATAATAATAATTAAGTGTGTAACGGGCCTATTTTTGGGGTAATAAAGCAGTTTGTATTTTTTTTATAAAGTAAATAACATTTTTTTTGAATAATAGGGACAAAGGTAAATTTAATGGTAGAAAAGATAGCGACGGTGGCAGCACTGCTTGGGACATTAAATACGTGAAAATTATTGAAACAACCGACGGAATTGTGCCAAGGTCACCCAATGACACACACAAACTGTCAACACGTTATGTAACCACAACAGACCATCTGACGTCAGTATATACGTCAGAGCCTATCCGCGCTGTGGAATTCGTGTGTGAAACCAAAACAGTCTGCTGGCGTAGGAATACAAACTTTCGAACAATAAGAGTTGGTCGTACAACCACGGCGACAACACAAAATAGCGCCGTTGGCCTAGTTCCAGTATAAAATTACACCGTGAGCCGGCCGGTCACGTAAAAAGTTCCGGAGCGTAAAATCGCGGGCGCCCGCACCTAAAATGTAAATACCGCAAAGCCATAAATGTAACTAACAGTGAAAAAATGTAACGCAAAACTTAAAGCATATCTAAATCAAGTGAAATGAACAGTTTTCTTGGAATGATGACAGTGATGGAGATATAAAACTAATTATTAACTGAAACAAACGTGTGTGCGTGGAACAATATGACTTCTTCTGGACAATATGACTAAATCAGCTAAGTAATCTACAATAAAACCAAATTTTCAACTATGGTTTAATTTTCAAAATTTTAACATTATGAGCTCTTAAAATCGAGGAATAGTTATGTGTGTGTGTGTGTGTGTGTGTGTGTGTGTGTGTGTGTGTGTGTGTGTGTGTGTGTGAAAGCGCTGGTTTTCGTTATGTCGTAGTTGTAGAGAATAGTTGGTATTTATGTTATATCTTAATTTGAAAACTGCTTAAGCAAAATGATCTTTTTTACGAATATCTATTTTTGAATATTATGAAAGTTAAAAAGGTTGTGAGCATTATAGAGTAAATAAACCTTTTGTTCATTGCCAATGTGAATTAAATTCATTATTGCAAATAAACCATTCTGATCTCCTGTTTGCCGAAAAGAACCCTAGAAAATGGTAAGTACATATATTTGTACAATAATTAATTTCTTGCAGTACGCAAGATGGCGCCCGAAGAATTCAGTAAATAAATAATGAACAGTAACTTTAAATTCAGTGCATTTTAATTATCAATAATGCGATTTATCACATTTGGCTTCCGAACGTAGGGACAATTTATATAAATATAGGCCACGTGGAGAACAGAATAATTGTTTGAGGTAACTAAAAAAAAAAAAAAAAAAAAAAAAAAATGTATGGGTGAGTAGAATATTTTTTTTATACGTATGTGTTACATATAATAATATTTTGCAAAGAATTATATATCTAAAAGATTTTAAAAAATGGCAGATAATAATGACATCAGCTTATCTGACGGCCAAATAAGTAGCGACTCCGGGATTCAAACCACTGACAGTAGTCTTGAGGAGTCAAAAATAATACAAACAGTTGAGATTCATTCAACACCTATTTTAGGAAATCAAAATAAGAAATCGGATAATGATACTATGTTAGCAAGATTGTATGATATGATGTACAATAGTTTAGAAGAACAAGACAGCATGTATAACGCTTTAGAAAAACAAGACAGTAATTTTAGAGAGTTGAATGACAAATTTGACGAGTTGAAAAATGAGATTCAAGAAATTAATAGACATTGTGAAAATACCAAAGTAGAATTTACTAATAAAATTAACCAAGTAGAAACCAAGTTAGAGAATTCAATACAGAAGACAGATGTTAAATTTAATGAAATAGATAGTCAGATAGATAGAGTTGAGAAGCAGATAAATGAGAATAATGAAATATTAATAAATTCAATGAATGAGTATAACAATGACATAGAATCAAAAATTAATAAATGTAATATTGAAACTGAATGTAAGTTGAGTAGCGTAGTAATGACAGTTGAAAAAATTAGTCAGAATATTGATGAACACCAAAATAAGATAGACTCTAAAATAAATGAAATTGAAAGTAATTATAAGACAGAAATACAAGCAGTAAATGAATCTATTGAAGTAATATCAAAAAATAATGTACAGTCTGAATATAGCAATGACAAAAAATTATATTTACTTGAACAAAACATTAGTAGTATGAGAGACGAATTAAGTTTAGTAAAAAATCAAAATTTAAACAATGTTACTGAACGCATATTTATGACACGAGACACAAATAATGAAATAGAATTAGAAACTTTTAGTGGTGAAAATAGGAGAGTGCACCCAGTGCAATTTTTAAACCGGGTAAGGGAGTTTAATCGATTTAATAGTAGTAGTTGGGAGGTTAAATTGCTGAAGATTAGAAAGTGTTTTAAAGGTAGTGCCGAAATATGGGCGGAAGTACACCATACCGAATGGGGTAGTTACGAGGATTTTGAGGTAGCTTTTCGAAACAAATATTGGTCAGAAGAAGACCAAGAAATCTTAAGAAGCAAAATAATGGGTAATGGGAACTTTGGTAGGATTAATAACCACCTAACCATATATGTGATGACTATATATAACGAAGCTAAGTATCTAGAACCGCCGTTACCATTCCGGTCATTTGTAAGACATATTAGCAAACACCTGCCCCGAGAGGTGCAAATCATGTTAATGACTAGAGAGATTACAAATATAAACGAGTTAGAGAACATGTTAGACGTGTTACAGAATATAGGGGAACGCGACATAGGGCGACGTACAAACACACCAGTAATACCACACCATAATAATAATAATAATTACCATCAGAACAGGGGTACACAGAATTTTCATAGAGGAGCGCGGGGAGGAAGTTTCGATAATAGGGGCGAGAGTTGGAGGTGTAGAGCCTGTGAAACTGATAACTATGCTAATCGAACAAATTGTTTTAGATGTCATCGAACCAGGGAGTGCGCCAGGAACGAGAGAACGAACCCACCACCAAATCAACAGTCGAGGGGAGGAGAATTTTATAGAGGAGTGCCGAGAGGAGGAGGACATTATAATAGAGGGAGAGGGGGAAATCATCCAGCTGTAGCAGGTCCATCCACGGAAAACTAAGGAGGACAATGGAGAAGCGGGCCCAACCATTGTCAACGGAGAACCGGGTCCAAGTAATCAACGAATACGCAAACAACGTTATCAAGATGGACATGGCAAAAGAATTGTTAGAAGAAGAGGAGAACAAGGTGATGGAATGCAGAACAGGATTGACTGAGGTGACAATTAACATTGAAGGTAAGAATTATAAAACTTTAATTGACACCGGTAGCGAGATCTCAGTAATTTCTGAAAATGTCATGGGTGAATTAAAAGAGTTAAACAAGAATATACCGTCATTACCAGTTGCCGGGATTACAATAGTGGGGGTAACTGGGGTGAGAAGTAAGAGAATAACCAGACAAGTACAATTAAATATTTTAATAAATGAAGTTGAATTTGAAAACACTTTCCTAGTAGTTAAAGGGTTGAGTCTAGATGTAATATTGGGAAATGATTTTTTGGAAAGAAACGGAGCAGTAATAGATTTCAATAAACAAATAGTAAAATTTGAAAAGGGGAATAAACCAGTCAGAATAGAGTTTAAGAAAGTAGTAAATGAAGCTAAAGTCACGGGAATAAAAATGTTACATAAGCAGATAAGCGATAGACAGATAGAGACCAAGATAAATATATGTCTAGAGAGTGATAGCCTAGAGAATGAGGAGGGAGAACTGCATGGGCGTAATGAGTGTGTGTGGGCAGATAGAGCCGATAAATTTTTTAATGAAGATACAGTTGTAGGAAATACTCAGCGAGAGGAGCTGTGGGCAGTAGTGGAGCGGTTTAGAGAGGTGTTTGATGAATCACCAGGGAAAGCGAAGGACTACATCTGCGAGCTGAAAGTTCGGGACCACGCACCATACATGCAGAGGAGCTACCCGGTGCCGTTTTCGAAGAGGAGGGCTGTACAGGAGGAACTAGACCGGATGATGCAAGGAGGCATAATTGAACGCTCAGTATCACCCTATTCAAACCCTTTGGTAGTAGTGATCAAAAAGGATGGCAAGGTAAGGTTATGTTTAGATGCTCGGAGAATTAATCAAATTATTATACCTGACAGGGAATCTCCGGAACCCATAAATGAGATTTTACAGAAGTTCAGCGGAGTCAAATACATGACGTCCTTAGACCTGACAGCTGGATACTGGCAGGTGCCATTGGCAACAGAGAGCTGGAAATACACAGCTTTTCTTTTTAACGGCAAGAATTACCAGTTCAAACGCTTACCTTTTGGTTTAAACACTAGTGTTGCCAGCTTTATTAAATGTTTAGATAATATTTTACAACCTAAGGACTTAAACTTTTTAACTGTATATGTCGATGATATCTTGATAGCTTCTAGAACATTCACTGAACATTTAGAACACATAGAATATGTATTAGATAAGCTGCAAAGAGGGGGTTTAACAGTGAATTGGGACAAGTCTAAGTTTCTGCAGACAGAAATACATTTCTTAGGATTTATTATTACACAGGAGGGGATATTAGCCAACCCTGACAAAGTAGAAGCCATAATGCGATTCCCCGAACCTAAAAACATTAAGCAATTACAAAGTTTTCTAGGCCTATGCAATTTTTACAGGAAATTTCAGGAAAACTACGCACACACAACATCCAAACTGAGTGCTGTACTGCAGAAGAATAAACAGTGGAGATGGGGTGATACGGAACGAACTGCATTTAATGAAATTAAGAGAAAGTTTAGTCACATGATCATGATGAATCATCCCGATTTTAATAAGACTTTTTATTTGCAGACCGACGCCAGCAATGTAGCGCTAGGGGCGGAGTTATACCAGGAGAGCTGCGACAAGGAACACCTAACGATCGCCTTCGCCAGTAGATCGCTGTTGTCGGCTGAGAAAAATTATACGACAACTGAAAAAGAACTTCTAAGTATTGTGTTCGCCGTGGGTAAATTCCGAACCTACATCCTAGGTAATACCACGATAATCCGGACGGACCACAAAGCATTGTCATTCCTTAATTCATGTAAGCTGACACATAGCAGATTAACCAGGTGGGTATTAGCCTTACAAGAATATAACTTTTCATGGGAGTACATAAAGGGGTCAGATAATAAGGTACCAGATACACTTTCTAGAGTAGATGTTATAGACAATAAAACCGGGAGGGATCTTAAAGAAATAGAAATTTTTAAATTAACTAGAGAAGATAGAATTTTTGGTGAGGAATTAAGTGATATTAAAAACATGCAAAGATCTGATAGCAAACTGGGTAAAATAATGGTTAGTTTAGAAACAGATGTAGAGGGATCTGAATATAATGAGCGATTTCAAGTATATCAAGATATTTTGTTTAAAAAGGTAGATGGTGGGGAGCGTGATTGGAGGTTAGTTATACCCGAGGGGTTAATAGATAAAATTGTTTGGGATTGTCATATAAGGTATGGTCATTTTGGTGCGAGAAAGTGTGCTAATGTTTTGAAGGAGTCATGTATATTTAAAAATATGGAGAAGAGAGTTAGAAGAGTGTTAAGAGTGTGTGATTTATGTCAGAAATCGAAAGTAGTGAATTATGAAGTGGAAGGAGAGATGAATTACATAAAAGTAGATAAACCGTTTGATCTAGTTGCGGTTGATTTGTATGGACCATTACCCAGAGGTAGGGGTGGTGTGTTATATGTATTTGTAGTTCTAGACACCTTTTCAAAATTTGTGAAGTTATATAGCATTAAGAGAGCGACCAGTAAAGTACTAAGTGAGAAAATAGTAAAAGACTACATGCTTAATGTTGGAAAACCGAAAATTATATTATCTGATCACGGTCCACAATTTATCAGCGGCAAGTGGCGGCAGACGCTTGGATGGGAAGGCATCATACCAAGCATACGGCAGTGTATCATCCTCAGTCGAACCAAGCAGAACGGGTGATGAGAGAGATTGGTAGGATATTTCGGGCGTACTGTCACGCCAAGCACACAGAATGGCCATCCTACGTGAAGAAAGTAGAGGAGTGGCTGAATTGTACCACCCACGAGTCCACGGGATTTACGCCGCATGAGTTGATTAGGGGAACAAGGCCGCCCAGGATATTGGAACAACTTTTCGAATACCCACCAGCAGGTCAGGTTTTGGACAGGAACATGAAAATTAGATTGGCAAACGAGAACTTACTCACGAGAGGAGAGCGAAGAAAACAGAAACATGATGCCAAGGGTAAATGGACCAAGTACGAGGTAGGTCAGTTAGTGTTAGTAAAAAGGCATGATTTGTCCAGTGCTCAAGATAGAGAAATAAAGAAGTTTTTCTTGTTGTATGAAGGACCTTATGAAATTGTAGAAATAAAAATGCAGAATGCGTATGTGCTGAGGAACCCAGCGACACAGGAAATAGTAGGTACTCAAAATGCGACGAATTTAAAATTATATCGGTCACTTTAATTATGTTTATATGTTTATAAATAAGATTTCAAATATTATTGTATGTTTACAGAAGGGATCCTCCCCCATTTTCGGGCGGTCACGATCTTACCAGTCCTGGCCGTGGAATTCGGAACTCGGAGACGGGCCATGGTTGGCGGATCTTCCTTCGGGCGGTGAAAGCAACGATGGTCCGGCTCCACCAAAATTGGTATAAAGTAGAAAACTTAACTACATATTTGAACGGGGAGGGGGACCCCAACAGGTACGTGACACAAATTATTTTTTTTTAATACACTCCGGGTGCAGCGGTCTCGGTGTACCTGTCACGTGCCTGAACTGCCTTAGAGTGTTGTATATAATGAAGGCTGCACCTAAATACAGGGCAGTGCATACAAACTTAAATATTTCAGTGTCAATGGCAAAATTTAAATGGAGCCCTTGACAATAGTTTCTGTTAAGCCCGAAATGAAGAGTTTTGTGGGGAGGGAGATTTGGCGATGGGATAGACGGCGGGTATGAAGAAATGAGATAAGGGAGTAGAGTTGAGTTTAGAAGGGGGAAGTAAATTCACAAAGTGGATTTATCTTATCTCCAACTCTCCCTCATAGCAAGACCCGGCCTTTCAGGTGACTGCGACCTTCCTAGACGTGTTGAAAGTCACGATAGAGTCAGCCTTCAATGTAAATAGAATTTTGAAAAAAAAAAAAAAAAAAATATACCAAAACAATTTTGGATGTGTATAATTTTAAATTTAAACAAATTTTAGAATTAAGTGACCAAATATAATTGTCAAGTTTTAGTATCAGTGAGTATGGGAACGTTTAAAAGATGTGTAATAAAATAAGAACTTGTTATCAATACAAGATGTGGGGATAATTTTGGGGGGTTGATTGGTGCCCAAAGAGGTGACATAACAGTGTAGTGTGGAACTGCAATGGTGGGAGGTTGTAAATTTTGTATTTAATATTTTATGTTCATGATGGTTAAGCTTACATATAAAGGGGGTTAAAACACCATCCAAACTAATAATGTCATTTAAGTATAAATTCTTAAGTTTAGTGTTACAAAAGATGTTTTACTTGTGATTCCCCAACTTTTCGGGCGGTCACGGCCTCACCGAACCCTGACCGTGGAATTGGTTTAGCTTTAACAGCTATGGTTGGGGCACATTACGATTACGCGCTGACCATAACTGGCCATAGCTGTTATCGTTGTCAAGGTGTATTTAGAAATTAACGGGGGGGGGGAAATAAAGAGGAATCACCAAAACTAGGGAACAGCGGCTACCACTCCGTCCGAGTAGGGACAGCGTAGCCAGGTGGTAGACCCGTATTAAGGGCGCATAACTATAGACAGAGATATGTTGATATCTGAACCTTCAAATGTAATGCAGAAGCAAGGACACGGAGATGTCACATTCCTCCAAAACTTCAGTCCTTGTGGACGCAACTGGACGCCACAGTCCAGGGGGGTCATAGTGTGTGTGGCAGGGAGGTTATCCAGGGGGATAACGAATTAGAAATTTGCTATATTTTAATAATGATGACTCGCTACTAAATAATTTTGTTTTGATTTGAAAAATAGATGCACTACATACTTCCTATATTGTGTTTATTATATCTTATTGTGTTAATTGCATGTAATTTGTTAGGAATAAGGATTATAAAAATATAATAATATGTTTTCAATGTGTTTATAGATTTTAAAATAAAATGAAATAAAGTTATGATAGTTAAAATTTTCAATGGGTTGCAAAAGATAGAAGTGGGTGATAGTAATTGTTTGAGTAAAACGTTTGAGTTAGTCAAGTTGAAAATTATTGGGGTATTAAAGAGAATGAGAGATGAAATACAAGTAATAGAGAATTTGAGTATAAGTGGAGACACAGTAGTTATGGAGAATATATGTAGAGTTTTGAGTGATATATTGTTGTTTATAATTGATGTTGTTAATTGTTGTAGTTGTAGTAAGGTAATGAGATTGAGATTTTGGGGATGGCAATTTTGTAGTAGGGGGTAGTGTAATGTGGGAGTCCGCCACATAATGATAAGTGGGGACGGGATAGGAACGATTTAGTGGGGAAGGGGTTGCCTTAGGTAGAATCCAGGAACCAGATAAGGGAATTGAGCTTTTTGGGGGGGGGGAACACATATCCTATGTACAAAGGGTTGAGAGTATTTTTTTTTTTATATATTGAGAGAAGGTGGCGAATTGAGTTAAAGTAGTAAGTAGTTAGAGGTAGAGAAGGGTTAGTAGATTTTTTGATAGAGGGGTGTCATACTAGTTAAAGATTTTGTAAGGGAGCGTTAGAGTAATAAAAGGGGTAAGATTATGGGTAAATGCCAAGTTGATAAAGTGAATTATAATGAATAACTGAGAATCACCCAAATTAATGAAAGGGAATAATAAATGAAATGATTGAAAAAAAAAAAAATTTTTTTTTTGAGAAACGAATTAATAACAGTAAAGTGAGTTTAAAAGGTAATTTTATGATGTTATATGCAAATTTAATGATGTAACGTGTGTACGTTTTTAAGATAAAATTGATAATGATAACAATGTGAATTAGGAGTGTACTATGTTTTCTTATGTTATATTGTGTTTGTTAGTGTAAGAGAATTTTATGAATTTAAATATTTTAAATGCAATTTGGGGATGAGAGAAATGTAATATGGTAATGGGAAATGTTTGTGAGTCAGTCGTCTGTTTATTTAAATTCTGATGGGAATCAGGGCAATGATTTTGAATTTTGTGATAAAAGTTAACCAGAGAAAGTAGCTAGAATGAGATTAGGGAATTTTAAAATGGGTATCATGTTGTGTTAGGTATTTTAATATATGTTAGCAGTTAGTGAAAAAACAAAACCAGTGCTTCTTAGCGCAAACCAGCACCGCTTGGGGGAAACAGATCAGTTGGGGATATGGTGTTGTATAAGGCCACTATTTGATATTTGATTTGTTGTTTCAGTGTTTGGTGATGCTGTGGCGGCGGACCTGAGCTGGCCAGCGCGTCAGAGCAGGGGCGATAAGTATCTGTCTGACTCTACGGTGTTGGGATCTCGAGAGAGAAGTCCAGTATTGTCATTCAGATGCGGTCACAGTCACCAGACCAAGGGTGAGTTGATTATATTTTTGTAAACCATACAGGGGGTTGTGGCAACATATCCTGGCTGATCCCTTTAGCAAGTATGAATGTGTCAATGAGATTTTTTATGCTTCGGCATAAAATATCTCATTGAGTGGGTATTGTAACGGGCCTATTTTTGGGGTAATAAAGCAGTTTGTATTTTTTTTATAAAGTAAATAACATTTTTTTTTAATAATAGGGACAAAGGTAAATTTAATGGTAGAAAAGATAGCGACGGTGGCAGCACTGCTTGGGACATTAAATACGTGAAAATTATTGAAACAACTGACGGAATTGTGCCAAGGTCAACCAATGACACACAAAAACTGTCAACACGTTATGTAACCACAACAGACCATCTGACGTCAGTATATACGTCAGAGCCTATCCTCGCTGTGGAATTCGGGTGTGAAACCAAAACAGTCTGCTGGCGTAGGAATACAAACTTTCGAACAATAAGAGTTGGTCGTACAACCACGGCGACAACACAAAATAGCGCTGTTGGCCTAGTTCCAGTATAAAATTACACCGTGAGCCGGCCGGTCACGTAAAAAGTTCCGGAGCGTAAAATCGCGGGCGCCCGCACCTAAAATGTAAATACTGCAAAGCCATAAATGTAACTAACAGTGAAAAAATGTAACGCAAAACTTAAAGCATATCTAAATCAAGTGAAATGAACAGTTTTCTTGGAATGATGACAGTGATGGAGATATAAAACTAATTATTAACTGAAACAAACGTGTGTGCGTGGAACAATATGACTTCTTCTGGACAATATGACTAAATCAGCTAAGTAATCTACAATAAAACCAAATTTTCAACTATGGTTTAATTTTCAAAATTTTAACATTATGAGCTCTTAAAATCGAGGAATAGTTATGTGTGTGTGTGTGTGTGTGTGTGTGTGTGTGTGTGTGTGTGTGTGTGTGTGTGTGTGTGTGTGTGTGTGTGTGTGTGTGTGTGTGTGTGTGTGTGTGTGTGTGTGTGTGTGTGTGTGTGTGTGTGTGAAAGCGCTGGTTTTCGTTATGTCATAGTTGTAGAGAATAGTTGGTATTTATGTTATATCTTAATTTGAAAACTGCTTAAGCAAAATGATCTTTTTTACGAATATCTATTTTTGAATATTATGAAAGTTAAAATGGTTGTGAGCATTATAGAGTAAATAAACCTTTCGTTCATTGCCAATGTGAATTAAATTCATTATTGCAAATAAACCATTCTGATCTCCTGTTCGCCGAAAAGAACCCTAGAAAATGGTAAGTACATATATTTGTACAATAATTAATTTCTTGCAGTACGCAAGATGGCGCCCGAAGAATCCAGTAAATAAATAATGAACAGTAACTTTAAATTCAGTGCATTTTAATTATCAATAAAACGATTTATCACAAGTGTACAATTAAATATGATGATATTTAGTTAATAAATTAACTACTAAAAGTAATGAAGTATTCATTTTATTGAATTGAACCCTGAGATAAACAAAAACAATATAAAAAAAAGAGTTATATTTGACACCGCAACTAGTGTGGCATAAAAAGTAGAGTTATATTTGGCGCCGCACCACACGGCTTGATAGACAAATTAATGTCATTAGGCTAGGGCAGCGACAGACAGTGTGGTTATAAATTTGTCTAGGATTAAGTAGCATAAGATAGTTGTAAGTCACTAGGTCCCTGAATGATAAAGCAGAGGAAAGCGAAAATGGCAACGAGGGACGCAAATTCAGAAGAGTTTGATGTAATTAATCAGATGGGGTGGAGCAATCCGAAAGTAGCGCAATAGAAAGTGCAACCAGTAGCGAAGAAAATAAAGTAGTGCCCAGGAACAGGAAAGTTGAAAGTAGGGCCCGGGGACAGGAATCAGTGCCGCCCGAGATTAATCTCCACATGTTGATGACACTAATAAGTCAACAGGGGGAAGAACAAAGAAAGCATATAGACGAAAAGATCGAAGAAACGAAAAACCAGAATGAAGAGAGAGATGAGAAACAAAGAAAATATATAGAAGAATTGGGTAAACAAATCACCACGAAATTAGACGAAAAGATAGAATTAATTAAAGGGGATCTACAAGGTCAAATCCACCAAGTAAATGCTGATTTACAAAAACAATCAGAAAAGCTGGAAGAAGTACAAAAGAAGAATGAGAGCAGAAATAAAGAAACAAGTAAAAGAAAGTAAAGAAATATGTGAGAAGGATCGTAAGGAATGGCAGAATGCCATAATAAATACTCAGAACCAGAATAAACAGCAAATAGAAGGGATAGAGCAACAGGTAAGGAATCTAAAGGAAGCTCATCGAAGTGCTGAAGAGAAGTTGAATGATGTCTCCACGGAAAAGGGTAGAAGACTGGACAAAATAGTAAGCAACCTTACGACCTTACGGGAAAGTCAACAAAGGGTACAGCGTAGGTTGGAAGAAATGGAGCAGAGACCACCCATCGCCGTAAATGGGACGAGCATAAATAAAGATGCCACCTTTGTCAGAGAAGATAACTTCCCGATCGAGTTCCTGCAGGAGTTGCGAGAACTCCAGGAGACATACTACAGTGAAGATAACACAAGATGGATAGGCCGACATTTGACTGGTGAAGCAGCTATCTGGTGGAGAATTGTACGTGAACAAATTAAAACATTCAAGGAATTCGAAGAGGCATTTATGGGTAAATATTGGAGCGCTACACAACAAGAGCGGGTCCGTGACCAGTTGGAATATGGACGCTTCAATCCAAACGGGTCACTTAATATGATACAGTGTAACAGGCCTATTTTTGGGGTAATAAAGCAGTTTGTATTTTTTTTATAAAACAAATAACATTTTTCAACAATAGGGACAAAACTTATAAACAAAGGTAAATTTATTGTTAGCGACAGTGGCAGCACTGCTTGGGACATTAAATGTGTGACAATTATTCATAAATATTGAAGCCAACAGACTTAACAAACTGGAATTGTGCCAAGGTCAACCAATGACACACAAAAAAAAACTGTCAATAAATTATGTAACGGACATCAGACCATCTTACGTCAGAGACGATCCTTGTTGTGGAATGCCGTTTGTAACAAAACAGTCTGCTGGCGTAGGAATACAAACTTTCAAACAATAAGACTTGGTCATATAACCACGGCGACAACACAAAATAGCGCCGTTGGCCTAGTTCCAGTATAAAATTACACCGTGAGCTGGCCGGTCACGTAAAAAGTTCCGAAGCGTGATTTTCGCGCCCGCACCTAAAATGTAAATACCGCAAAGCCATAAATGTAACTAACAGTGAAAAAAATGTAACGCAAAACTTAAAGCATATCTAAATCAAGTGAAATGAACAGTTTTCTTGGAATGATGACAGTGGTGGAGATATAAAACTAATTATTAACTGAAACAAACGTGTGTGCGTGGAACAATATGACTTCTTCTGGACAATATGACTAAATCAGCTAAGTAATCTACAATAAAACCAAATTTTCAACTATGGTTTAATTTTCAAAATTTAACATTGAGCTCTTAAAATCGAGGAATAGTTATGTGTGTGTGTGTGTGTGTGTGTGTGTGTGTGTGTGTGTGTGAAAGCGCTGGTTTTCGTTATGTCATAGTTGTAGAGAATAGTTGGTATTTATGTTATATCTTAATTTGAAAACTGCTTAAGCAAAATGATCTTTTTTACGAATATCTATTTTTGAATATTATGAAAGTTAAAATGGTTGTGAGCATTATAGAGTAAATAAACCTTTTGTTCATTGCCAATGTGAATTAAATTCATTATTGCAAATAAACCATTCTGATCTCCTGTTCGCCGAAAAGAACCCTAGAAAATGGTAAGTACATATATTTGTACAATAATTAATTTCTTGCAGTACGCAAGATGGCGCCCGAAGAATTCAGTCAATAAATAATGAACAGTAACTTTAAATTCAGTGCATTTTAATTATCAATAAAACGATTTATCACATTTGGCGCCCGAACAGGGACAATTTATATAAATAAATTTATATAAATATAGGCCACGTGGAGAACAGAATGGTTGTTTGAGGTAACTAAAAAAAAAAAAAGGTCAACATACGTAGTAAGGTTATGTCATGATTATATGTAGTATGGGTGAGTAGAATATTTTTTTTATACGTATGTGTTACATATAATAATATTTTGCAAAGAATTATATATCTAAAAGATTTTAAAAAATGGCAGATAATAATGACGTCAGCTTATCTGACGGCCAAATAAGTAGCAACTCCGGGATTCAAACCACTGACAGTAGTCTTGAGGAGTCAAAAATAATACAAACAGTTGATATTCATTCAACACCTATTTTAGGAAATCAAAATAAGAAACCGGATAATGATACTATGTTAGCAAGATTGTATGATATGATGTACAATAGTTTAGAAAAACAAGACAGCATGTATAACGCTTTAGAAAAACAAGACAGTAATTTTAGAGAGTTGAATGACAAATTTGACGAGTTGAAAAATGAGATTCAAGAAATTAATAGACATTGTGAAAGTACTAAAGTAGAGTTTACTGATAAATCAACCAAGTAGCGACCAAGTTAGATGATTCAATACAAAAGATAGATGTTAAATTTAATGAAATAGATAGCCAGATAGATAGACTTGAGAAGCAGATAAATGGAATAATGAAATATTAATAAATTCAATGAATGAGTATAACAATGACATAGAATCAAAAATTAATAAATGTAATATTGAAACTGAATGTAAGTTCAGTAGCGTAGTAATGACAGTTGAAAAAATTAGTCAGAATATTGATGAACACCAAAATAAGATAGACTCTAAAATAAATGAAATTGAAAGTAATTATAAGACAGAAATACAAGCAGTAAATGAATCTATTGAAGTAATATCAAAAAATAATGTACAGTCTGAATGTAGTAATGACGAAATAGTGGAAGATGTAGTGTTAAATGGTGACGATAATGATATTAATTACAATTCTGAGAGTATAGTGGGGGTAAAGAATAATGGAGAAACAAATGATGAAAATATAATCAAAAATAGTACTGATGAGTTTGTGGAGTGTGATTATGAGATGTTAAGGTGTATTGATGAAGTAGAGAGAGAGTGGAAAAATAATATAGTAGTTGAATGGGGGCAGAGGGTAAATTTTCCCATTAATTTTTCTGAACCAGAGTGTTCACAAATGTTGTTTTTGCAGGGCAAGAGACCCGTATTAATAGATGAATTGAAGTGTATATTGATGTTGTATAATGTTGTACCCTCTGTCTCTAATAATTGTGAGAGTGTGATGTGGTGTTATGAAGAGAGAGAGTTGTGTAGTGAGAGAGAGATAGAAGTATATAAGTTAAAAAGAAATTATGATGAATTGAGGAAAATATTAGACGGGGTGAAGATGAACCATATAAAATACTTACCTGACGTAATATTAGAGGAATATAAAAATGATGAAACAACTTACCTGACGTTGACCAACATTACTGATGGAGACTGGACAATCCTAACTTATGTTGACAAGATTTATAATGGCATAACGAATGTAATAAAAGTAATGGGTTATTATGATAATGACAATAATAATAAATGGTATGTGGATAACAATGATGCATGTTACAAATATATTAGATATATATATGACGATGGAGGCTGAGCTAAAATATCAGTGTATAGACATTGTTAAATATTGTAAATTTTGGTAATGACCTTGCAGACTTGGACATATGAAGTGTGAAACAATTGAACAGTTATCGACGAATAATTTGTAAATATAATGTAGTGAATTCATTTGTGTGTATTATGAAATGTTAGGTGTATATGTAGTAGAAAATGTTGTGATGATAATAATAATATTATTAATATTTTGCATTCTAATTAAGTAATAAAATTAATTATGAAGACAATAATTAATGACGTGTAAAATTTTGATAGTAATTGAAATATGTTTTGTTTTAATACTAAATTGAAGTAAATAATTTGAGGTGTATAGATATTGTGATTGAAGGTTATAATGCATTTTTATAATGAATTTATTTTTTTTATGAGTTTTAAATTTGATAACAATGAATAAATAAATAAATGTTAAATGGTTTAGTTTGTGGAATAACATAATGGTTAAAAATAATGTTAATAATAAATTTGAAAATTTTGAGGAACCTAATTGCAGCAAAGGATAAATAATGAAATGAATTATATATAAAAGAGTTAATGAAAATTTTAAGTAGGAATGTTTATAAGTTTCTATATAAATTATGTTATGTAATGTATTATACAAGATATAGTGTGTGTGGCAGGGAGGTTATCCAGGGGGATAACGTATTAGAAATTTGTTGTATTTTAATAATGATAACTTGCTACTAAATTTGTTTTGGTTTGAAACATAGATGCACTACATACTTCCTATATTGTGTTTATTATGTCTTATTGTGTTTATTGCATTTAGTATGTCAGGAATAAGGATTATAAAATATAATAATATGTTTTCAATGTGTTTATAGATTTTAAAAATAAAATAAAATAAAGTTGTGATAGTTAAAATTTTCAATGGGTTGCAATAGATAGAAGTTGGGTGATAGTAATTGTTTGAGTAAAACGTTTGAGTTAGTCAAGTTGAAAAATATTGGGGTATTAAAGAGAATGAGAGATGAAATACAAGTAATAGAGAATTTGAGTAGAAGTGGAGAGACAGTAGTAATGGAGAATATATGTATAGTTTTGAGTGATATATTGATGTTATTAATTAATGTTGTTATTTTGTTATAGTTGTAGTAAGGTAATGAGATTGAGATTTTGGGGATGGCAATTTTGTAGTAGGGGGTAGTGTAATGTGGGAGTCCGCCACATAATGATAAGTGGGGACGGGATAGGGATAGATTTTAGTGGAGACAGGGCCGCCTTAGGTAGAATCCAGGGGCCAGAGAACGGGAATTGAGCTTTTTGGGGGGGGAAACACATATCCTATGTACAAAGGGTTAGAGAGTATTTTTTTTTATATATATAGAGAAGGTGGCGAATTGAGTTAAAGTAGTTAGAGGTAGAGAAGGGTTAGTAGATTTCGATAGAGGGGTGTCATACTAGTTAAAGATTTTGTAAGGGAGCGTTAGAGTAATAAAAGGGGTAAGATTATGAGTAAATGCCAAGTTGATAAAGTGAATTATGATGAATAACGTAGAATCACCCAAATTCATGAAAGGGAATAATAAATGAAATTATGTGTAAAAAAAAAAAAAAAAAAAAAAAAAAAATTTGACAAACGGATTAATAAAAGTCAATTGAGATTAAAAGGTAACGTTATGATTTTATATGCAAATTTAATGATGTAAAGTGTGTAAGTTTTAAATACAAAATGTTTATGTTAAGATAATAATAATGATGTGAATTATGAATGTACTATGTTTTCTTATGTTATGTTAAGTTGTTAGGTATTTTGATATATATGTTAGCAGTTAGTGAAAAAACAAAACCAGTGCTTCTTAGCGCAAACCAGCACCGCTAGGGGGAAACAGATCAGTTGGGGATATGGTATTGTATAAGGCCACTATTTGATATTTGATTTGTTGTTTCAGTGTTTGGTGATGCTGTGGCGGCGGACCTGAGCTGGCCAGCGCGTCAGAGCAGGGGCGTTAAGTATCTGTCTGACTCTATGGTGTTGGGATCTCGAGAGAGAAGTCCAGTATTGTCATTCAGATGCGGTCACAGTCACCAGACCAAGGGTGAGTTGATTATATTTTTGTAAACCATACAGGGGGTAGTGGCGACATATCCTGGCTGATCCCTTTAGCAAGTATGAATGTGTCAATGAGATTTTTTATGCTTCGGCATAAAATATCTCATTGAGGGGGTATTGTAACGGGCCTATTTTTGGGGTAATAAAGCAGTTTGTATTTTTTTTATAAAACAAATAACATTTTTCAACAATAGGGACAAAACTTATAAACAATGGTAAATTTATTGTTAGCGACAGTGGCAGCACTGCTTGGGACAAATAATGTGTGACAATTATTCATAAATATTGAAGCGAACAGACTTAACAAACTGGAATTGTGCCAAGGTCAACCAATGACACACAAAAAAAAACTGTCAATAAATTATGTAACGGACATCAGACCATCTTACGTCAGAGACGATCCTTGTTGTGGAATGCCGTTATGTAACAAAACAGTCTGCTGGCGTAGGAATACAAACTTTCAAACAATAAGACTTGGTCATATAACCACGGCGACAACACAAAATAGCGCCGTTGGCCTAGTTCCAGTATAAAATTACACCGTGAGCCGGCCGGTCACGTAAAAAGTTCCGGAGCGTGATTTTCACGCCCGCACCTAAAATGTAAATACCGCAAAGCCATAAATGTAACTAACAGTGAAAAAAATGTAACGCAAAACTTAAAGCATATCTAAATCAAGTGAAATGAACAGTTTTCTTGGAATGAGACAGTGGTGGAGATATAAAACTAATTATTAACTGAAACAAACGTGTGTGCGTGGAACAATATGACTTCTTCTGGACAATATGACTAAATCAGCTAAGTAATCTACAATAAAACCAAATTTTCAACTATGGTTTAATTTTCAAAATTTTAACATTATGAGCTCTTAAAATCGAGGAATAGTTATGTGTGTGTGTGTGTGTGTGTGTGTGTGTGAAAGCGCTGGTTTTCGTTATGTCGTAGTTGTAGAGAATAGTTGGTATTTATGTTATATCTTAATTTGAAAACTGCTTAAGCAAAATGATCTTTTTTACGAATATCTATTTTTGAATATTATGAAAGTTAAAATGGCTGTGAGCATTATAGAGTAAATAAACCTTTTGTTCATTGCCAATGTGAATTAAATTCATTATTGCAAATAAACCATTCTGATCTCCTGTTCGCCGAAAAGAACCCTAGAAAACGATTTATCACAACAGTATATGGAACGATGCGTATTGAAGAGCCGACAACTAATCCCAATACTCTCAGATAAACACATGATTACGAAATTAGCATGACACTATAATAGGGAACTACAGATTGCGGTAGTGACGAGGGGCATAACAACAATAAAAAGCTTCGAGGCATTACTGCGTGAATACATGAACATAAATATGAGAACTGAGAATGATGGACAGAAAGTAGGTGAGCGCTCTGTCATAAAATATAAGGGTGACGCACCACCACCTCGACAAATGAACAACGGCAATAATAAACCGCGCACCGGCTGGAGGGACAACTTTGTACAAAGAGCACCGACGAGTGAAACCAGCAAGCCGCAGGCCATAAATAGTTTGGTCATTGAGCGCCACACGAATTCTAAGCAAAACGAATGACCGTCGACGTCAACACAGAAATGACTTTTACCTACGAATGCAATGAACTCTGAGGTTGGTCAAAACAACAAGATAACTAGAAATGATGAGTGTATAAAAGCAATTTTTCCGGATATCCAAAAAGATTTGATGGAGGAAAACGAGCAAAACATAGAAGTCAAAACAAATAAAAGCCCTGAAATATCAATTAAGATTAATCAAGTACCAGTTAATTGTCTTAATTGATACAGGAAGCGCAGTCAACGCATTATCCGAAAATTGGTATGATCAAAATAAAAAGCTACTTGGAAACCACGAAATCCTAAGTGTTAGTAATACGACGATAGTTAGCGCGGTAGGAAATAAATCTAAACACATTAAAAGGCAAGTATTTTGTGAAACAGTTCTAAATGATAGCATAAGTGTGGATTGTGTGTTCTTAATCGTACCGGGGCTAGTAAGAGATTGTATACTCGGAATGAATTTTCTGCAACAATCAAAGAGTGTAATCAACATACCGGAAAAATGGATTAAAGTACAACCGGAATTAAAAACGACTGTGGAGGAAGATCCCTGCGAAGTGCCTCTGTTAGTAATGGAAGAAGATATATGTAACATGGATGAGGAAATCCGTAAGAAACTTGATGAACTAGACGGGGTGGATCAAGCCAGACGAAGTCAGTTGGAATAACTTTTTATATAAAAATAAAAGAGTATTTAATGAATGACCAGGCCTCATAACGGGATACCAGCATTACTTCCAGGTAACCGACAGCACGCCTTACCTACAAAATGGGTGCCCCGTTCCTATCAAGTACCAGAGTGCAGTTCAGGATGAAGTTAGGAGAATGCTAGAATACGGAATAATTGAAAGAGCCCAAAGCCCCTACATCCAGCCTCTGGTAACTGTCATTAAAAGGGACGGGAGGGTGCGATTATGTCTAGATGCCCGAAAAGTAAACAGCATCGCCATCCCGGATTATGAAGGACCGCCGCCAATAAATGAAATTCTAGCACGATGCAGTAACATAAAAGTGATGTCCACCATTGACTTAACAAATAGCTTTTGGCAAATTCCGCTAAAGGAGAACTGTTGTAACTATACAGGTTTCTTATACGAAGGCAAATGTTACAGGTTCAAAGTGACGCCTTTTGGTCTAAGTACAAGCCTGGCAAGGGGACTTGACCACATACTAACGGAGGAGGTCAAGAAGCACACTACCATATATGTTGATGATATTCTATGTTTCTCACAAAATGAAGAGGAGCATGTTGTACATTTGAAAAACCTGTTGGATAACCTAAGTAAGGCCAACATAACCTTTAATTTAAAAAAGTCGCAATTCTTCTGAAAGGAGATACAGTATCTCGGTTACTGTTTAACGACCAATGGGATTAAACCGACAACAGATAAAGTATCAGCTATTTGAAATTTCCCAACACCGAGAAATCCCAAACAATTAAAAGGTTTCTTGGGACTTACCAATTTTTATAATAAATTCACAAGTAGATACACAGAATATACCCAGCCATTACTAAAACTACTACAAAATGGAAATAAATTCAACTGGGACACTACCATGAGCGAACAGTTTCAGCGAGTGAAGGAATTTTTATAGACACCGTAATACTTAAATTTCCCATGCAAGGATGCCGGTTTTACCTACAATGTGATGCAAGTAATTATGCATACGGGGCCCAGCTGTATCAGATAGATCAGGAGGGGGAGATCGCCGTCATCGCATACACAAGTAGAACCTTTAAAAATGCCGAAAGAAACTACTTTACAACAGAAGAAAAACTGCTTGCCATAGTCCAATGCTTAAACAAGTTCTGTATATACATATTAGGTCAACCGCTAACCATCATTACGGACAACAAAGCACTAACCTTCATTCAGAAATGCCATTTAAACAACACCCGGATTACTAGATGGATACTCGCTATACAGGAGTACAATTTCAAAATTCTACATTGCAAGGGGAAGGAAAACTTAGTTGCAGATATCCAGAAGATAACGACATGAACAAAACCACCAACGAAAAGCATGAATATTATATGCATGCCATTGAAATCAAAATGAACAAAAATGTTTCCGCTAAATTGAAAACAATACATCAGTTACAACTCGAGAACAATAAATTCAAACAAATAATAAACAAAATTAAGGAGGGAGGCGACGACCAGATAAATCAACATTTTAAGGTAATAAATAATAAAATATACCGAAGATGAAAAGACCAATGGAAACTGTATATTCCGGAAGAGCTTAGGACTGAATTAATCCAGGAGATTCACCAAATGTACGGTCATCCTGGCACGAAAAAGACACTGCAGCTACTGAAGGAACATTTTACGATCGACGCGATGTGCAGAATTGTCAGCCAAATAATACGATGCTGTGACTTGTGCCAAAGATGTAAGGATAGCGGAAACTGAATCATCACCGGCGAAACGCAGCCAATACTACCTACACAAAAAGGAGAGTTAATAAGTTTGGATTATTATGGTCCACTACCTACATCCAGTGGGGGGGGGTGAAGTATTTATTGGTTATCGTCGATAACTTCACGAAATATGTAGAGTTATACACATTAAGAAGAGCCACTACCAATGTGTCCCTTAAACGACTACAGCAATATATCATTACCCACGGAAAGCCTAATAGTGTATTAACGGATAATGGTACACAATTTACATCACATAAATGGATGCAAGGTCTGAAAGATTTAAATATAAACCAAAATATACAGCAATCAGAAATCCATGTACCAACATCGCAGAACGATGGAACCGACAGCTAGGCAATTTATTCCGAATCTTCGTACGAGAAAGGCACACAAAATGGGCTACGTATATAAAAATAATAAAGGCATGTCTAAATGAGACGTATCAAGACACTATCAAGGTTACACCGTATGAAGCACAATTCGGAACCAAACCAGGTAGACATTGGGAAAAATACCTAGACCCCATTGTAACGAAAGTGTCGACATAGAGAATTTACAATTAAGAATCAAGGAGAGAGACAGGCAGCTCGGATAAACAAATTAAGTAAAATTACCGCATTTGAAGTAGGGGACCAGGTCCTAATTTGGACACAAACTTTCAGACGCTACGCAAAATATAATTGGGAAATTCTGCGCATTGTATGAAGGTCCTTATACTATCACACGGAAGGTGGGAAGCGCCACGTACCAAATACAGGATGACGTAAACAGCAGTTCAATACGTGGGATTTTCAACACGAGGCAGCTGAAGAAATATCATTCAGAGGCTTAGTTTACGCCAGATAAAAAGAAAATTGTATACCATGTAGAATGATCAATGTGATGTCTAAAATGTAACTGAAAAAAAAAGATAACAATTATCTTAATAATGAGATATAATATGATTAATTGTATAATTGTAATTAGTAATGCCTATTAGCAAATGTTGACTAAACTATTGACAATTATTGTTAACGTAGATGCATAAATAAAATAAATGACTCAAAATGTTGCTAGTGTAATAACAATTAGTAGGTTACGGATAGGAACGTTAAATGTATGATTATCACAAAAACTTTTATATCTAAAAGAATAGTGAAGTGTCAACTAATCAACTGTGAACTAACAGAACATCGGTAGCAATTTAAATTAGAAAATTGTGGCAATAAATTGATTAAGTACATTAGACTATCATTATAATGTAAACGTTTAATTTGTAGATTTGTAGGGATGTAGAAAAAATATTTTGTTAATTAATATTTCTATAATAATATTCTCAACTATCTATTCAAGGAATGTACATATAATAGTGTATTGTTAGGTAATATTTGACATAAAAACCGAATGTACTAAATGTGTACGGGTGAGAGATAATCTAATTTTGAGGATTACTAATATTATTATCATGATGATTATTACTATTATTAAATGAAATGTTTAATTATTTTCTATGTATATTTGTGTGTCATGTACAGGGAAGAACAACAAAAGAGAATATATGTAAAGAGTCATGTTGAAACATAGATAAAATGTAGAGTTTAAATTATATGACTAGATGTAATTTTGTAATCATAGATGAATGTTAAACATAGCAATAAGAAAAGAAAAACAGATACGGATTCATTTAAAAGGGCGAAAGAGAAAGTAAGTTACTAATGGGGTGGGACCATTAAGTAGGGCATTTAAAGTTACGGCACCAGTTCTTTGTCAATAGGTCAGAATTGCCAAACAGTAAACATACTACACTATGTTCAGGGAATGAGCCTGTACATGGAATGCAAAGTGTATCTAATTGACGTTGTATCTCAACGACAGGGCGCAAATTTGAGGTCCCTTTTTTGATTCAAAGAGTTCATCCAAAGAGACCCAAATTGGGGACTGATATAATGCCAAATTTCACCAAAAAAAAATAATGAAAAATTTTCATTTAGTTAAGGTAAGTGTCATTGAACGTGGTGGCAATTGAGGTATGGAGTGATTCGTAGGAGTGTGGCGATCAAAAAACAGGTGAAAGCCATCCGCTGCCGTCTACGCAAGTCTGATTGACACGCCATAAATCTAGTGTAGCAAGTGGCCACATGTTAAAAAGACAAGGTCATTGTGCTGGGTGTATCTAGAAAGGACGCCAGTGAATAAAAGATTACAATCCAGAGAAAAGTATACGAGGGTGTGAATAAACTCATCAAGTGAGAAATGTTTCATTCTGACAAAGGATGAAAGGTTACATGAACATAACAACTGCAGACAGAAAACAATGAAGGGTGTACCTTGACTGAAACGCATCAACAGAGGATACACCGGAACAATACTATGATACCAGGAAAGAAATCGTACTCGAGGTTAACACACGAACTAAAGGGATAGGTTTTTGCTGGTAACCAGACAAAAAAAAACACTTACGGAGAGAGTTGGCGAGGCCTTTGTTCAAGAAAAGATAATACCATAGGCGCAACTAATTGGAGAGGCAGCTGTTGGAAGAGAAATCGAAGGGATGTCTTTGTGAAGACTAAGAGATACGACAGCTAGATTTATTACCAGAGTATTCGGAAATGCTGTTGACCGAAGCGTAAAGGACCCAGGAGAAGAGTTTGGTGGGAATCAGAAGACCTATCAGAACTTACTTTTGAAAAAGTAGGTGGTCTCTGGAGTACGTTGTACGAAAAAGAGCCAATTAGGAAACGGTACCGCCGAAATCAGAAGTCTAGTGGGGAAATTCTCATGTTCGATATAGGCAAGCGACAGAGACGCAAAAAGGGGAGTCTTTACTAAATTTTCGAAGGAATCGGAAGTAAAGGGCGTGACAAAATTGTTACGGGAGTTCGTAAAGATGACAGAATTTAACGCAATACAACGGCGGTATTAACAATTCGAACAATGTTGTATAACAATTTGTCGAAAACAAATAACCGTAACTTACCATCAAGTGTATCAGTTAAAAAAACCAGAAAACCGAGTGTAACATACATCTTTAAACAATATCGCGAGTAAATTAAATGATATATTTACAGAATGTCAGTGAATAACCGAAGTAATAGCAACAATAATTTAGACTTGCAATAAATCCAATATAAACACGCGTTGTGTAATGTGCTGTATATGCGAAGGGCTACAGTGAGGTCCACACAGACCACTCGAAATTCTGGAGGTGACTTATCATCAATACTCCAAATGCTGATCAAGAAGCGTAACTTACCACACCTGCGACCTCTACAAGATATAGATAATTCGTACCATAAGTCAATTTGTTATGTACTAATTAAATTTTACATCCACTTGTCTGTCACTAAAAGAACTCACTAAAGAAATTTATTTAAAGTATTAATTTAGAGACCTCATTATAAGTAAGGTCATGTTGAAACCCATTGAGAAAATCGTAGGAAGTCTAGTATTTCATAAAATACCTGTATTACATACAATCGCTTTGATTTTAAATGAATCTGTTATGATACAATATGTTGTACTAAACTTAAGTTGATCAAATATTGAAGAATGAAATACAGTAAGAAGTAAAGTTTTAGAGATTGAAGAATTATTAAATTTGTTAAATGTGTATAAATTAATATTTATAGTAATAATTAAGTGTACAATTAAATATGATATATAATGATATTTAGTTAATAAATTAACTACTAGAAAGTAATGAAGTATTCATTTTACTGAATTGAACCCTGAGATAAACAAAAACAATATAAAAAAAAAGTTATATTTGACGCCGCAACTAGTGTGGCATAAAAAGTAGAGTTATAAAGTATATGCAACCAAGCAATATTTATCCACTGTTGTACTCACAAATGAACTTGGTCTTTAAAATCATGATAAATCACATTAAAGAATGTAAAATATTTTTTAGCACATTGTTTTTTTTTCCAAATGAAATCGTGCTCTTGACCAAGATCTAAAAAAGTGATTTCCATCAGTTGTACTTGCCAGATGTAATTACTGCAGACTACTGGCTACTGTAATAGAACACATAGCTGACATCATAAGTCTTTTCAAGCCTGTGGTTGTGAATGGAGATAAACCAGTGAAAAATATACTCGAGGAATAGGTTTCTTACTAAACTTGAAGTTTTGACTTAAAATTTTTATCGATCTGTTTGGGTCACTACTACCACGGAGGATTCCATATTCAAAATTTTGTAGAAAAACGTTCTGAGATCAGTTTTTGTACAAAATACATAAAATACTTTAATTCTGGAGTAACAGGAATGAAATTCAGAATATTCCAACAGGAAGGTGGGAACCAACCTGCAAGCACACACAGAAGTAAGAGATTACATGTTGATAACATATAATACTTGGAAAGCTTTTACTATAGGCTGTATTATGAAAGTACAAGGTATGTTCAAAAAAAGACCGTACTTTTTGAATAACACATCAACCCGCACAAACAAGCCCCATGACTTTGGGTGCACCTACAGTAGCAATAGTTTTTGACAACAAACTGCTATTTATTCTGTTCTGCTCTTGGCACTAGTCTTTGCTCTACATCAGATTGAGTGGGGACGTGTGCACATCAGATTAGTGACAAAGTGATTAAGAAAGACTTCGAAGAACATTTGAAACTTCACCGCAAAACTAGGTTAAAACTTTACCGAAACATTCTGTTTGTTCAGTTAACCTTTACATGGAGGCCTGCATGAGCCAAACGATTATTTTGTCATTTTTACAGAGGGCAAAAACAGTGGTCGGTGCAGATCAAAGAAATGTCAAAGATCATGGAAAGAGGCTGTGATCTCACAGTGTGGTAATTGTAAATCATCATTTAACTGCTGAGACTTCCTGAGAGAATCGCATCCATATAAGATAGTCAAATTAAATTTTGATAGAAAAACTTCAGTTTACCATATCTATGAAACATTCTTGCTATGTTTGTTGACTGACGATCAGAAACAGACCCATTTTGAAATCGGTCAGCGACTGTGTACCAATGCAAATGGTAATGACAACTTTGGAATGCAATGGAAATTGCTCTGTAAAGATTTTTCAAAGTTAGCAACAAAATTGTATACACACACGTTGCGTTAAGATCTTCATTCTCACTTCGTTATAAATCCTATGGACAGTGTCTGCACGTGTTCACTACAGCGTGTGTAGCTCAAAGACTAATGATCATAACGGGACGGTGATAACTGCATTCCATCATCAAAACCTGTCGCTAGCAAAACTTAATTGTGGACCTCACTATATGCGCAGGTTGATGTGCTACACAAATAGTTCAGGTCTTTTTTTGAACACACCTCGTATTTATTCAGTAAAATATAAGAGTTAATCAAAGCTTTGCAGATGTAGACCAGCTTGATTTTATCATCCTACTAGATTTTTCCAACAATTTTTTTAATTATCAGGAGAGAATTTTGCTTCTCTAAAATGCATTTGTGGTCAGTATTTCGATTCTCTGCTAAGGAGTGAGCTTTCTGTAGTTTATGCAACGACCAGCTTTTTGTACACATAGTGTTTGTGACTTGTAAAGCATTTAGCTTCAGCAGATCAGAGTGACATTGTTTCTCACTCAAGTGTGTATGCTTGTAAACTTTATCATCATACTTCCAGTTAGAAGTTCCTTAGCAGAAAAATTGTTTTCAACCTTAAAGAGAATAAAAAGTAGATTGCACAACTCTCAAACTGAATTCAGACTTTTGGCTTTATTATTGTTATCTATTGAATAAAACCGCTACTTTTGAAATTGAAATCTAACTCTACTTTTGAGTTATTGACTTGGTTTAAGTCAATGATATGGTTATTGACTTATACAGCCAAAAAAGTAGGTACCTAGAACTAACATTTAAAAAGTACTGTCCACAAATAATGCATATTAGTGTCATCTAAAATGATATTTTACATGTAATTGCTAATAGTGTTACAGAGTGCAAATAAATTATACCCATTAAAGTGAATGAATTAGTGTTCTGTTGCCTTTGATTTTAATTACCATTATGTATCTGTATTATTCACTTTGACATTTTCAAAATCGGATAAGTTTTTACAAATTACTTTAAATAACTATACAGTATTTGCTAAAACAATTTACCATAATTACTATTATTACATCAATATCTATTAGACTTTCACAATTGGAAAAATTGTAATATCTTCCATTTATTACCTGTAAGTAATGCTGTTAACCAGATTTTGATTGTCTATTCGAGATGAAGAAGGGGGGCTTTAATTATCAGTGGATGGGGTAAGTATGAATGTATACACATTCTGCAAAGCCATGCCTCACTACTGTGAAGAACCAACTTGATTGATGATGTACCCATCCGTGCATTGGGTACCCTTCAAATGTGAACACTATCGACAATGCAGAACATGTGAATCAAATGCTTGTTTTTACCTGCCATATTCAAATTAAAGAGATTGTTAAGTGGACTGAACACTACCTGTGGTAGTGAGTCTATGGTTATTCATGTCAGCTGGGTTATGGAAAAAGTCATGAAATGTCATTAAAGATCTAAGGACTGGAAGATTGAGTGATGGGGTCGATCTTCTTCATGACACCCCTCCCCCTCATTCAGCTGGTGTCACGCAGGAGTTGCCATGAAAATTCAAGTGGGAAGTGTGATGCCAGCCATTACCTACCATCCTGCGGCTATCACCTTTTTGATCCTCTCAAACAAGACCTGGGAGGCGAGTGTTTTGATACAGATGGAAGTTCAAGAAGGAATCTCAAAGTGGTTAAAACAAATTGTATGAAATTTGCATGCCTGTGAAATTCAGAAACTTGTCACACGGTATGAAAAGTGTTTAGACTTGGTTACAATGTTGAAAATAGATAAATGTGCCTACTTTTCAGTTCAGTAAAAAAAAATTTCTGTTGAATGTGTGTTTGTTTTATTATGAGAGTGGTAACTTATTTTTTTGATTTACCTTCACATGTGCAATTAATCATCATGTATGACTCCTCTTGTTTGGAGATACTTGCCATAGTGAATAAATAGAAGATGCAAAGTGTACCGGTAAACAAATTTGCCTAGTGGCTAAAATCCCTGAACTTGTTAAGAAGCAGGCTCACTGGTTGATCCTTGGCCAATATGTCAGAAGTCTTGCCTGTACAACCAGTAAGACATCAAACAACCCCTAATAACTGACCTTGGCCCCATACTCCAGACGATATTTTGGAACAACCTCAGCCATTATAGGCCAGGTTAGAAAATAATCTGTCTTGCACTCCATCTCGAGACAGGAGCTTCAGAAGAAACTCAGCCACCTCAATGTACTAATCTGCACAGCCCAGAGTTGTCGTCATTGCCATCATCTTTGCAGAAGCTACCAGTTAGAGTTAGTTGGTTTGCCTATTTTTGGTCTTCAGCAGCAGACATCTTTAATTGTGTAGCAGTAAATGCAATATGCAATATAAGCTGCTTCTTCTCTACATTTTGGAGTATCAGTAACAGACTACAAGGAGATATGGTTGATATTGAGAATCAACGTAATTATATTTATATTAGTTAGATACGTTAATCTTAATTGTTGGTAAATAAACTGAAAAGTAATAGATTGAAAATATTTCTTTCCTATTTCTGCCTAACTTGATTATTATTTTTAACAGGGCTGTGTCCAAAGGGTAACTAGATCTTGGAGATAAAAAATATGCATCTACTGTACATATCAGCAATATTTTTAAAAAAATGTTAATTCAAGGAAGTAAACATGCCCATATATTTTTACAGTATCTACCAATAATTGACCTTTATATAATTAACCCTTCATATCTTTCTTAATATGGATCATTGAATTTTTCTCGATCATCATTTTGCAATTTTTTTATGGCTGTCGCTGCTTCTCATGTCCTACCTTCAATTGGCACTGATCTGAATAGTCCTCTTGCAAGAGGCCTTTTGCACTCAAGGCATCTTCAATATCATTTCTCCAGAATTGTCTAGGCCTTCCTTTTTTCCTTCTAGTGGGTGATGTCCATTCCCCTACCTTCTTTGGTCGTCTCTCCCTTGACATGCGCTTTATGTGTACAAACTAACTCAACATTTTCATCTCTACCAATCGGTGTTTCTACTCTTACATCTACATTCTTAATTCTATCCAATCTAGTTCATCTACAGCATCGTCCCCAATAATCCATCTACATAACTTGATTCTGAATTTATTTATTTCATTTATCTCCCACAATTCTGCCCCATATAACCCTATGCTCTCTACTATGGTTTTATACATCTTAATTCTATTATACTTTGTAATTCAGGTATACCACAGTTGATTATTCATTTGCCTTGTAGCTGTTTCTGCTTTTCCCACTCTTGATTGCTATTGCCATCAGATGTTATTAATGGTAGATACTTGAAGTTACTCGTATTACTTGTAACTTTTGTTCCTAACTCTAAGTTAGGAACTACCAGGGCCGGCTCGTTCTTAGGGCGCTAAGGCATGGCGCCTTCCAGTTTAAATCATATCATTAAACAATCCATTATCACTGCTCGTGGAAAGTCATTATATCTTTATTTAATACTTCAGACGAGAAAATGTTTTCATGTTAGGTAATAGCAGAAATGTTTTCAGAACAGCATCACGGCGCTCTACCAATCGCACCCATTTCTCCATCCCGCACTCTGTCCAACATTGAATGAACCTGTAAGCTTATAGGCGGTATTTCCACTGGCAATTGGCGCGTCTCCTATCACGCCTCATTGTGCAAAAAGTGACGTGATTCACTTCGTACAACTAATCGCAGACTATTGATAGTCTATAGACTATTGCGCTTTTAGGTGTTTAGATTTTCTCCGCTGTGATTAATTCAGTGCAGGCATTTGTTTGGTGTTTAGGTTTTGAGTGTGTGTATTTATTTAATAGCATCACGAATAATTTAGGCAAATATTGTAGTGTCGAATTATTAGGTTATGTTTTATCTTGTTACCCAAGTGTCTGCAGGGAAGAAATAGAAAAGGAGATAAAGCTTCTGAATTTGTGGCAATCAAATGTGACTAGACAACCGATGTGACAAGCCACTGCATGTGGTATTAGTTTTTAAATACGTGTTTAAGGGATCGGTATACGAAACGTTTTGCAGATTTCTCACTCCTAAAGGTAAATATGCAGAAACCTTAGCAAAGTGCATAATGGACAACATAAATCGTCTTCTGCACACATCACAGGAAATGTTAATCGCTGAGACTTATATGGCATTAATGTTATGTGTGGTTCTGTTGGAGGTGTACAGGCAAAAATTAGAGAAGTGTATCCGCTCGCATAATTTGTACACTGTTACACTCATCAAATAATTTGTTATTAGAAAAAGCACAAGTGTAAACAACAAAGAGTTCTTTCTCTAATCTGTCTGCCATTCCAGCACTTTTGTCACACTCATTTCTAAGTGTGAACGTTTACGAACGAACGTTTTAGAGGAAGTAATGTAAGCCAGGTTACCCAGAATTTCTATAACAAAATGGAATTACTACATTCGTGCAATCAGCTTTGTGTACAAAAACCAATACAAGTTGGAAGAATGTTTTGAAATTTTGAAGAAAAGTGTACAAACAAACTCTCAGTTAATAATGAAGGAATGGTCACAGAAGGACTCTTCTGAACCAAACTTTCATGTTTTGGCTAACTTTTTTCCCTAGAATTCTATATCACATGAAAATAATATACCAATAACTACAGAGTAGGAACAAAGGCAGTGTAATGTGGTAAAGTGACATCAGAATTTTTTTAAATGAGATGTAGAAAGAGAGAGGGAGAAAATAAATAAAATAGAAACACAAATAAACAAGGATTCCTTGAGTAACCAAGAAAAAGGAACAATAATGTTGGATGCAGCACTAAAATAGGGATGCAAAAGAAGTATGCGACATCATTATAACTCAAGTAAAAGGTAGATTTACTTACATGGGACACCTGGTGGCAGCTTCGTTGATGTCCAATGACAACTTATTTCCACTTTTTTCTACAAACTTTCAAGAAGAAAAATTTTAGCGAGTGATTCAGCATTACCCTTTCTTACAAGAAAACAAAGTTCGGAATGAATTGAAACAATTATATTAGCCTATATTATATCAAATGCACAATAAGACTTCTTAACTTTATGGAAGAAAACAATCTTACATCAGTTTTCAAAGATGTATTGAAACTTATAAAAATTATCATAACTACCCCTCTGATAACTGACAAACCTGAGCGCTCCTTTTTGACTCTGAAAAGACTAAAAACTTTCTTGAGAATTACAATCAAAAACGAGGGACTGAATGCTCTTGTGATTCTATCTATCAACAAGGAAGTTGTTAAAGAAATGAAGGACTTTGATGATAGTGCTAGAAAAATTCATTAATTTATAGGAAAGCCGAATGGACTTTGTCTACAAATAAATGATCTGTTTAGAGTGTAGCTATCATAAAAATAATAGTATAGTGTAAATATATTGTATTAATTTTTTGTGGGAACAATATAGACATTTTTGTGGACACTTTCGACAGTGAAGAGACTACGAATGTGTCTAGTTATGTTTATTCATAAAATTGCGGACTATCTACAGCAGCTCACAATGTTTGAGGTGAGTTAAAATTTTTATAAAGCCTACAGGCCGCGCCCGCCAGCCTCTTAAGTCACGAGCCGCCACTGGGAACTACCACATAATTCCATTTACTCTGTTTTGGATGCATTTATTTCAAACATTCTTTAGCAAGCTTCCTAAGCATATAACATATATCCATGGATTTTGTGAAAAGTTGAAGTAAAGCAATTCTTGTTACTTTCTACAGAAGATGACTTTTAAAATTCAGGAACACACGTTTCTTTGTATTTAGTTAATTATAAGTCTAACACTACTGACTCGGAACACTATTTTTTTATTGGTGAAAATGTAAAATTTTTACCTTATAGCCTCAATCAGTTTTCGCTTATTAAAATCTTTGTCAGAGGCTCCCTCTGACGAAGCTTTTAATAAGCGAAAACTGGTTCAGGCTATAAGGTACAAATTCTACATTTTTAGCAACAAAAAACTTGCTGTTCCAAGTCAGTAGTGTTATACTTATAATTAATAATCAATGGACATGTCATGGACAACCAAATCCATGTATTTAGTGGTTCTTAGCAGCTCTTTGAGAATAGTCTAATAGGCTAAAACAATTGTCAGAGATTTACAATAAATTGTGAAACTACCAAGTGCTTGTGTTTTTTAAAACCTTCGTAGATGAATAGTTAAAAAGACGTGTCTATGATTAAAATGTTTTCACATGATCATAGACTGATAAAAGCAACAATATCAATTATGAGCATGCATATTACAGGGATGCCTGAATGGGCTCCAGCCACTCACAAAGTTTTGAATGCATAAAATAATCTTTGTATAAACAAATACAAAATGTTGTACAATTAAAAATTAAAGATGTGTTGTCAGCATCAACTCAGGCAACAATCAGTTGCATATAGGATCAGCCAAGTAACGTACATTTTTGTCCAATGTTCTTACAACTAAAGATTTATAAAACAAAAGTTACGATTTTTTTTAAGGCTTAAGCAAATATTTTTTTCCCGATTTGTTATTAAATAAATTTATGTTCTTTAACATGTACATTATTTATTTCTTGCCAATCCACATATTAAGATAATTAATGAAAACTGCCCCCCACACACACACACGCACACAGAGCTAAATGAGATTTTGTTACATGTAAGTAACAGAAATTCATCATGACCAAATCTTATTAAGACATACTTCATTGAATGATGTATTGAATGACGGAAGCAAGTTCTCAGTTTTAACTCAACTACAGTATTTGGCATTTGTTTTCTGTCTGCCTGCATGACTATTTGGGTATGTCTCATGACAACTTTCAAGTCCATCAACCGGTTTTCATAAAACTTGTCAATCATCTCCGTACTGTTAACTCTATTGTTTTACCTGGGCAAAAATCGGCAGGCATGAGGCAAAAATGTAAAAAAATCGCAAATATCTATGTGGAGTCTGAAATTACAGGAAATTTTTAACAAAATCTGAACATAACGTTAATTTGTTGAAATTTTAAACTTTGTAACACTAGGGCCAAAACAGTGAGTCAACATTTTGATAAAATCTCAAAAGTCTATGTAGGGTATCACATTTTAAAGAGAATTTTAACTAATCTGAATATAGTGTTCAGTTTGGAAATTTCAAAATTTCAGGACACCATAGCCCAAAAAAGGAATGGAAAATTTGAAAAACTGTAAAATTGCATACTCGGTGTCACACTAAAGGGAATTTTAACATAAATTCGAATGTATTGTTTTCTCTGAAAATGTGTAGCCTAACTTTGTGGCTAAGGGCCAAAAATGGTACTCTAAATTTGCTCATGGAACCTGTTACCTGTTCACTAAGATGCCATAACCTAAAAAATTAGGATACAAATTTTAACAATTTTTCTGTTACTAGACACCAAGCAACGTTTATACAAATAATATCATACTCAAAAGACTGTTATAGCGAACCTCAATTTTCAAATATCCATACGGTACTCAAATTAATTAATTAAACTTATACAATTGTATCTTTTTACTGGTATATTTCTTTTCAATTTTTGAAATTTCCTTTTGTCTTCATACCTGGGGGGGGGGGGGGTTAACCCCCAAAACCCACTTGACCGTGCCACTGGTAAAATGTGAGGAATATGAAATAAAATATTACAAGGTTATATGAAAGCGAGACAGAGTAGTTGATAATTCAGACATGTACATGCAATAGCCAAATATGTGTGCGTAAGCAAAACCCTTCCTTCACCAGTGTATTGATTTAAAATAGATCAATCAGACCAATACTGAGTGAATATTGACTTTTAAGTGGTCTACTGACTAGTATCTACTGACTTGAGCAGAATATTTACTAACCATTAGTCCTGCTTTCTGTAATCTGTTATTACAATCCTCTATTTTGACATTTGAGAATAACTGGAATTTGGTGTTATTTTAATTAGCCATCCTTCTCATAGGAAGACAAATGTTGTCAATCTGTATTGTCAAACAAACATTCCTTATAGAATAACATACTCCTGCTAATTAACTGTAATACCAAACTTACAAGTACAAATTATAGTTTAACATCACTTTTCAAGGAATACCGGTAACAAATTAAAAAAAAACCCCTTCAGTGAGCAATGAATCTGTTGGGCTTGTAATCATAAATGTACATAAATATGCGTGTGTGTGTGTGTGTGTATATATATATATATATATATATATATATATATATTGCAACACCTGTAGTCATGCTAATACAGTCAGGGTACGTACAATTTTCCTCTGTTTTCTAATGAATAAAACCCTGTAGCCTTATCACTAACAATTTACTCATTTTGAAACTCCATTGTATCGAACTATAGATACGTCTGTAAAAAAATAAAACAGTTGCATTTCAATCCCTGAAAAACATGACTAGTTGAGATATTCTGACAATTATTACTATTGATGGTACTTTCTCTTGTGAACTTACTTTGTTGTATTCACTCATACGACGTTTTGGAGTGTTGTTCTCCTTCTTCAGTCTATGGTACTCTGATAAATATTCTAACAAATATGTGATCATGTAGGTTACAGAAATATCAAATTCTGGCATTCTTATAATAATAGTCTACAAATTTCTTATTTGCTAGTAAAATTTTAACCATAAGGGAAACAAAAGCAAACAACTGAGCCATAAAGTGATAAAATTTAACCAATTGGGGTTACTATGCGTGACTGATAAATTATCTTCCTAAACTAGTATGAGTGTTTTAATACATCTTTCGCATCAGGAAAGTAAAATTAAAAACAAAAAATTTTCATGCTAGTCAATATGAAAATGTAGCATATTCTGTTCTTTTTAAATTCAAATATTTAATGAATGTTAAGACTCCACAACTTATTCATTTACTCATTTGACATTATCAAACTGTCTAGACGATTTTAAAGAATTTAAGAACTTATTTGCCCTGATGCAAAGTAATCAACAGCATAACATAAACAGCCATAATTATGTTACACCAGCCATAAATACTTCACACCTATGTTATTCAAATGTTCCCTTGAATAGTATAACATGATTTTGCGTAACTTGCAAATGTAAAAGATCTCATATCGGTCACACATGCTACAGTAAGTTTGATTACTTGAGTTTTGAACACCTATTAATAATTCTGTATTATTCACCTAACAGTAATGTATTCTGATTTTTAAAACATTGCAACATCCGTCTTTCCAGCCATGAACAGTATCTGTGCAGAATTTGTTGAAGTGTATAACCTTATTATAGACACTACTAAGTTTTGGAGGAAAAAACTTTCACCTCCAAGCTTCTCATTCATATATAACTACATAATTATATTGTTATAAAATTTATTGAAGCACTCAACACTGGCTTAGTATTCCATCAAGTCAACACCTCTTTCTTTTTTGGAGAACTGTGCTTGATTCAAGGACGACTGTGTATCATATACCGTATACGGATGGTGTGTGCAACTTTCTCAAGGGCATGCCTTATATAGAGGGAGTGACAATATAACAGGTGACATTAATGTATTCAGTACACTTTGTCTGATACAGTTTTATTTATATATACTTATATGCTTTCCGTTACTGAGCAATCACACACACGCGTGCGCGTGCGCGCACGCGCACTCACTTTTTTTCCACAAAATATACACAACCTGATCAGGCTAGTCTGAGTATCAGTGTTGTTGCACCCTGCTGTGACCTCTGTACAAACCCCAGAACATCGTCCATTATGGCAGTGAATATGGCTGCCATGGATGTAGCTTAAACTTTTGGGAGAGAATGTTTAACTATTAATGACCTCACAGCCTGGAATATTTTATGTCTATTGAATCCAATCATAAAAGCCTTCTTTTGGGTAAAAATTCAAATAATTTAAGACAGTAATACCAGTCTTGACACAATTTACTGTAGAATTAACATTTATATGCATCCAATCCATTTATATGTATTGAAATTTATAAATTAAAAACACCTTAAATAAATCCTTCTTAGCAAAGGCTTCAGGAAAAAAAATTATATTCAATTACAGTAGAAGCCCGATATAGCGGGGTCCGATATACCGCGGATTCGGATATAACGCAGTGAAGAGTATGTCGCCCATTATTAGCGAAAATTCTTACTTGTAGAGAGTGAGTAAATTATGAATTGTTTATCGTGACTTCCATAGCCACATTGGAATGTGTTGCATTTATTGTAAACAAAGGCTTGTTGTTGGAAACGGCGTTGTAAACAACAGCCAGAATTGCCAGTTCAAGTGTACCTGTAGACATAAACAATTGCCCCGTATTTACAGTCTCTACGTTTCTAAGAATTCATGCCAAGGCAAGCAGCCAACTAAATCCCTTCTCTCCCTCATAGTGTACTCTTATATTACAGTATAAGATCATACTCTGATATTATCTTATCAAAGTGTATAGTCTTTGTCATAAATTTGCATAGTGTATAGTTTTGTGATGTCGCAGAAAAGAAAAGCATATTCTGTGAGTGATAAACTCAAAATAATTGATCGTGTGAAGAACGGAGAGTCAAAGGCAAGTTTATCACGTGAGTGTGGCATCCCAGAAGGAACAATCAGAGGGTGGATGAAGGAAGAAGATAAACTTAAAAGTTTTGTGAACACAGTTGAAAGTGAAGTGGGGTTGCAAAGAAAAAAGACTAAAGTAGGTAAGGATAGTGAACTAGATGAGTGTCTGTACAGGTGGTTTTTAATAAAATGAAGTGAAGGTGTGCCACTGTCAGGACCAGTTATTAGAGCTCAAGCTGTGAAATTCCATAGTGATTTACATGGCAACAGTGACTTTAATGCATCTGATGGGTGGTTTTCGCGATGGAAATCTCGTCATGGTATAAGCCAGATAAGCATTGAAGGGGAAGCACGATCATGTGACAGTGAAGCTGCAGCACTTTTTCCTCAGGCATTAAACAAAGTAATGATCGATAATGATTTAAATGACCATCAAGTGTATAACTGTGATGAAACTGCTCTGTATTTTCGAATGCTTCCTACCAGAACTCTGGATGTGAATAATTCAATAAATAAATCTGGATTAAAAATAAATAAGGATAGAGTTACCCTCCTGTTTGCCACAAATAAATCAGGCAGCCACAAAGTTAAACCTCTCTGTATAGGGAAAAGCCGAAATCCTAGATGCTTTCAACATCTTAACATGACGTCATTACCCATCACATATCGTAATACAAAAAATGCTTGGATGACAAGTGATATTTTCGGTAAATGGTTCCATGAAGAATTTGTTCCAACTGTGAGAAGCCACCTGCGGTCACTCAACCTCGAAGAAAAAGCTGTACTGACCCTTGACCACTGTCCAGCACATCCACCTGCTGATATGCTACAGTCAAGAGATGGGAAAATCGGAGTCATGTTCTTGCCGAAAAACACTACAGCACTGATCCAGCCATTAGATCAAGGCATCATCAAGGCATTTAAAGCGCATTGCCGCCGTGAACTTCTGAGTGCTATAGTGAATTCTGATGAGGAAATGGAAATTTACCTTAAGTCAATAAACCTGAAAACAGTTGCATATTCAATAGGTCTTGCATGGGAAAGTATTAGTACGGCTACGATTCAGAATTGCTGGAAGAAATGTTCCTTTGAACAAAACATCGCCGATGGACTGCGAGTAGTGCTCTGCATTGCAACTTCACTCTAGATGACTTGAATGACTGGGCAGAAGTTGACAATGGTGAGCCTGTTACAGAATGTATAGGAGATAAAGATATCATCGATGCAGTCCGAAATGCAAATTGCGAAGAAAAAGAAGACGATGACGATGATGGAAATGAAAATGGGGTGGAAGTGAAAGAAGTTATTCCAAATGTTAGTGAAGTGATAATACACATAAACAAAGTAATTTCGTGGATGGAGAGGCAAAGTGAATCTAATAATGTTCATCTGCTGCACCTCGCGTTTATAAAACAATACGCGGAAAAGAAACAAACAACAATTACGGACTTTTTTAAGACCAACAATTAGGCCTACAGTAGGTCGAGTGAGCAATGTATAAATTGTGTATTTTATATTCCATTGGATTAAAATATTGGATTAAAATACAGTTTTCTTATTTTTTATTTCTACATTTGGTGACGTAATTTACGTACAGTATATAGTAGTGCATTATGCTGTAGCCTTTTTCCCGGTCCTCCCTCCCCATCATTTGTCACTGTACAGGTCATCTTCCGATATACCACGGTTACGCCTATAACGCGGGGGAAAGTATGTCACCCGACAACCGCGCTATATCGGGCTTATACTGTATATTCAAAAGCAATATGACGAGACAACTAACCAAAATTGAGATTGCTTGATTCATGCAATATTTCTTGAACATTTATTTACCGATAAATAAATTCCGGTAAGCAATTAAGTTCCATACCTATGCTCGTATGAAAAAGGTACAAAAATAAAAAATTATTAGATGAGAATAAAAGAATAATGAATCCAACAACACCGTACACAATTTCTTTGACTTTTATTTTCCATTTACAAAATAATATTAACAATAATAATGCATTATTACACAATTATGGTAAAATCAGTATTTAATATCACAATATAGAAAAACAGTCTGTTATTAATAACAGCTACAGTTAAAATATGCTTACACAACTTTGAAATGTTATACCCTAGTTTGTGATTTCATAATGATAGAAAACCATATACAAGATACAAAACAATTTCACTATTGATATATGATCTAAATATTAAATTTCTCGTAATTATAAAAAAAAAAATTTTGTTGGGATTATATATTGATATCATTGTATGAATTGAAATATGCAATATGAGGGGCACCTAAAAGTTCGGAGAGCTACATCTATTGCTTAGCAGTAAAACTAAAGTTTTTTGTGTTTTGTAAGATTCATATTTCTCATAAGCACCTATTAATTTCTGAATCTATATCAATTTATTCATTCTTTACCACCTGTTGGAAATTTACATCATGTCACGTGTGTTTTGAAAAATAGACAAAATCAAACATAGTGCTATGATTGAATTGTTTGTTAAAAAAGGTCTAGTGCCAATGGAAATTTACAATGGAATGGGAAACGTGTTAGGAGATACGGCACCTTCAAAAACATATGGTAAAAAAAAAAAGGTTTGTAACTGGGAACTCAAGTTTAAACGTGTTACAAAAGCGCTGAAGATGATCCACACAGTGGACGACCACAAAGTGCAACAACTCCAGATACCATTTAGTATATGATATTTTAAACTCAAGGACTGTGTGTGCAAAACGTTTCTGCAAGCCGAACACCTCACATTTTGAGTTGTCGCACTTTTTGGGTGTCCATGTGGGGACCATCTTTAGTACTCATACGACCAGTTTAAACTCAAGTGCCCACTTACAAACCATTATTTTTGAAGATGCGTCTTCTAACACATCCTACCACTTATATGTGAATTTCCATTGGCGCTAACTAGACCCTAGACATGTAAATTTCAAACAGCTGGAAAGAATAAATAAATTGATGGATACATTTGGTAATGAACAGGTGTTTATATGAATCTAACATACAAAAAAATTTTAATTCTACCACTAAGATATACATGTTGCTCCACAAACTTTTCAACTGGCCTTCATACAGTATGTATGTACATTATCTACAGGTACAATGTTAATTTACTTTTTGTTCTATCTGCTCAGACACGTTTTGCAATTAGGCAATAAAGTACAATGTTCGCAGCATTACAGTATTATAATGAACATTAACTCAGGCTATACTACTGTATTTTAAAATGTTGACAGTCTGTCTTTCATTCCTTTTTACAGAGAGGGGAACACACAAAAATCTTATTACACTATCACTATGTATAATAAACAATCACAATAGAGAGACATTATTATTATTATGAGTACAGTAAAATTGAAAGTTAAGGGCATATGTGCAGAAACCAATTTATGGATGGACGAGTCCACTTTGAAATTGTGAATGGCGGGAGGGTAACACAGTGTGAGCTGGTATGCAAGTGAAGGTGTTCCCAACTTTGGGTGTGATGTTTTAGTTACCCGTACATTGTTAGTTACTGTTTAACATACTATTTCAGTCTTGCATTTGTTATTATTATTTCAATTTATTATTAATTGTATCATTGTTTTACAGTCACTTTTTTATTAGTTACTTAATTTTGTAGTTAATTTCTATTGGTAGTTTTTATTCTGTAATTACATATTATCGTAATTATTTCTGTTATCATCCAGTAATAAGATTTGTTGAAATGGATACTTCTCCTTCAACTAGCAAAGACAGGAGAGTTATTCATAGTCAAGGACAGGAAGTAATAATAAATGTTTATTGTTGTCCAGAATTAAAAAGATTATTGCAATTAAAATAATACCAATGCGTTCCTTTATGAAATGATAAAACTGTAGAGATAGTCAAGTGTAATTAAGGAGTGGAAGTGTACAGTTTGCAAATTCCATTGCGATAAGAACGGTCAGGAAGGCTGTAGTTTTTTACATCTCAGCAGTACACAATGACAGACCATACAACAATCAGATAATGTTTATGAAACATTTTGATATGTAACAGCAACAAATTCCGATAGTGTATTGTTCCAATTGTATTCATTGATTGATTTATTTCACTTTTGTTTGTTAACGTAGATAAACAAGTGTACTGTTCATATTTATTTTTTATATGCATTTTTACAATTTAAAAGCGAATATTATTTTCTTAAATCTTTACGATTTCAAAGTGGACTACTGTTTATTTTATAAATAAAATTTGATACTACGCATATTATCATTTTTCAACAGATGGAAAAAAACCAGCTGTAATAAAAGATTGTATGCGAGAGACGCGAAATACACTTAAAGCGCATACAATATTTACGAAAAATAAAAACATTTAGAGAAGGACGCCCCATTATCTATACAGACGAAACTTTCGTTCATTCATCCCACACAACTCCACATCAGCTGCAATAATGGTATAAAGGATCTGTTTATAAAACATTCTGATATGTAACAGCAACAAATACAATTACAATATTATTATTGTTATTATTATTTGATTTACGTCGGAAACAATAAAGTATAATTCTTTTATTTAAGCCAGCTGTGTGACTGTAGGTACACATGTGCGCGCGCGCAGATATACAGATTCGTGGTGACACATTTACAAACAAACCTTAACAGTCGGGAGTTTTTGTTACTATTAGAAACGATATTCGTAAGTTTGGTTGCACCATCGCTGATAACAACAATTCTCTTCTCACATCTCACAGCGACTCCCACCACATCGCCTTTCCCCTCTGACCGTAAGCGTTTCGCCCATTTCCGTGCCCTTAACTTTCAATTTTGCTATACCATTAAACTGATTAGAATTTTATGCTGCTTTAATGGAATTAATGCTGGGGCCAGAATATGTTATTATATCGATAAACGTTGTATGGGGATTTTAGCAGTAAACTCAAAACTTATAAAAATAAATGTATCACTGAACCACCAACACACATGTAATGGGAGACAAATACAGGATCAGGTTTAATTTAAAACACCAGGCCCACCTTAGGGGCTCTCAAAACAATTCTTTTTTTAATATATTAATAAAATCATAAGAAACCACAGTGTATTTGATAAAAAAACAACAGTTACAAGTTTAAGATAGCATATGTTATAATATACACGTTACAAACTTACACAATGTTAACCACATATGCTTTAGAGTTTATATAAAATTTTCTTTCTTCACCTGACCATCAACTCATTTATGCATAATAAGTTGTGTAGTAAACGATTGAACTCAATTAACATTAACAATGCCCAAATTACGAAAATCTGCCACATGAAGTTCAGTAGTAATGAAGTATTCACATTTTGAAAATATATCCTGGAAAAATTAATGTTAATAAATAAAATTTGATTATTATTATTTTCTATCCTAAATAATAACTCCAATGTTACATAAAACATTTAAATAGAAGCTCTATTGAAACGCATCATCCAGACCTGTCTCTATGAGAATGTGTTGTATTTGTTCTAATCAAAATAATGTGTTGCTCGAGTACATATATTATCTTTTAACAGAAATATTCATGTTTACAATTTTTTCCTTTGTCAGCACTTACATAAGTAAATATATTACTGAAATTTTAATTATAAATACAAATTAAATTGGAAGTATTTATTAGAATACAGTGAAATATTTTCAACTGCTAATGTGAATGTTAAATATTTAATTTATTCCAACCTGTATTACAGTAATGTGGCGGAAAAAAGTACGAGATACAAGCACATTAGATAACCTTAAAATCTCCTAAAGAAATGATCAAGTGCTCTTTTTGAGAGTACAAAAACTGTTATAAAAACAGGATATAAAAAGCAACACTGGTCATTATTTTGCTATTCACTGACCGTGACACTATTGAACTGTATTATTAATGTGTTATTAAATAACAATTTCATGATCTTTTTTTTTGCTCCAGCAGCAATATAAAAATAATGGCACTTAACCGCAAATTAGAAAAACACATTACACGTTAGTTATTATGGTGTGTACCTAACCGATTTTTTTTTTAGGCATTCCACAATGTCTTCAATGTTTTCATTAATTTGTGATTTTGGAAAAAAGTTTTGTACCGTGGTATAGAGAAATGTTCTGTAAGAAAAGTTGCTGTATACAAAGTACAGTAACTTTTATACACAATATAAGAGTTATACTGTATATATAACTGCAGATGAGTGTTACCCTATACAGCGTCTACGTGTTATTTGGGAAAATGAGCACCTATTCAAAGTGTTATTGTTTTATAAGCATGAATGTGAAGTGAAGAAAAATTTGAATATTTACTGGAATTTTGACACTGTACAGCAACCTCCAAATGTGTGTGTGTGTGTGTGTGTGTGTGTGTGTGTGTGTGTGCGCGCACGTGAGAGAGAGAGAGAGAGATTTAAAATTTCTAAATATAAGCAAATAATTACAGTTAACTTTACTGACATGATCTAACCACTCACAGGTTCACTTATAAAGTCTCACAATTGTAATTCCATACATTATTTTTAACCAAACAAAAATATAATTTCTTTCATATTACAAATCAGTTACTGCAGCAATTTCAAATTTGTGTAAATTGTCAATCACTCACACTTTATCAATAGTTTTTATCCTGCACGTTTTCTACATACATACAAATAAAAACAACACATCATGTGAAGGCAATAGGTTTTGTTCTTGCTCGTGAAGCAAATGACGGTTCAAATTATCTTCAGCGCTGACTGATTGTCGTCTGCGATGGTGGTGTGTCTGTTGTCCCTTCAAAATGATGAAGATCGGAAACCTCTTCAAAGTCGTCTTCGTTTATCAGCATTTCTCTATGACCATAGTATCTGCTGCAATCATAAAGAAAATACTTTCAAAAGCCGTTCAGAACCATTATCCCATTGCCTTTTTATTACTGACATTTTTATTATTAGGCTACTTTTTAATAATATCAATTATAACATACCTGAAGTGTTTATATTTCACGTAGCAAATCTTATACGACCAGGTATACAATGTTTCTCTTATTCTAATATCTTTAATAATACCATATTCTAGTAACCACTATTGGAAAACTGTCTTAACAGCTTAATATAAAAAGCAGGAAACACAATAGTGAAAAACTAATTCTGGCATGAATGTTAAATTGATGAACAAAATGCAGTAGTTTGATCAGTCTATATTACAAAGGTGAAATGTTTCATAACAATCTAATCATGAAACTACTATCAGATGAGAGTGCCAACACAGAAGATTACAGATCCTTTATACATGGACAGAATAGATCCTTTACACATTTTATGGTAGAACATACAAGCACTGCTGGCAGGACATAATGCCCTCATTTGAGGATGACAATGGTGGGTTACATCCTGCTGGAAGGACCATAAAATATTTTCATTGCAAAGAAAGCGAAGTGCTGAATAATCCCATGTAAGTTTGAAGCTGGTACAACTAACTGCAACCATCGTAAGAAAGGATAATTGCATCTATTCCTTTTCACACATTTTTTAATACTGACAATGTGTGTAGTCATGCGCATTATGGCAGTGATTATGATACAACTATATTGTGATTATGATTAAACTATTTTGTATAGCAAATTATTTTCAAATAATTAAAACAAAAACGCCATAATTTCTGACATTGAAAATATTGTGTTTCAACTTGCCAAGTAATGCCAGAAAAATGAGTCTTGCCAGAAGGACAGTTTCTAAATTTCTCTTAATGGAGTTACTTACTGCTGGAAGGATGCATGGTTGTTTACAAAAGTTATTCCAGGAAGGTGTGCCTGTACAGTCTATCATTAAGAAGAGTACTGTAATATTTCAGAGATTTTCATCACATTTCCTTATAAAGAACCAAAGCTAATCTGAAGAAGTAAAGAGACAAACAATAATTATTTGTTGATGGAACCCGATGCACCCTACTAACCAGTATAAAAGCTGAGACAAACTAATATTAAAAAATAATAAAAATCTAAAACAATGAATTCTCTCAACAAGAACTGAAAATATACTGACACAACAATATTCAACATAAAATAAGAAACCCTACACTAAAACAAATTGAAGAGATTATGAAAAATATAATAGCCCTACTAACAAAAATTCTCAAGACAGTCAAAGGAAGGAAGGATTTTAAAAGGATTATACCGAGTGGGTTAAAAGAAAGCAGTAATTTTTGTTTCTTTACAGATATTGTGAATGATGGCAGGGACTTGAGTAAAGAACAAAGAAAGTTATTTTTGAAGCATTATTGGAAAACTGAAAAACACCAAGCCTATGCACACAGCATGGGTAGAAGCATTTAATACTAAGGCACCTGACAATTTATCACATCAGAGACAAATCTGATGCAACAGGAATGCACCATAATCTGGACAACCTAGGATATCTATGAGAGAGGAAAATTTGGATAACATTTGTTAACTTTCCAGAAACATTTACAGAACATGCATTGTTAAGAACGTCATTGTGACGCTTGGTGATTAAACTTAAAGCCGTATCTCCCAAGACTGTTACCTGGTCTTCTGGAGGATAATCCAGACCCGCAGTTGGAATTCTGTGAAACCATGTTAACCAAAATGTCAAAGTGTTTTGAACAGGTCAGATGCATGTTGTAACTTGATGGAGGACATTTCAAGCACTCAAGAGATTAAAACAGTTAAACAACTGAGTACTGGCACAATGCCAATATATTGGGTGAACAATCAATGAAATATATATTGAATGTTTTGAATCAATTTAAATGCTATGAATAATAATGAAACAAGTCATTATTTAATACTTTAACATCATTATTTACTACACTATCCCATCAGAAATATACTGAATACCTACTTTTGGCAATAAGAAACAAAGTTGCAATTATTTTAACACCCTAAATTTGTGTATTCATAAATTCACAAAACACTTTCTTTATATGTTTTATTATCCCAACTGATGATGCCTATATTTGACCCATGGGCCTCACATCTTTCCTGGAGCCCCTATGCCAGACCACCTTCCGGTCCCCTTCTTGGCCGTTCAAAACCCCTCTTGTTTTAAAGTGTTTTTCTTATTAGACAAACATATTACTTGTGTGTCTAAAAGCTTTTTTCTGTAAACAGGCTAATAATAAAAATGCTATAGGTTAAAAATCTTTTTATTAGATAGAAAATTTTAGACATACCACTTTAAAGTAAAACAGAATTAACAAACTACTTAGAGTACTTAAAATCTACAACGTTTAAAATTTTAAGTTCCTAATCAAATCAAATAATTAACTCACTTTTTACCTCAACCATCTACTAAAATTAACTTTTATAAGACAAAAAATAAACACAATCTATGTTTATCTGTACATAAGTGATAATTGTTATAAAAATAAACAAAAACAATAATATGTCTAAGATCATAACCAATCATAAGTGAAAGAGAGAGGCCTAGCTTCTAAAATGGCTTAAGTAGTGCAAAGTTTTTTATTGTTTTCATTTGAGCAAACTGGTTAATAACATCTGAAAAAACAATACTCTTAGCCAATTCATTTTCAATAGCTAAAATTGCCAAATTATTAAACAAAGATTGCGTTGTGTCTATCTACACCACAAAAAAACAAACACTGCTGTCATATTTTTTTTCTACTGTCCCGGGCCCCCTGAGGCCCGGGGGCCCCTATGCCACGGCATACGCTGGACCCTCCTTGTGGAGGCCATGATTTGACCATTTCTCAATAGGCATAAGGTGTTGAAGTATTGAGAAGAAGACGGTGTTAACCAAAAGAAACCTATTAACAATACAAGTGTAGTAAAAATCTAATCAACAGGTCCAGTCCAAGAATGAACAAACTTTTAGAATGTCTCCTTTATGCACCATCCTACTAGATGTTAAATGAAATTGTGTAAATTTTAATGGAAACATAAAATGGCACTGTTGAAAAAGTTTGAGGTGTCTGGACAATGTGTAATGCTGTTGTGCAAAAATGGCACAAACCAAGTACATGAAGTACAAATAGTCACTAATGCATATGAATGTGAGTTAGAATTTATTAAATAGTACCTACCAAAGTCAAAGTTATTTGGAAAACTGTAGTTTAAAGTCAGCTGTTCTGTATATAGTAAATGATGGTTTCACTTATCTTCAGCACATTGGACATTTGCACAAAACACAAATAACCGTTAACTTATTATGGAAGTACAGAACCAAGAGTCTCATTTTACACACATTCACGCAATAGATTGTCATGTTTAAATGTAACTGTAAATACAAAGTATTATGCTCGTATTCACAAAATGACAAGTTTTAGTTAACTACTTTACACAAAAAGTAATTTCTGTAGTAAGTAATTGTACACATATGTGCCAGTAATAAAATTCATCATTTAATTGCTATATAATAGCATTTAATATAATATATATTATATTTCATTTCATATATATAATATATATTTTATAATGACTTTATCTCAAGATGTTTTCTCCCTATTTGAAACATGTTTCGGGAAGCCTTGTGTTCCCATCTTCAGCCTTCCAAAAATTAGGAAACATGTTCCAAACAGGGAGAAAACATCTTGAGGTAAAGTCATTATAAAATATAGATCCTATTATATACATCAAGAAACGAACTGTAGCAGAAAGTGTTTGAAAAAAAAATATATATAGGTATATATTATGTACTGCAGTAAAAATAAACCACAGTACATAAGAGTAAAATAATAATTTTAGAAGCCAAGGTATAAATTTAATAGAACTGTAAACAAAAAAACTGATTTGTTAATCACAACTAACAAAGAGGTAGACTCCAATATTGGAATTGTATAATGCAGAACAGCATTAAGAAATATATGTTGATAATTATTATATTAAATTTGAAATAAACATTAAAATAAAATGAAGGATTAATAAGATTGTAATCTAATATATACTAATTAGAATGGATAATGTAAAAAATCAAATAAATGTAATTAATAATAATTAGTAAAATTATATATGTTTTTAAGAGTAATATGATGAAAAGATGTGACAAATTTAGTTAGGTATCTATATGGCAAATTGTAAATTGTTATAATTGAATTGTATTGAAATGGAAGAAAATTTGTTTAGTTTAATTTTATATTTAAGAAGAGACACATCAAAGAGTTTAATTTTGTATTTAATATCAGAAACATCTAAAAGAAGGGAGTTAATATTTAATCTAATAAACATATAAGAGCGATCCTGTTAAAGAGTTTTAAATTTATATTCAATATTGTAATCACAAAAAAGAAGAGAATTGAAATTAATATCTAATAGAATAAATATCAGAATATAAACCTGTAACACTGAAAGAATTATAATTTTATTCAACTTAATAAACATCAATATTTTCAAGAAGTCTGAGTATATCATTTATAGAACGCCGAAGTAAAAGAGGAAGCCTGTCCTGGAATATAATTTGATAGTCAACACAATAAAATTCGATATTCAGAAGAAGCATCAATTTAGTAATCAAAGAAGAAAATATAATTCATCATTTAATCTAATAAGAAATCCCAGAGAAGGAACAAACCATGAAGCCTAACATTACATTTAAGATGATAAACATCACCGAGAATTGAACCCATTGCAGTTGTGAAGAGCTCAGATTCAAACTATTTACATTTACACGGTAGATATTATTACCTTGTTATTTTTTCAAAAAATTTATGAACTAACGTTATTTGGTACTTCTTAAAGAAAATAATAAATCATTCTCAGTAATAAATAATATAAATCAAATTAGTAGTTGTCGACCCTGAGATAGAGTTTTTTCATGAGCATATTAAACATAAACGAGACATAAAATTATTCAAATATTAAAATAATATAGACAACTCGTACTGATTGCCCAAATAAAGGGAAATTACTATTGCAAATAGAAACAAATATAACTGATATAAAAAGAGAACAGTATATTAAATGACGCTACCGAAGAGTGGCATTTAATCAATCTTAAACAGTTTCTTTAAACCAAGGACGGAAAGGAAACTCGATTTAAATAATAATTACAATACTTGTAAATAATATCATCATAATAAATGTCGCCAACAACTTGGGGGATATAGAAATACTATATTTGTAATAAGTAACAGTACAGTAAATGGCATCCACAATGTGTGGCTAGTTACATCTCATCTTAATCTTATGTTAAATACAAATCAATAATTAAATAATAAATTGAATAATTATAATAAAATAGAAAGACAAAAAAATAGAACAGTACAATATATATAAAATACTTAATTTTTATAATGAATTTACCTCAAGATATTTCTTTCCTTATTAGGAACATGTTTCGGGTACCATTTTGTACCCATCCTCAGCCTTCTGGATTTTGTTTCTGGTGAAGTACATGTGTGTTGGTTTGTTGTTTTTGTGGCTTCCTGTTGGCTTCTGGTATTTTAAATTGGTTTTATTGTGTGTGATTGTGGTCTATGTATTAGTATTTTGTGTATTTTCAATGTTGAGTGCTTTGAAAATTGTGTCATGTTTTGTATTTTCAAAGCACTCAACATCGATAAAGTACACAAAATACTAATACATACACCGCAATCACACACAATAAAACCAATTTAAAATACCAGAAGCCACAATAACAACCAACCAACACACATGTACTTCACCAGAAACAAAATCCGGAAGGCTGAGGATGGGTACAAAATGGTACCTGAAACATGTTCCTAATAAGGAAAGAAATATCTTGAGGTAAATTCATTAATAAAATTAAATATAATATATACATCAAAAAACAGACTGTAGCAAAAAGTGTTTGAATATACAGTATATACATAAAATGTTGATATTATTCAATTAGTGTAATTTCGTATTTTCTTTTACCACCTGACGCACGTTTAACTGAAAAATATCAGTATCATCACAGGTTTGTAAGTAAATTAATAACAATTGAAATAATTATATGTATATTAAATTTCTATATTAACATAGAATTATTTTGATTGTTATTAATTTACTTACAAACTTCTGATGATACTGATATTTTTCAGTGAAACGTGCGTCAGGTGTTACAAGAAAATACGAAATTACACTACTTGCAGAAGAAACAAATTGAATAACATCACAACATTATATAATTGTTGCACGAAACTTCGAGTTACCTATATATATATATATATATATATATATATATATATATATATAAGTTATATAAGTGCAATGCTTACACAGTGTGCTGGAGTGGGCGTCAGCATCACTGACAGGATTTCAGAAAAAATGCTGCTATCCCATTAATGCCTGGAGCTTTGTTAGAAGATGATTTATTAATAACACTGTTTGTCTCCTCCACACAAGAGGGAAAAACAAAACTAGATCTATCTACATACTTGTAAAATAGTAAAAGTTTTAATTATTTTTGATCATTAATTTTTTATTATTTGTTACTTTATCACTTTATTTATTTTCTATAGGAAGTTTCTAAGTGTTATCACTAACATTAATTTTACCACACAGCAACTTCCAACACATTAGGAATGACAATAACATAAAAACCTTGTTTTCGTCTTGAGCTGACATGACTACTAGACCATTACATTGTATCATTTAATTAAAGGGAAACAGAGAACATCCTGGGCAATAAGAGTATCAGTGTTCACCTGTGACTGTCAGTAAATTAAAAAATTCATCAGAATGGCAACCTGAGTTTGTCAGTTTTACTGCAGGGATTGAAACAGGAAGGTGTCATGTAAAAAGCTTTATACTCTATACTGTTTGACATGCTTAGATTAGATTAAAACTTTAATTATGCTAATATAAAAAAATGCATTCCAAAATTTTGGTATTATTGTTCCAATATATTATAAACAGAAATATAATATGAACGAGAACATTATGAATAGTACTGAATGTTTATAACGCCTCTTAAAGTTTGTGAATATTAATTGTTAAACTTTCACTTGTGAACTTACTTTGTTTTTCCTGTACGCGTTTCGGGATCCCCGCGCCAATTCCCTTCCCCCCTCAACCTACCAACTAAAAAACCGTTACAAGTTCCGGACATTCTGTCTCATACCGCTGAAGAAGGCGCATATCACGTCGAAACGCATACGGGAAAAACAAAGTAAGTTCACAAGTGAAAGTTTAACAATTAATATTCATTAAGTGCTGTGAATGAAGAAGATGAACTACCAAAACAACTCTTAAAGTTGTATTACATAGACCTCTTCTCACCAGGATTGTTAGCAGACTTTCAACATAGTGTCCCAGTTTCTAACAGTTGTAGTGATTTTGTTACCGATACGTGTTCCCGCATTTTTAAGGCTTAGGGATCTTGGTCAGAACAGTTAATCAGGTGTGTGGATCTGGGGTTGAAACAGGACTAACCACCTAACATCAATTACCTCCTAGCTTAGTACATATTTTCAGTGTGTAAGTGTATTAGGAAAGGAACATGTTTTAAGAATGGACCTATAATGGATTGCAGAAACTATGACAGAGATGCCGTAGAAAAATATTTTAAAATGTTACAAATGAAGCTTGTTATTAAAAGATGCTTAAAAGCTGTGGTCCACATTTAGAATTGGTTTCAGTAGTCTCTTAATAATTCATCCGTAGTCATGGTTTAATAGGACTATGGCTATTTGAAACCACCAATTGCTATTGAAAACATTGTCCTATCAGCAACAAACACAGGCTGCGTCTATCAAAGATGTGGGAAGAGATGAAAGCTCACACCTGGGATGATGATGCATACGGGTGTTTCCAATGTTTATATACTGTTGTGACCAGTCAACATTCCCTTTCAGATTTTTGCATACTTACACTCTACATACTCAACCATTACCTACAACATCTGCGCTCACTTCCTCGCCCTACACAGGCACCCAAACGGATTTGCAGATTACAAAAACACTCAACTGTCATACACAGCCAAGCGTTGTTAGGTCGTAATGCTTGGTCCTTTAACAAACAGTTTCTGCTCGCTCGCTAGCAGCTGAGAAGATATCACATGAAGGTCCTTGGGCGTTACATCACAAGAGGATATAACAAAACTTATAATCACCTATACCAACATTAAAACAATTCGTCACACCATTATAATACATAACTCTACATAAGTCAGTAATTGCTAGGACATCTCATTCATTTCTCTACCGCTTATCGTAACACGTTTATAACAACTTCCCCACTATACAAGTCTCCGTTTTACTTACAGACGGAAGAACCAAACTAAAAGGACATCAACCTAAACTACGAGGAACCAACCTAACCTACTCCAGCCAGTGGTGCTGCTGAAACGTTTGGTTTGTTTGAAAACCCTGGACCACGGCCAAACAGCCCGGTACATACTTTTAATACAACATTTAACTCTCTTAGGAACGGATATACGTTAAGTGATTACGGAATTTCGCTAAAATTTTTAACAGCTCTTGGGGAGGGATTGATCCCCCCTCCAGTTATGCTACTGGCCTGTCGAGTTTTTATAGCGCCTAAAAATTTTGGTGCACAAGTTGCTTATCACTGCGTATAAGTCCAATGTCCAATTATTGAAGAAGTTTCGGCTACACACAACTACAAATAGTTTGTAAAATCCCATTTCATTCACAAAGCGCAGTAACCTGTTACATTATTAATCTCTTTGAGAAGCGATCACTTGTAACAGTTTATGTGCACTAAGGGTTTAAAGCTATAAAAAAAGGGCAATTTAAATTGGGAAACGTGCAGCGCGAAAAACGTGCGTACACCGCTGGGCAGAAGACGGAATGCGATGTGGCCAACTGCTACATCGATTCAACACATTAACCTGTCACGTAAGAGATTATTCGTTCGCTGGATTCTCTGCCCCGAGCAGTTATCAAGGATGCCCACGGTGGTGTCCGACGCCAGTCAATTATTAACTCCTGTCAAATTTCAGAGGTATTAATATGAATTGGCCGCCGCGCTTGATGCCGGTTTTTCAAGGTGAACCGGCACCAAAGTGTCAAGTGCTTAAAAATACTGTCGTCTCCCTAAACATTGTAGTAAACCAGCGCTCTTGATACTGTTAGGCACGCGGGACCGACTATATACGGAGAGTAGAAACACGGAAGAAAGGGTAACTATATTTAAAATTAACGTTGAATATAGATGAGGATGAACAGGCCGTCCCTGCGGGTTCTATTGGGGGGTAGTTAGCCTTCCGTTGCTTACGAATGTATACATGCCGCCCTTTAATTTTATAAAACTGCGTATTCTGATATTCACCGATCTCAGTTTCAGAAAAATTATGCACGATAACACAGCAAATAAATAATCTAAAATAAGAATGACCACAACATTCTGAGACCAGTGGCGGATTATCCATAACGCTAGGGTACGCTGCAGCACCGGGAACCAGTGCCTCAGGTGACAGAGAGGGCACCATCCAGCCCTAAATCACAAAAAGGTTTCAAAGATATTAAATGTGAAAAAAAAACAAATGTCCTCAATCCAAAATCATAAAAAGATTATGTCTGCACACTTTTCGACCGAATGAAGATAATAGATTCCATGAGACTACAGTTTGTCTGCTGAAAGTATTAAACTGGATTATTGATTGTATAATTATTTATGTATTTCCGAATATATATTGCTTATCGTCTACTTCTGACGTTCCAACAGCTAACTGCGAATATACAAATCTACTATAGTTAGAATGTGCCACCAGTGAAAAAAATAATATAGTCGCCGAACAGGTATCTAAAATATGCAGCAATCGACGGACGTAACTCGAAAGTCCACTGTTTACTAAGGCCCCCTTTTCATCAAATTCTCCTGAAAATTCATAATATATGATAGAAATTAAAAAAGGCCATTTGGAAAAGAAAATAAGAAATTATCATACCTTCAAGCTACCGTTGTAACATATCAAAAGTCAACCGCTAGACTAGAAAATCAAAGACTGTAAGACACTAAAAAAACAGACGCATCATCGTCAAGTAATAAAACAGTTTATTATCAAATGGGAAGACAAAACGGCTTTATAAGAGGAAGATAATGCGTAGATGCGATCTTTAACTTGTAGCTAATAAGTGAACAAAGAAGAATATTCAATTTAGCGTTCACAGACATATCGTAAGTTTCTGACAAAGTTGAGCGGTCGAACGTTGGAGAATAATGGAATCAACAACTTCGGAATTAATTTTCAGACCATATGCAACAAAAAATTATCATCTTAAATTTGAATGGTGGAGTAAATACAGATATTCCTACAAATAAAGGCGTCAGTCAAGAATAACTCTACTCCATTTCATCGACAATTTACATAGACATGTTGGAACACAGTAAGCTGAAGTTGGCTCAGTGATATATAGCTTCGACAAAACATGCGCGCAAATTTATTACTCTTTCCGGATTCGGTAAACTAATAATACGGAAAACAGAATACAGATAACAAACAGCGGTATTTACATTAATAACGCCTAAAACAGACTTGTAAGCTATATGCCATCACAGGTAAACATCCCATTAAATCGAAAATAGTTGTTGACAATCAAATTTTAGAATAATTAGTAACCTGATTTATTAGACCTATGTGTATATTTATTTAAAAACAGTTATTACTACAGTATATTAGCGTACACAGCTGAACAAAATAATAAAGTTGTCTTGATTTTTCATCACTTCTTTCACAGCACTAACACTTAACTAAAAATGAACTTTTTCATGTGAAAACTTACTGATTTTATTGGACGCGTTTCGGCTTACGTATCCGCCTTCTTCAGCTTTGGTAACAGACTGCCAGCATTTTGTAACGGTTGTGTGGAAGGTGAAGTGGGGGTGGTGTGTGGAGGAAGGGGATTGGCGCGGGGATTCAATTTACTGTTTGTTTTCTGTATAATTGTGTCAAAAAGTGTATGTGATTTATATTGTAACTGATCGTTGAGTATGTTGTTTGGTTGTGTTGTGTGGTGTTTATATATTTCGTATTGTTCAGTTGTGTTGAGTTTTCGACCTTTGGGTATGTAATGTAAAATTTCAAGATTAGTGTCTATGTTGGTGTAACTGTGGTTTTCTGTGTGTATGTGTGTGGCAAATGCGGAGTGTATATTGTTGTTGGTTAAGGCTTTTAAGTGTTCAGAATAACGGGATGAAAAAGATCTTCCCGTCTGGCCTATGTAGAAACTATTGCAGTCATTACAATTTAATTTGTAAACACCTGTTTTGTTATATTTGTCTATGTCTGTGTTTGTATTACTAATGTGTCTTTTGATGGTATTGGTTGTTCTGAATGCTATTTTGTATTTGTGTTTTCTGAATGTATTGGCGATTTTGTGTGTGTATGAGTTGTGGTATGTGAGTGTGATGTATTTATTGTGTTGTGTGTTGATGGTATTTAGTGTTTTGTTGTTTTTGTTTTTGATGCGTTTGTGTAGTATGTTTATTCGGTTATAACCCCAATTTAATAAACATACTACACAAACGCATCAAAAACAAAAACAACAAAACACTAAATACCATCAACACACAACACAATAAATACATCACACTCACATACCACAACTCATACACACACAAAATCGTCAATACATTCAGAAAACACAAATACAAAATAGCATTCAGTACAACCAATACCATCAAAAAACACATTAGTAATACAAACACAGACATAGACAAATATAACAAAACAGGTGTTTACAAATTAAATTGTAATGACTGCAATAGTTTCTACATAGACCAGACGGGAAGATCTTTTTCATCCCGTTATTCTGAACACTTGAAAGCCTTAACCAACAACAACATACACTCCGCATTTGCCACACACATACACACAGAAAACCACAGTTACACCAACATAGACACTAATCTTGAAATTTTACATTACATACCCAAAGGTCGAAAACTCAACACAACTGAACAATACGAAATATATAAACACCACACAACACAACCAAACAACATACTCAACGATCAATTACAATATAAATCACATACACTTTTTGACACAATTATACAGAAAACAAACAGTAAATTGAATCCCCGCGCCAATCCCCTTCCTCCACACACCACCCCCACTTCACCTTCCACACAACCGTTACAAAATGCTGGCAGTCTATTACCAAAGCTGAAGAAGGCGGATACGTAAGCTGAAACGCGTCCAATAAAATCAGTAAGTTTTCACATGAAAAAGTTCATTTCTAGTTAAGTGTTAAAATAATAAAATAACCTACAAATTAAGGGGTTAACAAAATTCGACCCTCGGGGGGGGGGTGCCCGGTCCCGTTCGGGCCCCCCCGTAAATATACGCCTGAGGGATACGATATCTCATACGATAATGACATCGACCGGGTTAATAAATGATTATCCCACACAAATCTAAAAAAAAATAAACCTACGGTATAACGGCGTGAAATTTTCGAAAACAGTTGACATTACAATATTCACGCAATATCACAATATGTACGCAAGACCAAATAAACACGTATATTTTTCTTGATCTGCAAAAGAGACAAAAGAAAATTCAAGCTACTAAAAAGAAATGTGTAAGAAGGATAGGCCTATTCTATCTTTAATCGGAAGAGAAACGAAAACAGTCGACGAGAATATTAAAAATCGAATTTTGACACAGAAATATTAAACAAACAAAACGTAAGTGTGAACATTTAGACAGCTTGATAAAAAAAATTTAAAAAAAAATATTATCAGTGACAGCCATTAAACGTCAGCTGAATAGAAGGAAGGGGAGATGTTTATAGACTGAATAGAAAATGGATTCAAAACAGGTTACTGAAATTACCAATTCTTGATGAACCTACCGTGATATCCTTCTCCACATGACGAATCCGACAAATAGCATGGATGCAGTGCCGACGATTGTCACCAAAATAGCTGCCAACGTTTTTCCGATTTCCCTCAGAGTGCTAGTGCTCTTCTGCGGCTCTTCTGCGTGGACTGGCTCACGATTTGGCGACTCTGTCACGATCAATGTCGCTTTTCCTTTATGCACCTCTTCCGATTTTCTAACAGCAACGTTGGTTTTGTTTTTGCTGTCCGGTACCGGCTTTATTTCCGTAGTGTTTCTGTACTCCACTGCGGAGGTTTTGTTGGTATTAATTTCCGGTGGCGACGCTGTCGTCTCGTTTGCGTTGGAATCGATTTTCGAGTCTTTTTTCGAATCGACAACGACGGGAGGCTTCGTGACGTTCTTCGCCTCTTTTGTGTTGTTGTACTTCTTCGACACGTTTTTGTTGATCTCGTCCACGTCGAGCCCACCACTGTACTTGGTGTGCCTCATATTATAGGCTTCGTCGTCCGGAGTAGCGGGGTTCGTCGGCGCCGAGACTGGCTCCGTACTGTTTTCCTTGTTCGATGACAGTAAGTGGGACTGCATGCCGGGACAGTCGTTGATGCTGAAGATCGGCGCGCCCGATGAATTCGGCGGGAACTTCATCGGAGGCTGAGTCACCGTTTTGTTTGGTGACGTCGTATGCGAGGCGTCCGTTGTTAAATTGGATTCCGGTGCGGAATATGGTGGGGCGGTGATGGCAACAGGCTTCGTCTGTTCGACCGTGATTTCCGGTAATGACGTCGGATGCGGTGTCAGGTCACGGTCTATGTTGTCATCGTGGTATGGCGGAAGAGCGGTGCAAATGTCTGCAACAAGAAAAACATAAACACTTATTATTATTCAGGAAAAATTACTTTATATCAATTACAAAGAATATTAAAAAAAGTGTAAAAAAATGACACAACTGATGCTAAGAGATTTAGATGGTTCAAACATGTGTGTCGTATAGGTAATGCTAGGTGGCTAAAGAACTTACTAGAATGGAACCCTTCTGAAAGAAGAAAAAGAGGAAGGCCGCGAACGACTTGGATAGAAGCCATAAGGAATGCAAACCACAGAGAAATCTGAAGGATGATGATTGGAAGAACGTAAAGTTTGGAAGGTAGGATGCGAAAAACAACTTTAATGTTGCTCGAAAAATCGCGCGCGCACGCACACCTGCTCACTTATACTCATGTATAAGAGTTATTACCTATTCCAGTTCGGCCGTGTATCGTTTTAATGGTTTTCCTATCTTCCTTTTCATGATGTAGGCCTACTTATAATAAACGTAAATTGTAAAATTTACACGTGTGTGTGTGTAACAGCAAGTGAAATTCCTTTCTAAACTGATTGTTACCGGTTCTAGTTCATTCGTTGCGTGAAACTGTAATGTTAAACAACCTACGGTGGCATGGGTATAATCTGTGAAAGTTATCTTTGCGTAGTTCCACGCATGACGTGGGATGCTTGGAGTTGATTCGCTTCCTGTAACACTGGAAGTCGTTTATGATTGATACGCAACCAAGAATTCTGTACACAGATGACGCAGTCGTAGCGAACGGAGAACTACACAGTGGGCTCCCACTACAGTAAGGCAACTCCGCGCCATCTGCGACTACGTACCCCGTATTACGCATCCGGTGAACCACGTTAACTTAATTTTGACATACTGTACATACTGTCTGGCCGCGATTCGATGATTGAGCATTGTGTAAGGTGGGAGAAGCATGGCCTGGTACTACGGTAGGCTAAGTGGGGGTAAACCAAACGGCTAGTAGGCCTACACGTATTTCACCCTACTTCGCTTACAAGCGGCCGCGTGGTGGGGGAGAGCAGCCTCGGTCATCCAGTCGTGGCCAGACAGTAGGTCCTATACAACAAATATCGATATGAAGAAACCGCAACTTATCTTACTTAAACAGCTGTCGTGTGTTTGTTAATTATCGTTTGTTGGTAGGAGAAAGACACGTGTGTCGTGACTTACGAAACATAAGGATTATAACGACACCAGAAAAGTGCGGTTAGCGTCAATTGTAAAGGTCGTTCCGTTTTTTGTTAACAACGTGCGTCATAATACTACAACTGTGTGTAAATACTACGGTAATTTTTGCTGACTTGTTTTGTACGATAATAATCGTGTCGTCCTAGTTCACTTTCGTATTGTGTGACAAGTGGGATTCTGATGACGGCGTTTAGAAACTTCATCAACATAACTATAGTTTTAACAGAATTCTCAAAAAAATATAAATTATTTCTTAAAACGTTTTTTGCAACATATTTTGTTGTTATACTGTTCAAATGTTCAATTGTTTCCAGCGCTTTTACGAAGATTCTTCATCTTCTTCTTCCGATGGCGCTAGAGCCCATATCGACCCCTGCCCTTCTCAATTTATCTCTTCTCGTATCCCGGTTCAATGCCTCCCTCTCTCTCTCTCTCTCTCTCTCTCTCTCTCTCTCTCTCTCTCTCTCTCTCTCTCTCTCTCCTCCCTCAAACTCCAGAATTGATGATTTTCCTGGCATCCAATTCTACACCCCCCTGTTCCTCCTCCGCATTCTCTGTTTTCCCACTGGCCGATTTCCCCCTGGTCGACTTCCATATACTTTCTTGGGGACTCTGTCTTCCGGCATTCGCAGTACACATGTCCTGCCCGTTGGAGACGCTTCAGCTTTATAAGGTCCGAGAGATAGTGTTCCTTGTATAACAGGTAGACCTCACGATTGTACCGAGCCCATCAGGTTCCTATTTCGTTCACAGGTCCCCATATCCCGTGAATGTTACAAAAACTTTTTAATACTAGACAACATAGGTTAATTACCTTTCGTCACACTTCTTAAATATCCAAAATTCAGGATTACCCGAGTTTCGACATTGTTACGTCATCATCAGATCCTTAGAATGGGGTTGAAACTACATCTATCGATGTTCACACATCTTGTCAGACGATAAATACGACACACACGAAGGGACAAAAACATTTAAACACTTAAAACATTCAAATTAAATAGGGAGCGAAACACACGATATGCGACCGTTGCGGACCTGTACAGGACTGCGATGCACGGCAAAATTAGTCGACTCCAACTTGACCTTCGATCCTTCCTATCAATCTGTCACAGCTGAGTTCTCGCTCTATATCATTAATTCTGTTAAATAAAATATTATTTTTAACTGTTCGTGTGTTTCGCTCCCTATTTAATTTGAATATTTTAAGTGTTTAAATGTTTCTGTCCCTTCGTGTGTGTCGTATTTATCATCTGACAAGATGTGTGAACATCGATAGATGTAGTTTCAACCCCATTCTAAGGATCTTATTATGACATAACCATGTCGAAACTCGAGTAATCCTGAATTTTGGATATTTAAGAAGTGTGACGAAAGGTAATTAACCTATTTTATAGTCATAACCACGTCTGGACGCAATAACAATGTTTAAACCTAGACAACAAACATCTGTTTGAAGAAGAAAGAAAAAGCTTTGATGATCTTTTAATCCCAAAAGTGTTACAACCGGTAAAACAAACAGATGAATGACGGATGAGATGATTTATGTTTTGCCAGCCGGGAAACCAACTTTTTTTTTAATAAAGCGAATAGTTAAAGTTGCAACATGCGATATTCAATACTTTTACAATTTTTGTCGTTTCAATGTTCTACTTCATTTTATTATTACTCAAAGCGCGCGCGCGCACGCACACAAAATAATTTTTACATCATAATACAACTAATATTCTATTATTATTTCTGTACTGGTTTTTATAATCATTTATTTTTATTGTAAAGATAAGCAAGCCGTTAATAACAAATCTTCATAGTCGCTCAAGTATGTGAGAAAGCTAGCATGAACAGTTTTATTATTAGAAAGCTTAATTTGGTCCAGTTTGTGTATTTTGACGCTCAAGCCAACCTGTATCAACTTTTTCTCAGAAGTACTAGGAGGGTTAATTATGGGTAGCAATAAGCTTGCCGACGGATGCCTCTTTTGCATGATATGAAACTGTTTAAAAGTCGTCCAAACAGTTTAAACTGTATAATACGAGTGCCAAAGTGGACATAACATAATTTTACGTTCTTTACATTTTCGCGTATTCATTCTGCAATAATCCTTCAAAAGTACGGTGTGTGTGTGTGTGTGTGTGTGTGTGTGTGTGTGTGTGTGTGTGTGTGTGTGTGTGTGTGTGTGTGTGTGTGTGTGTGTGTGTGTGTGTGTGTGTGTGTGTGTGTGTGTGTGTGTGTGTGTGTGTGTGTGTGTGTTTTATGTAAATGTAATACATAATTTTATTTATATACACGGAATTCCATGTGTGTGTTAGCAATCTGCACTATAATGTGCAAACATTAAAAATACAGTACCGTTTACCAAATGGTAAAAGCTTAAGATCATGATAATGTCTTTCAGCCGCAAGCTAAACGCAACATTTGCGCAAAAGAAACAATCAGTCAGTCAGTAACAATAATAATTGCGATGGGGCCGCTGGTACCGAAGCTTCACCGCCGACAGCAGCCGCTCGTTGCCGTTTCTTCTCGAGCTTCTTTCGTTCCCGATACTTTCTTGCTCGCTCGGCATTTTGTCGTTTCTTGATCTGAGCCTTCTCGTTGCTGCTATCCATTGTCGAACGCTGTTTCAGTCAGTCGCCACGTTATGGTTACTATATACCAGCAGCAGTGTATTTCACCACAACACAAAACAAACGTTTATTTACAACAACCCCAATGACAATATGTATCTGTGTTATATCTTCACATTTCTGCGGTGAGTAATTAAATATAAAGGGGAAGTAGATTTGCATTTACGATGCAGTACAGACAAATATTTTAATGAATAGATGCAGGATCGTTAGCTGAATCACATACGAAGACAACCATTAACTAGAGACAATAACCCCAATAACCTATCTACAGCTATGCAGTGTTGTTTGCTTGTTAGGTCTTTAATCTGCGACGACGTTAGCATGTTAGCGGTCGCGGTTTTAGTTAACGATTCCCGGCTGGTAAATTGTGCTAACACTTGATTTTAAACTTTCAGGACGCTTTATAAATCTGGTTTAATTGTTTGCAGTGATATTATTTTTAACACATTATATATATTGCGACGTATCAAAACAAACGTTTATTTACAACAATCCCAATGACGTCACGCAAGAATGACGTCATGCAGCGTGATGCGTTACAGTTTACAGCGTTACAGAAATTTTCAAATGATGGCCAGCCAAAAGACATTATCATGTCAAAATATGCTATTCGTCGGGAGACGTGTTTCGTGTTAGGAATATAACGAAAAATCAATCAGAATGTAATGAAGCATTAAGATTGGTTCTGGAAACGCATCTGGTAGTTGTTTAACGAGATTGCTTACGCGTAACAAAACTCGAAACAGTTTTTATCTATAAACGAAAGTCAAAAAAATTAGTCTTTTTCAATCGGCTCCTTCAAACACTTAGTTATGTGACCGGGGAACAACAGTGACACTGGTCAGGACGCGAGATTGCTTACCTTGGGTCAAGGTCAAACAGCCTATGACACCTGCCTCGAGTAACGTCACGCCACCTCGATGCCACGTACTGAACTGAATCAGTCACTTTCCAGTTACACGATGAATCACAGGCAGAAACTGGAAGGAAGACATATTTTTTGCAACCAAGGGCGAAACGAAAAATAAACATAAATATTCACAGAGTAAATCTGTTTCCTGTACAGTCGAAACCGTGGCAATAATTGTACAGCAACACGTATGTTGAGCAGAGGCGAGGCATGACGTGCATTACAATACGCAGACGAGACCTTCGTTACAAATAATCTGACCGTATAGATTATGTCAGGAAACTGAATTTAATTTGATTCTTATTACGTTCATGTTTATGTTCAATGCATACTGGACATAAGATGATTATACTGGAATATTTACTTAGGCCTACATAGCATTCAACGAAATGAGAGAAGACCAAAGTTTGAAGAATTCAAATCATAACAGGGGGTCTTGGTCAATGAGATTTCTTTTTCACAGAAAACAACGTCGGCCGGGTCATATCTGCCCAATGAGTACCGACCGGCGAATACTGAAATAAAAGGAATTTTTTAGTTAACGGAAATATAGAAACGTTGCTTCCTACTATTAATGATACAATGAGACTAGGCATGATCATTATTTAAGACGACAGGACTATCCAAAACATATCAGGAAATCATGTGTACAGCAAATTGTCAGTTTTCCAGTCCACATCTAACACGCGGAGGTCAGCAGGCGGGACAAATAGAGAACTGCGTTAATATTTAATCAAGGAACAGTAACGTCACAGCGGTTAACAGTTCTGACAGATATTGCCCCAAGAAGAATGTAAGTTATTTTGAATTATACATCACACGTATATTCACAGGAGGTGGTGGCAAGGGAGACATTTGCTCCTCCCCATATGTAAAAAGATATAAAAGTAGGAAAGCCTCGTAATACGTTTATAAACTATGAACGGATTTACAATTGATGTGAAAGTATTGTTACTTTCACTTTAAAACACACATATGAAATTGACTTTGTATTCAATTTCAACCCTCAATAAAGGCCGTGCTTGGTGTTGCCCCCCTCGAAAAATCAGATCGGTGAAATCTAGCACATGATTGCAGATTACACTTCAGGTTCTTGAAATGTTCAGATCCAAGTAATCTGGGATGCTTTGTTACCTTGTAGTGTTGTCTTCCATTCAATAATCGTTGCTCGCACCGTTATCAAAACTGTAACTAAAGAGGAACTGTTTCGCTCACAAGACACGAACAGCTGCACTACAACCGCATTTCTAAACGTTTTGGTCCCGAGTTAAAAAAAAAAGAAGATTAATCGAATAAGCAAATCAAACCGAGTAATTAATGCATAGATATCCATTGCACAGAGAAAGTACGTTAGCTGTAATACTGGAGATACACTGGTTGTAATACTGAGGACACGTTAGCTGAAATGTTGAGGATATGTCAGCTATAGTTCTGAGGATATGTCGATATAATACTGAGAAAATATTAGCTGTAATAGTAGAGGAACCTAAGCTAAAGTTTTTAGCATATGTTAGCTGTAACAATGAAGAAACATTATCTGTATTACTAAGATACGTTAGCTATAATTCTTTAGACATGTTCAGAGCCTGATTTACCATTAGACTGGGTAGGCTGCAGCTAGAGCGCAAGCTTTGGGGGGGGGGGCTCAAAAACTTAAAGAGAACAAATAAATAAAATATCGGTATGGAGAACCATACATGACTTCCATATTCTAAGATTTATATTTAAAATCATTTTCAGCCAAACAGCCAGGGAAGGAATTTTAACAAAAAAATACTTCTTTCTTGCCAATAACGTAGTACACATATAAAAAATATTATCCCCTCCCCCTTCAACTATAATTTTGATTTATAGAAAATTACCCCCAGCCCGTTCAACTAGCCTCTTCATTTATAGATATTTCATCTACGTTTCTACAGTGGATTATTAAGATCTTATCAGGATACTTTATCAAAATTAAGTACTTTACTCATGTTACAACAAAAAATGTTTCAGGTAAACTGCCCTTTCCCCGTAACCGATCTTCACCAAAATCAACAGACATTGAGTTCTCTATAGCTCAGGCACATATGTAAAAAATTATTTGATTCTGTTTGAATTTACGGCAGTTATGGTTCGTCATATAAAAAATTACCCATGTTAAAACATAAAACATGAGATTTATAAAACATATCTAAGATTTATATTTAAAATCATTGTTGAAATAAAATATTTTCATAAAACCTACTAACGCTGGGGAAATCTGAGGAGCCAATCAGAGTTGGGCCTACCTGTCACTCTGCTGAATTTGGTGGAAAGCCCTGTCACTGTCGTCAAAGTATCAGCCTTGACAGGGTCCTCTTTTTCTGCAAAATGGGAGAGGAGGCTTGAGATGGAGTGAGTGACATGGTCCCCACCTCAATGAAGAACCCATTGTTTTATAAAAATATATTTAAATTTTGAAAACTGAAAATTCTTTTCTTGTTGTAAATATTTATATTTTATAATCAAAATGACTTTATCAAAAAACCAACATTATTTTTTTATAATAAGTACTTACATATGTTTCTTAATATGCTTACTTTTTCTTCAATGTTGATGATCATTTCCAAACATTCTGACAAATTGTATCTACAGAACAGTTAACATTCCCCAGGTTTCCATTTCTGCTAATTTCTCATTACACCTTCCACTGACGTATTATTAACCATTTCATAAACTATCATATAATCTTTTCAGATTTTGTGGTACAAAATCTGAAATTTTCAGATTGCCTGGCAACAAAATTATTTTATTTTCAAGAATTACCATTGTTTGAAAAAGTTTAAATGAATTTTCAAGTACTTTACTCTTGTTAAAACGTAAAAGGTTGCAGGTAAACTACCCCTTCCCCTTAACCGATCTTCACCAAAATCTAAAGGCCTTGAGTCCTCTACAATTCACTGACGTATGCAAAAAATTATTTGATTCTGTTTGAATTTGCGGCAGTTATCGTTTGCCATAGAAAATACGCTTGATAAAAAACGTTGCAGGTAAACTACCCCTTCCTCTCAACCGCTCTTCACCAAAAACAATAGGTCTTGAGTACTCTACAAATCAGGGCTGTATGCAGAAAATTATTTGATTCTGTTTGAATTTGCGGCTGTTATCGTTTGCCATAGAAAATACCCTTGTTAAAAAAATGTTGCAGGTAAACTACCCCTTTCCCTTAACTGATCTTCACCAAAAACAATAGGTCTTGAGAACTCTACAATTCAGGGCTGTATGCGAAACATTATTTGATTCTGTTTGAATTTGCGGCTGTTATTGTTTGCCAAAAGAAAAAATTTCCCTTGATAAAAAAAAACCGTTGCAGGTAAACTACCCCTTCCCCTCAACCGATCTTCACCAAAAACAATAGGCCGCGAGTACTCTACAAATCAGGGCTGTATGCAAAAAATTATTTGATTCTGTTTGAATTTGTGGCAGTTATCGTTTGCCATAGAAAATACGCTTGATAAAAAACGTTGCAGGTAAACTACCCCTTTCCCTCAACCGATCTTGACCAAAAACAATAGGTCTTGAGTACTCTACAAATCAAGGCTGTATGCAGAAAATTATTTGATTCTGTTTGAATTTGCGGCTGTTATCGTTTGCCATAGAAAATACCCTTGTTAAAAAAACGTTGTAGGTAAACTACCCCTTTCCCTTAACCGATCTTCACCAAAAACAATACGTCTTGAGAACTCTACAATTTAGGGCTGTATGCAAATAATCTTTTGATTCTGTTTGAATTTGCGGCTGTTATCGTTTGCCATAGGAAATACCCTTGTTAAAACATAAAACGTTACAGGTAAACTACCCCTTTCCCTTAACCGATCTTCACCAGAAACAATAGGTCTTGAGAACTCTACAATTCAGGGCTGTATGCGAAACATTATTTGATTCTGTTTGAATTTGCGGCTGTTATCGTTTGCCAAAAAAAACAAATTTCCCTTGATAAAAAAAACCGTTGCAGGTAAACTACCCCTTTCCCTCAACCGATCTTCACCAAAAACAATAGGTCGCGAGTCCTCTACAAATCAGGGCTGTATGCAAAAAATTATTTGATTCTGTTTGAATTTGCGGCAGTTATCGTTTGCCATAGAAAAAAAATCTACAGACACACAGACAGACACACAGACAGACACACACACAGACACTTTTCGGAAAACGATTTTTTTTCATGTTTTGAGTGTAGTAGAATCAGAATCTGCAATAATCTCGAACACGATTCTTTTTGCCATCACCATACTTCCATTCCTTAAGGAATATGGAAGTAATATCGGTATGGAGAACCATACATGACTTCCATATTCTAAGATTTATATTTAAAATCATTTTCACCCAAACAGCCAGGCTGTGTCTTACCTGCCTTTTTATTGCTGTATTAAATGAAAAATATTATATTACATTAAAATGAAAAAATTATAATTTTATTGCCTGGCAACAAAATTATTTTATTTTTAACAATTACCATTGTTTCAAAAAGTTTAAATAAATTTTCAAGTACTTTACTCTTGTTAAAACGTAAAAGGTTGCAGGTAAACTACCCCTTCCCCTTAACGGATTTTCACCAAAATCGAAAGTCATCGAGACCTCTACAATTCAGGGACGTATGCAAAAAATTATTTGATTCTGTTTGAATTTGCGGCTGTTATCGTTTGCCATAGAAAATACGCTTGATAAAAAAACGTTGCAGGTAAACTACCCCTTCCCCTTAACCGATCTTCACCAAAAACAATAGGTCTTGAGTACTCTACAAATCAGGGCTGTGTGCAAAACATTATTTGATTCTGTTTGAATTTGCGGCTGTTATCGTTTGCCATAGAAAAAACCCTTGTTAAAAAAACGTTGCAGGTAAACTACCCCTTCCCCTCAACCGATCTTCACCAAAAACAATAGGTCTTGAGAACTCTACAATTTAGGGCTGTATGCAAATAATCTTTTGATTCTGTTTGAATTTGCGGCTGTTATCGTTTGTCATAGGAAATACCCTTGTTAAAACATAAAACGTTACAGGTAAACTACCCCTTTCCCTTAACCGATCTTCACCAAAAACAAAAGGTCTTGAGTACTCTACAAATCAGGGCTGCATGCAAAACATTATTTGATTCTGTTTGAATTTGCGGTTGTTATCGTTTGCCATAGAAAATACCCTTGTTAAAAAACGTTGCAGGTAAACTACCCCTTTCCCTCAACCGAACTTCACCAAAAACAATAGGTCTTGAGAACTCTACAATTTAGGGCTGTATGCAAATAATCTTTTAATTCTGTTTGAATTTGCGGCTGTTATCGTTTGCCATAGGAAATACCCTTGTTAAAACATAAAACGTTACAGGTAAACTACCCCTTTCCCTTAACCGATCTTCACCAAAATCACCAGATCTTGAGAACTCTACAGTTCAGGGCTGTATGCGAAACATCATTTGATTCTGTTTGAATTTGCGGCTGTTATCGTTTGCCAAACAAACAAAATTACCCTTGCTAAAAAAAAACCGTTGCAGGTAAACTACCCCTTTCCCTCAACCGATCTTCACCAAAAACAATAGGTCGCGAGTACTCTGCAAATAAGGGCTGCATGCAAAAAATTATTTGATTCTGTTTGAATTTGCGGCAGTTATCGTTTGCCATAGAAAAAAATCTACAGACACACAGACAGACACACAGACAGACAGACACACAGACAGACAGACAGACACACACACAGACACTTTTCGGAAAACGACTTGTTTTCATGTTTTGAGTGTAGTAGAATCAGAATCTGCAATAATCTCGAACACGATTTTTTTTGCCATCACCATACTTCCATTCCTTAAGGAATATGGAAGTAAATAAAAGGTTGCAGGTAAACTACCCCTTCCCCTTAACCGATCTTCACCAAAATCGAAAGTCATTGACACCTCTACAATTCAGGGAAGTATGCAAAAAATTATTTGATTCTGTTTGAATTTGCGGCTGTTATCGTTTGCCATAGAAAATACGCTTGATAAAAAAACGTTGCAGGTAAACTACCCCTTCCCCTTAACCGATCTTCACCAAAAACAACAGGTCTTGAGTACTCTACAAATCAGGGCTGTATGCAAAACATTATTTGATTCTGTTTGAATTTGCGGCTGTTATCGTTTGCCATAGAAAATACCCTTGTTAAAAAAACGTTGCAGGTAAACTACCCCTTTCCCTCAACCGATCTTCACCAAAAACAATAGGTCTTGAGAACTCTACAATTTAGGGCTGTATGCAAATAATCTTTTGATTCTGTTTGAATTTGCGGCTGTTATCGTTTGCCATAGGAAATACCCTTGTTAAAACATAAAACGTTACAGGTAAACTACCCCTTTCCCTTAACCGAACTTCACCAAAAACAATAGGTCTTGAGTACTCTACAAATCAGGGCTGTATGCAAAATATTATTTGATTCTGTTTGAATTTGCGGCTGTTATCGTTTGCCATAGAAAATACCCTTGTTAAAAAAACGTTGCAGGTAAACTACCCCTTTCCCTCAACCGATCTTCACCAAAAACAATAGGTCTTGAGAACTCTACAATTTAGGGCTGTATGCAAATAATCTTTTGATTCTGTTTGAATTTGCGGCTGTTATCGTTTGCCATAGGAAATACCCTTGTTAAAACATAAAACGTTACAGGTAAACTACCCCTTTCCCTTAACCGATCTTCACCAAAATCAACAGATCTTGAGAACTCTACAATTCAGGGCTGTATGCGAAACATTATTTGATTCTGTTTGAATTTGCGGCTGTTATCGTTTGCCAAACAAACAAAATTACCCTTGCTAAAAAAAAACCGTTGCAGGTAAACTACCCCTTTCCCTCAACCGATCTTCACCAAAAACAATAGGTCGCGAGTACTCTGCAAATCAGGGCTGTATGCAAAAAATTATTTGATTCTGTTTGAATTTGCGGCAGTTATCGTTTGCCATAGGAAAAAAATCTACAGACAGACAGACACACAGACAGACAGACAGATAGACAGACAGACACACAGACACTTTTCGGAAAACGACTTTTTTTCATGTTTTGAGTGTAGTAGAACCAGAATCTGCAATAATCTCGAACACGATTTTTTTTGCCATCACCATACTTCCATTCCTTAAGGAATATGGAAGTAAAAAAGCTCATCTTGCTAATGCAAAAAAAAAAAAATTAAAATTCTTATGTAAAAGAAAAAGCCAGCTACTTATTGAAAATGTACATTTCAGGCTTGGCTTAATTGTTTTCTGCATTTAAAAAGATTTTTGAAAGAAGGTAAATTTTGTGAAATTGAAGAAACCGAAACTAAGAAACCAAACCGAAAGGAAAAAAAGCATTATGATGCATGTAGGCTCTTTAAAAGTTCTTAAAAATCATGTAGTGTGGAATCAATATTCCCGAATGTTGAAGTCGTCTTGCGAATGTCCAATTTTTACTTCCATATTCCTTAAGGAATGGAAGTATGGTGATGGCAAAAAAATCGTGTTCGAGATTATTGCAGATTCTGATTCTACTACACTCAAAACATGAAAAAAAGTCGTTTTCCGAAAAGTGTCTGTGTGTGTCTGTAGATTTTTACTTCCATTTTTCTATGGCAAACGATAACTGCCGCAAATTCAAACAGAATCAAATAATTTTTTGCATACAGCTCTGATTTGTAGAGTACTCGTGACCTATTGTTTTTGGTGAAGATCGGTTGAGGGAAAGGGGTAGTTTACCTGCAACGGTTTTTTTTATCAAGGGAATTTTTTTTTCAAACGATAACAGCCGCAAATTCAAACAGAATCAAATAATGTTTCGTATACAGCCCTGAATTGTAGAGTTCTCAAGACCTATTCTTTTTGGTGAAGATCGGTTAAGGGAAAGGGGTAGTTTACCTGTAACGTTTTATGTTTACAAGGGTATTTCCTATGACAAACGATAACAGCCGCAAATTCAAACAGAATCAAACGATTATATGCATACAGCCCTAAATTGTAGAGTTCTCAAGACCTATTGTTTTTGGTGAAGATCGGTTGAGGGAAAGGGGTAGTTTACCTGCAACGTTTTTTTAACAAGGGTATTTTCTATGGCAAACGATAACAGCCGCAAATTCACACAGAATCAAATAATGTTTTGCATACAGCCCTGATTTGTAGAGTACTCAAGACCTATTGTTTTTGGTGAAGATCGGTTGAGGGGAAGGGGTAGTTTACCTGCAACGTTTTTTTATCAAGCGTATTTTCTATGGCAAACGATAACAGCCGCAAATTGAAACAGAATCAAATAATTTTTTGCATACATCCCTGAATTGTAGAGGTCTCAATGACTTTCGATTTTGGTGAAGATCGGTTAAGGGGAAGGGGTAGTTTACCAGCAACCTTTTACGTTTTAACAAGAGTAAAGTACTTGAAAATTTATTTAAACTTTTTGAAACAATGGTAATTGTTAAAAATAAAATAATTTTGTTGCCAGGCAATAAAATTAATTTTTTCATTTTAATGTAATATAATATTTTTCATTTAATACAGCAATAAAAAGGCAGGTAAGACACAGCCTGCCTGTTTGGCTGAAAATGATTTTAAATATAAATCTTAGAATATGGAAGTCATGTATGGTATTTTATACTATACCGATATTTTAGCATGGTAGTCACAAATGTTAGCTGAGAAAGATCGTTTTCAGCCCCAAGCCAGGCAAAAAATTATTTGTGGTCTATCCTGGGCTAAGAAAGAAATGAAAGCCTTGCCACTTTTATTAATTGAAAATGATGTTATGCAAAGCATTTCTTTTAATGAAATAGTGCACAAGACAGAACCATTTTCAGCAATTAATAATGAACATGAAAATTATTGGAAAAACTGTAGTACTTAGCGTTTTTATTTACTTTATGTAAAGATTAAGTAAGACTTTCGTAATATTCTCGTTGCTTATAATATGCTCATTCTATTGTAATAAATGAATTTACGTTATTAAAATGGACACGAGACGAATTTTTGTTCATACAACTCACATGTTGATAAATAAGTAGCCTATAATATGAGTAAATCCTGCATAATACTCGTTGTTTGAGAGGTTGGAAGGTAAACGGGGAGGGACGCAAAAAATTCACCAGCCTAGGCCGCTAGAACCTTTAAGTTAGGCCCTGGATATGTTAGCTATAATACTGTGGATACGTTAGCAAGGATATGTTATCTGTAATTACTGTGAACATATTAGCTAGTACTAAGGGTACATAAACTACAATATTGACGATGTGTTAGTTGTAATTCTAAATCAACTGCAATACGAAGGGCAATTTAGTTATAACACTGAGGATATAAAGACTGTAATATACTGAGGATACATTGACTGTAATGCTACAGTCTTGTTAGCTCTGCCGTCCGTGTACACGATAGAGTGACGTGTTCCACAGAATAAAAGACGTTAGACCAAACTAAATAACTTTACAACGTACGGTAAAAAGGTAAAGGGAACAGCAAAAACAGAGGAATCAACGGTGCCAGAATAGAGCTGTGTTGATGTCACTGTTGGTGGTGATAATAAATAATAAATAATTAGTGTTGCACAATGTCTGTTGACGTCAGAAATTATAAAAACGTCATCGGCGATGATGAGGCGATCTTCTGTCATGCTGCACGTTTCTTTACTTAGCTTCTTTAGTTTAACGTCATTCCAGGCGTTAATTGTGATACCGCGCGTTCCACAAAGAACATTAACCACCTGGCCCCTGAAAAATATTCTTTAAAAAATCCATTTAACCATATTTACGTAATTGAATGTTCCGAAAACATTTACGTTCTCATCTTTGTCTTGTTTCTTCTTTTATGTATTCTGACATATACAGTCATATCCAGGGCGTGACTTTAGGTTTTACCGCCCTAGGCTGATGATTTTACCTCCTACTGTCTACCTCCCAACTTCTCAAACTATGAGATATTGTGCCTGATTTACTTATATATTACAGGCTACTTATTATTTGGAAACATGTGCGTTGTATAAACAAAAATTAGTCTTATTTCCATTTTAATCACGTAAATTTATTTATTACAACAGCGTGAACACACTGACAAATTATAATAACTGACGAGAATATTACAAAAAGCGTAGACTATACTAGTATTTAACCTTTACACAAAGTAAATCAAAACGCTAAAAACAAAAGATTTTTCATTTTCTTGAGCATTAATAAGTGTAAAATTGTCTCATAATTTTTAATGAGACGCAAAACTGACTCAAAGCATTCACGCCCTTACGTGTTATGACCTCTTGTCTCTTGGATAGACGTCCGAGGACTGACTTTAGACTTAGGTCCAGCCGATCGAACTCGGAGGAAGATGAGCAACCTATACTGGTGCTCGTTCCGAGTGGCGCCGAAGCGAATTTGGTTTCCCGGCCGGGAAACAACGTTCCCCGACTACTCCGCCTGCGCACTTTTGCCAAGATCAAGAAGGGTACTGGAATCTGTTAGAGAAGGATTCTGTGCTTGAAATGATGTGATTTCGGCAACAGCATGATAAAAAAATACGTATAATGCAACATGAGTTTTTTTAATTTTTTGTTCTCTTAAATTTTTGCGTTCTCCAAAAGCTTGCGTCCTAGGCTACAGCCTACTCAAACTGATGGTAAATCAGGGCCTGGTCATATCAATTTAACATGCGTTCGTACAAAAATAATGGAGCACAAGTCTGACGATTAACGGGCCGCTAGTTCTCCCCTTAAACATTATCGTCTTCATTGCATACGTTATATACAAAAACCGAAAACCGACGTTTGTTTCTTTTACACAAAACAAATATGAGCACAGGATTTCTTAATACAGTGCAATGGTTGAAGAAAGAGTTGAGGGGACAAACTGTAGAGGTAGACTGGAGGCAGTAAAGCAGATTGCTGTATAGGCGGTACGAGGAAAGTATGAAGACACTGATAGCGACACAGACCAGACTGCCGAATCGTTTCGAACCGGTTAATTATTTGTTATAATTATTGTTATTATTAGGGGGGCTGTTAGGCCGTGATCGACTGTTGTTTCGGGCCCCCCATCGGAGGATATCCTCAGTGTCGGAAAAACGTTTGACAAGGTGTCTCTACCTCAGTACTGGGGTGATTTTCCGACACTGAGGATTGCCTCCAATGCTGGAGCCGAAACGCCTGTCTTAAATAACAGTCGACCACGTCCTAACAGCCCGACTAATAATAACAATAATTATAATAAGGTTGACGCCGGCCGTGAAAACTTAAGGAATTGCAGTTAATAGACTGATAGTGAAAGAGATGAGCCTCAGTATTTACACGTCATTTACTTTATTATTATCAGAATGATCAATATTGCACACCACTATATAAAAATTATTCCGATTAGCGCTTTCAAGCTTCACAGCTCATCGTCAGATCAGGAATAGACAGAAAATATGTAATACCCAACCCTTCACCCCTCTCCCCCACCCTGCTCACCCACAACAAACTAAAAATTAATGACCCTTCCCCACCCCCTAAACTCTGTCTCACCATCTGTACAGTTACATATTTTTCTAGTAAATTCCTTGTGTTTCAGTGTGTGTGTGTGTGTGTGTGTGTGTGTGTGTGTGTGTGTGTGTGTGTGTGTGTGTGTGTGTGTGTGTGTGTGTGTGTGTGTGTGTGCATCCTTTTAAACTACCTCTTCCTCTCTGATATTATAGTTACGAAGGCGGATAAAGGAAATACAATGGTACTAATGAGAAAGGAAGAATACATAAAGAAAACGGAAGAATTTATAAGGGAAGGACCATACGAGGAAATAAAGTATGATTATACAAGTAAGTACCAGTCAAGGATAAAACAAATGATGAAACAGATAACATTTATAGAAGAAAAAAAGAAAAAATATTTATTGGAAAGTAATCCAACAGCACCAACTTTTAAAAGTCAGGTTAAGATACATAAAGAAGGAAAACCAATTAGACCGATTGTTTCTTTTATTAATGCACCTATTTATAAATTATCAAAGGAAGTTAGCAGAGTACTGAAAGAGAAATATGAATTTGGGACAAAATACAACATAGAGAATAATATAAAATTGATAGAAAAATTAGAAAATATTAGCATTAATGTAAATACAAAATTGATATCACTGGATGTTAAGGATATGTTTACTAATATCACAGTAAATAAAGTTATTAAGTTAATAAACGATAATAATATGGGAGAATACAGGTATAAAAAGCAGTTGATGAAAGTAATTAAAGAATGTGTAAATCAGAACTATTTTAGGTTTAATAACAAGTTTTATATACAGAAAAAAGGTTTACCTATGGGGTCTTCATTATCCCCTATTCTTGCTGAAATATACATGAATGATTTTGAAAAGCAATTAATAACTTCCACTAAGTATAAAGACAATATAAAATTATGGTCTAGATACGTTGATGATGTATTAGTAGTTTGGGAAGGAAGCATAGAAGAAGTGCATGAGTTTATAAAGGAGGTAAATAATAAGGATAAAAACTTACAATTTAAGGAAGAGATAGGAGGTAAGCAAATAAATTACTTAGATTTAAACATAGAAATTAAAGATAATGAGAAACTACAGTTTGGGATATTTAGGAAAGAGTCGTATTCTGATATAATTATACCAAGAGAGTCGTACCACCCATACAGATATAAAATGGCGGCAATCAATTCCTTTTGTTACAGAGCTCAGAAGTGTTTAAAAGAGACCGAATCAAAAGATATGGAGTTAAAAACGATAAAGGGAATTGTAAGGAATAATAATTATAGCACCAACATAGTGGATAAAGTTATGAAAAGGGTCAACATACAAAAAGCTAAAATAGAACCAGAACAAAAGAATTATGCAGGGTCATTGACATACATAGGTTCACATACTAGAAAAATTATAAAATGTTTTAATAAATATGGAGAAGATATAGCTATTAAAAAATGTGAAACGGTATTTGATAAGATAAGGAATAAGAATATAGAAAAAATTCCAGTATTACAGAAAAGCGGAATTTATAAATTAAAATGTAATGACTGCAACAAAGTGTACCTAGGGGAGACAGGACGAAAATTCGCATGCAGGTTGTCTGACCACAAACGTGGGGAAGGTAATAGAACAACCAATTCGTTATATGCAAGACATTTCATAGAAGACAACCACAAGTTTGTTAATCCTTTGGAAGAATACGAAATTGTAAAAGTAGTAAATAACACAGTTGAAAGGAAGCTTAGAGAGGAGTTAGAAATATTGAAAGAAAGAGAAAAAGGGTTAGACAATTTAATTAATATTAAAATTAAATTTGATAATGAAGAAATATTTTATAACATGATTAAGAAGTAAATGAGAGAGGGCAGATAGATAAGATTAAGAATTATATTTCATAGTACTAATTGGTTGTTTTAAAATAAGGGTGTGTGACTGACCCACGTGTGTGGAGAGGAAGAGGGTAGTTTAAAAGGATGCACACACACACGCACGCACGCGCGCGCACACGCACACACTGAAACACAAGGAATTTACTAGAAAAATATGTAACTGTACAGATGGTGAGACAGAGTTTAGGGGGTGGGGAAGGGTCATTAATTTTTAGTTTGTTGTGGGTGAGCAGGGTGGGGGAGAGGGGTGAAGGGTTGGGTATTACATATTTTCTGTCTATTCCTGATCTGACGATGAGCTGTGAAGCTTGAAAGCGCTAATCGGAATAATTTTTATATAGTGGTGTGCAATATTGATCATTCTGATTGTGATTTCAACCACTAACACAAATTTCTTCATTAAACGTACTTTATTACTGTTAATATTATTATTATTTATAATTCAAACACTTTTTTCTACAGTCTGTTTCTTGATGTATATAATATATTTAATATTTGTAATGAATTTACCTCAAGATATTTTCTCCTTATTTGGAACATGTTTCGGGAGTATTGTGTTCCCATCTTCAGCCTTCCTGATTTTGAATCTAGTGAAGTACTTGTGTGTTGGTTGGTCGTTATTGTGGTTTCCTGTTGGCCTCTGGTACTTTAAATTGGTATTATTGTGTGTGATTGTGTTGTATGTATTTGTATTTTGTGTATTTTCGATGTTGAGTGCTTTGAAAATTGTGTCATGTTTTGTATTGATTTGTATTTGTTCAGGTATTAGTTTGTTTTGTGTTTTGTGTTTGTATATTTGTAAATTTTCTCAAATGTTCATTATGGTGCCTTTGTGTGGTATGTGTTTTATTAGTGTCATGTTGGTTATGTCTGGTAATTCATGTCCAGTGTTTATTGCACGTGTGGCCAAATTGGATTTACATACTATTTCTGGTTTTTTGTATGCGTTTAGGTGTTCAAAATAACGCTTTATCAGTTGTTTTTTTGTTTGTCATATGAAAATAGTAAACACTTTGGACAAGTTTTCGTATCATCAATACAAAACATGACACAATTTTCAAAGCACTCAACATCGAAAATACACAAAATACTAATACATACACCACAATCACACACAATAATACCAATTTAAAGTAGTAGAGGCCAACAGTAAACCACAATAACAACCAACCAACACACAAGTACTTCACTAGATTCAAAATCAGGAAGGCTGAAGATGGAAACACAATCCTTACAGAAACATGTTCCAAATAAGGAGAAAATATCTTGAGGTAAATTCATTATAAATATTAAATATATTATTATTAATATTATTATTATTATTAGGTGCCACAACGTTCTTAGCCTTCCTACAGCCGTCTTCTGAACCTCGACTCGGCTTGGCCATGACACTAGGCCATACTGATCGGTTAAGACGCATATACCTCCGCCGTTCGCTCCCGCTGTTTTTACGCATTTCAAAACAACGGGTCCGTATTTTTCGTGGCCTTCCTCTCGTAGTCTTCAAGTCTTCACACGATTCTTTTCCCAGCCCTGATCGCTCTCTCCAAACACCTAATTTCATGTATAATTACTTAACACTTCCGGGCTGAAAGGCCGTGGTCGAATGCTTGTTGTTATGGTGCTAGACGTTTCGGCCACACCACCGGTGGCCATCTTAAGTAGCAAAGAAAAGTTCGTGAAAGATGGAATGCCGAACAATTCGCCCAGTGAAAAGGGGACAAGCAATAGTAAGACAGCTACGCTGGTTCTATTTTATAACTTTTTGGCCGCTTCAGGTATTTAACGCGAACCAATCAGAAGCCAGCTAATCATTCTCCACTCTGATTGGCCGTGCAAATTAAACCATGCCAGACACTATTTAAGGAGATGACCACCGGTGGGTGTGGCCGAAACGTCTAGCACTATAACAACAAGCATTCGACCACGGCCTTTCAGCCCGGAAGTGTTAAGTAATTATAGTGACACCGGCCGTGAAAGCCTACGTACTAGAACCAAATTTCATGTGTTTCGTTAATTCTGAACACGTCTGTACCGTCTATTTGTTGACGTAATTCGTGGTTCAGTTCTATTCTGAAAATTTCGTTGTTGATTACGGCAAGGGTGTTCCATATCAACCATTGCATTCAAAATTTATGTTAACACATCTTGAGTGAATGGAAAAGGCGCTGCCATGCAGAAGGCAGAAGGGGTACATAAAGGAGACGAAGTAGGGTAATCAGACACCATACTAAAGCGATTGCTTCGAAAACGTCGCGTAATAAACATAGTAGTTGTTTTTGTAAAACGTACTCATAATATCTGGTCCCCTTTAATGTTTCGCGTCACTCCTTGTACTTCTGAGCTGCATTTCCCAACATTAAGGAGATCTATTCAGGGAACTCGGAAAGTGATGGGAAGCTAATGTATCCTTCATGAACAAAAGCATTGCGAAAGGGATAGCTTCAACTATGTGTTGTAAGACTAATTTAAAATTACGTTCCTTCTGATCATCAGCATCACTGCTACATTTTAGAAGTCCCTCCTACTCCTCCTCTTCCTCCCCCTCTTCTTCTGCTGCTGCTGCTGCTGCTGCTCCTCCTCCCCCTCCCCTCATCCTTCTCCTCTTCAAGGATTAGGTTATACCTACTTGCCTCTCTCGTATAAACCAATCTGGGTATTCCAATTACATTTTAAAAGTTAGCAATAATTTGTCTGGAAATGAAATGATTATGGCACGGTACCGGATACGCAAGTAGTACTGACCGGGCTTTAGCGGAAGGCATAAATGCGCCATGCTTCTCTCCAGCTGGAGCCCTATAATTGTGCTGAACTTTACGCGTTCTAAAGCGACATCAAGATGTGTTACCAGTGTCCAAAGATAATCTATAGTAGCAGCAAATCTCTACTTGAGTTACATAAATAAGTCGATTAAACAAAATACAAACAGTCTATCATTTACTAGAAATATTTGGAACTTGCATAATTCGTATGCAATAGAACTTCGTCTCTGTCGGGCTATTAAGGCGTGGTCTATTACTGAACAGTTTTGGCCCCACCATTGGAGGCCATGTTCAATGTCTCAAACAACCGAGTGATTGGCCTACAGATTATCTGTACCACAGTAGGTACTGTGGGAATTGGCGTACATCTTGCCAGTCACTCAATCGTTAGACCGAAACAGTTGTAGACCACGGCCTAATACCCCGGCAGAGAACAATATTAACAGCGTTGACGGCGGCCGTGACTTCGTCTCTTCAAACTCTTCCCATGACAATCGATGTATTGGTGTTACTGCACTGACACACGGCTGGATGGTTTACGTAAACGCACAATAAAACAGGCAACAGCACTGGCTGATTAGCATGTAGCCTTGTCGTTTCAAAAGGCGTACACAACACGGTTGTTTAGACACGGTATCCGGCTGTTTCGAAACACTGCCTACGTACTACACTTAAGCAAAGTGACGTCACACCGTAAAAAGTAACCTCAAAAAATCCGACTGGTAAAATTAATCGGGCCGCATCAATTGTCTCACATTACTTTTATTTTGAATGGCCCATCTCTGGTGGTGCGGTATGATTTCCCTACGCTTACGAAAGGATATAACAGTTTTTCTTATTATAATTTTAAACTTAACAGCTATAAGAAGTTCCTGAGACAACGGCATGGATCACCTCACCGGTATCATCCAAGAAGCAGCTTGGCATCTACTCAACGAAGTCACCGCGGACACAGGACTGAAAGCATCATCTTGTACCGTGGCGTATCTAGAATTTGGTCTGGGGGGGGGGGTCCGGGTCCGGTAGAGTCGGCTTCATACAAAAGAGAAAACAAGTTAAGACTAATCAACATTGCTATCTTTAACATGGCTGAGAAACATGTTTTAGCATCCTGAAATCAATTACATTAAAGTAAACGGTAATAACACAATAAAATACGCGTCACTGAATCATTGCTTACAAGATTGAATGTATGACTGATTGAATTAATTTTCCTATATTTCATGTTTCAAACGTATACGCAAATGCTGTGTAATAAACCTGTTTGTATATTTAAAAAATAGTTAGTAGCTGAAAAATTGATAAAAGAGCCTAAAAAAAAGAGATTAACACAATTCGTCAATGTTTTTCGACCCTCTAGGGGAAGGGGGCCGGTCCCGTTCATCCCCCTCCCCACACGTAAATACGCCCCTGATCTTGTACATCACAGAACTTTTATCTGAAAAGAGGAGAGCCAGGAAAAGACGGCAAATAAGCCGCACCCCCACGGTCAGAACTACGTATAACAGACTCTCATCGAAAAACGACATGTTCACTTGAGAAGAATCACGAAATTTACGCTTCTCTATATGTCTCAATAGTTTGACACGACGATTCAGTTTGGAAAACCACAAAGAAATTTAAGAGAACACTTCATATACCGCCTTAAAGGAAACTAACCGGTAACTCCGCAAAGCCCAACCACAAAAAGCAACACTTTGAGAGTTGGCGCCTGACGTTCATCTGCTCAATTATTCAGCAATAGCGTGCCTGGTGCCAGCAACATTATTTTTGTTGTACAATATTACTGAAGGCATTGTTGTTGTATACTGAAGGCGTTTTCACAATGAGAAATTAAAAAAAGACCTGCCAACTGTGTAAACCGTAGTGGTCTCGATTTCAACCTAATGACGGAGAAAACCTAAAAATACGGCCAAAAAATCATAATAATCACTCAATACAATATAATGTTCCGTTTGGTGTCGTTCCTCCTCATATAGAAGTTTCTGATGACCCCCAGATCAGGCAGACTACTGAATTTTGTTCACTAATACCGACCAATAAGTTTGTTGTCCATTATGTCCAAATTCTTCGAAAAATCCGTGAGATCTCTTGAAGAAGAGATCATATTATACCGTCTATCCATTTCGACTTTCGCGCAAAACAGACGCACAGAATTGTTAACACGATAAGAAAGAGTCTGGAATAAAAACAAATCTGCGCAGCAGATATACACGCGTAGGACTCGTGTATAAACGTCATTCCCTCACCCGTCATTACAGCTTCTTATTATTAAGAGCTATACGAACGACCGCTTCTTTCAAGTTAAATTTGACATAGGCGACTCCCCCCGTCTGCAAATCCATTCAGTAGTACCTCAGACAGGGCGACTATAAGTTGCGCCGAAAATGCGACCATTGAAAGGATTCGAAAAACTACCGATTATTTTTCATTACTTATATGAGGTTTTTCATTGGTATGTATTGCGCGACCTGAATGTTCACTTTTCAAGAGATTAAATTTGTAACATTATGATAGAATGGAACCCGCGAATAACGAGCTCACTTATAACGAGAACTCGGGTGTAGCGAGCAAAAGTACAAGATTTGTTTGGTTTTTGTATCTTGGTAATAATTAAACTCGCTTTTAACGAGTAGGAATGCATTAGAGACTTGATTATAACGAGCATTTTACCGCAGGCTTGTTCATGGGTTAAGGTCTAAAAACGTTCGTTATAATAACAGCATTTTAAACATTCGTTTAAAATCGTTAACGCAATTTATAAACTAATAATGTTAGTGATGAATTCGTGGAATATTTAAATAAATCGCAAAATTATTTTGATATCTATAGATGCAAAATTACTAAACAAACAAAAATAGATGACTTTTTTTAAGGTTAATTAAGATCTGTGTCCGAACTATAATTTTGACGATTCATTTAGATCGAAGGGCAAAAAGACAAAATCAATTAGACTGAATTTTCTTGTAATTTAAAAATAAATACTGTTTTGCGTTTTTTGCCGGATAGCCGGCTGACTTTTGGTAAGTTTTTACTACACAGTTACTTTTACTATATTTCGCGAATGCACTACACGCCAATATTCAGCAAAGAATGTTAGCATCTAAGAAATGTTTAAAGTCTAAATTTCACTTTTAAGGGTAGAACGTAAAACATGTCAAAATTTTATTGTGTAAAGCATCTTCTGTAGTAGACTTTTTTGGTGTGTGTTCGTATAAAAACGTAGACTTGCGAGTCGACAACTCGGATGTAGCGAGCACCCGGTTTTAACGAGCACATTTGTCCGGTCCCTTGAATCTCGTTATAAGCATGTTCCACTGTATTTAAATTTTGTATGGTGTTTAAATGGGCATTCTCCTCCATTGTAGCACAAAGTTTCTAATTATTTTGAGTATAAACAAAGCGATAAAACACAGTACATCATATATATTTTCAACAATTTATTGAACTTTAAAACATTATTTCCTTTATTGATCAACGCAATTTGAACTTTAAAACATTATTTCCTTTATTGATCAACGCAATTTATATCTTTAAGTACTCAACTTCTAAGTAAAGCGACGGAGTACTAACTTTGTCTGTACTTTTTCTTCCTTACATGTAACGTTCGGTTAACGATATTTCGAATACGTTTGAGTTGTTACACTAAGTATACGCTATCTAGTGTAAACATATGAAGTTACGGAGAATCGACTGAATTTAATTTAGGGTATATATTCAATCTACCGTCTCCCCGTTGTGTCGAGTGTACTTTTAGATACTTTTATAAGCTAAGACTGTCCTATCCCCGACGGTATTTGACTCTTTGCAACATTTCCTGTCTCAAAATGATAATTTGAAAATAATGTGAAACGTAATCTTGCTCATGGTGTACTCGGTGATGCGACTCACGCGGATAACAAATTGCCAACTGTAAGTTCCTCACGCTAACTGTTCCGTTCACTACACAGATGCCAAATACAGTAGAGCATCGATTATCCGAACACCCATTAACCGAACGACCTATTATCCGAACTCAATAAAAAGTACAATTATGTACTGTACTGTACTGTACAGTAATGTATTGGACACGTGTAGGCGTATTGAATATTTATTGAACATATAAAATTGTATACTATAAATTATTATAGTACTGTACAGTAATAAATAAACGCTGTAGCTATACAGCCTTACAGTCGATAAACAACGAATCGATAAACACACTTCCATCAACAAACTTCGATAAACACATTTACAATTGATGAACAAACTGTGTCAACGGAAGTCTCTGTCACCAAGTGTCCGTTTCTTAGTTAATTTTATAGTACAGTACAGTGTTTGTCATTAAACTCTAACTTTTGTAGTTTAAATTAACATTTGGTTATTATTAATTACACTCAGTTGTAATTCAGTGATTTCTAGCCCCAGTAATACACTACAGTACAGTATACAGGTTACTGTAATTATATACAGTATGTTAGAAATGATTTTGTAAGAAAAAACTTTGTTTTGTAAAGACAAATAATGTTTCCAATTTACGATCTATTATACGAAATATCGATTATCCGAACGGGGCCTCGTCCCGAGAGGTTCGGATAATCGACGCTCTACTGTAAAATACATCGGAAACGAAATTGAAATTACTAAAGGTGTGTCAACGGTCGCCACCGTTTTGACCAATTTTTAATGCACAATTTTTGTTGTCAAATGAAGACAACAAGACACGTGTACTAGTACACGTTTAAGCCAGCAAAGAAAGAGTAGGACTATTGGAAAATACCGGCAAGGAACGTCATTTCTCAACCAGTGTAATAATGTAACAGTTTACGAGCTAACAGCTGATTTCTGAGAAACCGGTAACTTGTTTATCCGGTTGCTGAAGGAAGTGCTTACTCATACCAGATTTCTACACTTTACCGGCGTGTGTGACGTAACCAAGTGTGCTGATGCTGACGGGAAGGGAAATTTCTTAACAAGTGGCCGACAAAATGCCCACACGAACAATCAGTGTTGCCGATCGGCGGGTACTTTACCCGACGATCAGATATTTTTCGTGGTCGCGGTAGGCATTTTCAGGTGATCTACCTGTTGTCTTTAAGAAAAATATCAGTTGCGGCTGGTGTTGTGGTTGCAGCATTGCACGACTACTATTTTTAAGAAACGTTTTATGTGCCTTCTGTTTATATACGGGGATAAAAGCTGTTATTATAGCTCAAATAAGTCGTTTAAAAATAACTGGTCTATTATTTGCTGTATTTTTTTTATTCTGATAAACACGAGGATCGTTTTCAAATCGGTGTATTGAGTTATTGGCATAAACAGTACGATAATGTTTAACTTCTGCTTCGCTGCATATTTAGTACTGCAGAGTTAGTAATGCTTTTAACAACCATTCGAACGTGGAAACGTGGAATCTGGTATAGGTAGACATACTGATAGAATCATTCCATTCTCAACAGCAGCTCTCTTTTGAGGGAAAACAGAAAAGAGTTCCCCACCCTTTCAACCAACTACTGCAACCACCAAAATTTGGAACTTCCAGCCGCCACTGAAACATACTCACGTAACTTTCCAGTTTCATATATACTATTTTTTTATTTAATGAATTTATAAAATTCTATGAGTTTGGAATCTTTGATAAAAACTTTACAGCGTTACATGTTTGTTATTACTGTACGAATGATCAGTACGAGCGTCAAAGATAAGCTCGATGACATGTTCATTGTTTCAGCCAATCACTTAAAGAAAGTATCCTGTGTAATATTATTACATTAGTTGTCCCTACACCAGCAACGACATTTTCAATCACATTGCTGCTGATAATAGTTTCAATGTTTCCCACTGGAAAGTATCTAATAAATTCCCAGCAGATGGAAATGGAATGGAGATTCGGTGGATTATTTAACTGGGAATGGTTGCACCGAAAACTATCAAGTTTATTGGATAAAAGTGTTTGACGTCAAAACAGCAACAAACAATCCACAATGTGGAGAAAGTTATTCGTCTCATCTTAAATCTGCCCTTTTCCAACGCCTTCTGTTTCTAGTGGCCCCAAGTCCTCCATCTTATAATGAAATACATTTAAACACTACTACATACGTCTCGTCTCATTTAATTAACCGTTCACTCTTATATGAATCTTATTCCTTATAGCAAACTCTCTCTACTCCAAATGCATACGAGCAAACTTTTACACGTTCAATAAGTTCACTCACCACTCGACAAGGAAGTTCACACTTCCGGCAAAGAAACCTATTTTTTTTTATCTGTCAATATCATGGTCTACTAAATTATATAGATAAATTTATAAAATCATTTAAAAAATTTTAATTTGTCAGTTGTATCTCTCCAGTCCAGTGGTTCCCAACTTAAATGCGCCTGAGGGCTTCACTTAAACTCAATAACCTATCTACCGGCAGTCCCCATTATCACAAACGACCAATTTTCGACTAGTAACGTAAAAATAAAAAAGACATTATTTAATTTATTTAATTTTAAATATGTAACAGACACAATTTACAGAGTTAATATACCTTACTATATATCTTTAACGGTGCAATGCCTATTACATCAGTATAACAATGAAGATGTAAAAAGGATATTAAACACTGTATGTTTACATAAATTATTCAACGACACAACTGAGGTCGATCTCCTGCAGCCACTAGAGGAGGCATGTCCACGAGCTGAAAACGCTTAGACTAGGGTTACCATATTTTTCAGATCTAAAGCGAGGACACCTTGGTAAAATTCTTGGTATTGACTGAAGGGGAGGGGAGTATTATCTGCGTATGTTCTAAGTAAAACCTTTAATTTTATAATTATAAAACATTAAATTATAATTTGTATTATAGCTTACATCTTACGTAATTAACTTAGTCCTATTAAACTTGCTTGACTGGAAGGTCCTGCACCATGTAATTTGTATTTCTCATACTATCGATATTGAAATGATGTATTGATCATACATGATTATGATTTTATCATGTGTACGTAGGTTTATTCCGGTCTTTCAATCGATGAGTTAAAACAAATAATTTTGACGATTAATGTGGCAAAAACGAGAACAAAATCGCGTTTTGGCCGAACTGCGCCCGGACATGGCCTAAAATCGAGGACAATCCAGGGCAAACGAGGACGTATGGTAGTCCTACTTAATCGTAACTTTGATTAAGAGATGCGACTGATTACGAAAATACGACAAGGGCGTCTGTTTTGTCTAGCCGAGGGATGGAAGAAAGTAGACTGAATCTTGTAATATGGTGAAAATGAAGATGACCAGAGCAAATAAACATTCCACTAAATACTTAGCGAAATCGACTGTAGGCCTACGTTTATTAGGGAATACGTGAAACACATTTTCATAGGTTTTCCTGCAAGACCTAATACATTTATGCAAGAGTAATATTTATTGACTGACTTACTAAAATATAAATGGAGTGATCATGAAATTAGTTTTTCAAGATAAGACTGCGGGCCGCCCAGTTGGAACCACCGAGTCTAGTCAATTACGACGCCTTTCGTGCGTCATATTGTCAAGCGTTATCGCTCAGTAGAGATCGTCACAAAATTAAAAAAAGATGACATAAACGCGTAACACACACACAACGCACAACATAAAACCCAAACGCGGTAAGCGCATATAATTGATGCGCTCAATACAAACGCCACTAGCTACAATTCTAAAATTAGTACCAGAGCTCCCTAAGCTGTAAAACTCTCTTACTGTTTTAAACGAAATATATTCATCATCATCATCATCTTCACGGATTAAACCAAGGATGGTTTGTTCCGGTCTCAAATAGGCAAAGATTAGAACTGGTCACTCCAGCGCTTCCTCGGACGTCCCACACCTCTCCGTCCCTCGGATTATAGTTCCAGAGTTGTTTGGGGATGTGGCAGTCGTCCATTCGGCAAAGATACTGGGTGATGCTGTCGCGTATACTCATAATATTCCTGCCGTATATCTGTGTTTCTTCTACGATCATGGAGAGAATACCCTGCCACGTGGGTGAGAAATCTCATTTCAGACGTTTGGATGCGACTGGCCTGGCCTTTCGTCAAAGTCCAATTCTCAGACCCATAAAGAAGTGTGGGAAGAGCCATCACCTTGTAGAATTTTAGGCGTGTTCCTTTACTTGCCGACTTAAGGGTTCGCCTAATGGTCCCGCACATAAGGTTGAACTTATGCAACTTATAAATACATTTATTATTACATAAATTTCGATATTAGGTAATTTTGTTTATTATGAAAAAAATTACAAAAACACCCATTACTCTACTAATTCTGCACAATTTCTTTAGTAATATAAAACATTGCAGAGCGCACGATCATGCAATAAACACAAAATTCGAAACATTCGGATTTGGGTTAGAATTCCGTTTTAGTCTGATGCCCTGCTGGATTTTCACAATTTTTTTTAAATTTGTGATCTCTTTCTTGGGCTTTGGAATCCCAAAATTTTGAAATTCCCAAAACTTAACACTACATTCAGACGTTACTTAAAATTCTCTTTAACTACCGATAACCCACATGAATTTTGCGATTTTATCAAAACTATCACCCAAATTGTTTCTGAGTTTATACGTTTCACCAAAGTATTCAGTGCTAAATTTCAAGTATTTTGATTCTCATATTTTTGGCTTTGTTTCTTGACTGAATAGGCTACCAATAGTTGATAGCCTGCTCATGAGGGTGTCTCCGTCGAAATGTGGCGTGAATTTGTACGCTGCAGACTTGACGCTAGAAATTATTCCTTGTATACCAGCGACAGTAAATTAATTAATAAATCATTAACTGTCAGATTCAGTCATTATAATTAGACAAAATTTTAAACAGTTTGTGTGGACGTATCGACAAAATCTATTGTCATCGGTACCACAACGCCTACAAACACATGATTTTTGTATGAATATGGTGTGTGTGTGTGTGTGTGTGTGTGTGTGTGTGTGTGTGTGTGTGTGTGTGTGTGTGTGTGTGTGTGTGTGTGTGTGTGTGTGTGTGTGTGTGTGTGTGTGTGTGTGTGTGTGTGTGTGTGTGTGTGTGTGTGTGTGTGTGTGTGTGTGTGTGTGTGATAAAGAATATTAGTTACTAATATTAAACTAATTAATACTAAGTAACTAATATTACTGTTTCAGTATTAGTGATATTATAAAATTGTATGTAGTATACATAATATACTACAATATTGTATATATAATATAGTATTGTAAAGACATATACGGTATTATACACAGACCACTGACGAAGACCCCTTCAGCAAGCCAGGACCATGATGATGATGATGATTATTATTATTATTATTATTATACACATATTATTATTATTCTCAGTGGCGACCCATGGGGGGGGGGGTCAATTCCCCAGAGCTATTAAAAATTTCAATAAATTAGGCCTATTTCTAAGCTAGAGCGTTGCTAAAATAAGGCTTAAAAGTAATTGTAGAAATAAAAGGAATTACTGTACAACGTTTGTTAATTAATTATTAGAATTTTCTTAATAATGACAACCGCGTAACATTTGAAATATAACGTAGATTTTTGCAGCCTTACAAAAAAAATTAAGCACGCGCCAGAAAACGAAGCTTATTGATCCTACTACCTTTATCTTTATCGCCCAGACACACTTTTCCTTTACAGCATTGTCTATTAATCCTCTAGTCTATTGTGTGTACCGTGCACAGATAAACTAGCAGTTTCTTGTTGAGATTATTATTATCAGCCAGGCTGTTGGGTCGTGGTCCACAGTTGTTGCTATTGACGAACGTTTCGGCCCCACCATCGGAAGCCATCATCAGGGTCTAGACTGACGCGGTGTACGTCAGTTCACAGAGGAGATGAGGTAGATACTATGAGACAAATCACACAATCAAATTACAGTTTGGGGCCGAAACGTTTGCCAACAGCAACAACTGTGGACCACGACCCAACAGCCCGGTTGATAATAATAATCTCAACAATGTTGAAGCCGGAAGTCAAAAAAATGAGATTCTGTTGTTGGATTTTACGTAAAAAATAACATACTTTAACACACACTTTTAACTTGCTTAAAACATTTTTGGTTATCCTTAAAGGTTCCTTTAAATTAAAATAATTAATTTTACTAAAGTAGGCCCTATTACATTATAAATTATTACAGTACGTACGGATAATAAAACCGGGCCTTTTAAACTATCTTCAGAAAGACTCGTTTTCTCAAGATGTATTAAGAATACAAATTTATAATTAAAGCGATTCGTAATTACACGACAGTGTATTTATAAAATTTTATGGACAGATTCCTAAACTTTTTATCTGTCCTGAGTAAATGGGGGGGGGGTGTTCAACCTTAGACTAGTCGCCCCCCAGAAACTAACCTCATCCTCTTCCAGGAGCAGCTCCTAATTATGCCACTGCGTATTATTAAGTAAGACATAATATTCCATAATAAACCAAACATATTATATTGTTACGACGGTCTCACTGATCGTCGTATGGTACAGTGGAAACAAAATACAAGACACCGATTAAGTCACTAATAACCAGCTTTAATTATCACAATTAAACAGTTCGTAATCAACAAGACAGTCTCTTACAACAAATCACATAAAAATTGTTCACACGTAATAATACTGCCAACTAGTAAGAGTCTTGCACAATTATAAAACACAACACTTCGCCACAATACTTCAAGCCGCATCTGAATAAATCGCCACTAAAACTGAACTAAGCGTTACTGAGTGGTTGTATTTATACCTCGGTGAAATTCCAGAATAGTCCATACTACGCAGCAACAACGCTACTAGAAAACACTAGAGCGTAATTGCTTGCCGCCTTGAACACAGTGTGCGCGGACCGGCGAAATCTGGATCAGTCTCGGCTACGGACGCGTGAACAGTGTCACGTTAATTTTGTCGTTCATCTCAAAGTAGAAGCATATGTGTGCGCGCGCGCGCGCACGCACACACACACACACACATTATACCCGGGCTCCGCTGGAATAGCCGAGAAACACGTAGAATGTTGTAAATGGCCTAACAATATTAATACCATTTTATGTTTATTACCCGTATACATTCCTGATGATGACAATAAAATTTGTCTGACCATCCGTGTCGATAAAATGTATTTAAACACAGTGTCGCCAATCTCATAAAACCTTTCATCACTAGAAGTTTTTACATCACTAGAAGCAACTTTTTCGTCAAGCAGCTATAGACCTACAGCCCACTTCTGTAGCCTATTATGTTTTGAGTTAACGGCAATTGAGTAAACTGTTTAGTTCTCTATTAATGCCGGCGCCGGTTGAATTAAACTTTCTCAAATTTTTCAGTTTATTATTTTCTTTATGTTTTGTATGACTGTGACTTTAAAAAAAATTTTCATGTGCCATAATTCAAACATAAATATTGTAGAATGTGTGGAATATAAATGTATAAACGATTGTATGGTATGTTTTCTCTAATATACAGTTCAAAGATGTGAATGCTACAACTATTCACAGTCCTGTTAACATAAAAAGAAAATATTCGTTTTCATCGTTCGCGTTTTGTAGACTTAACAAAAAGAACTGTAGGCAAAAAGATGCACGCTGCCAAACACAATGATTCAGATAGTCTGATAAAAAAAAGACGTAAACGGATTTTGAATATCTATGCGAAATGTAAATTTATTCCTCAAATTGGAAACACTATTTGGCGGGCTGTTAGGCCGTGGTCTATCGTTTGTGTTTACAGACGTTTCGGCCCCACCATCGGAGGCCACCTTCAGTGTTGGAAACAATTGCCACGGTGTCCACCAATTCACCCCAGTGACGAGGCAGTGACATGTTTTTGTCTAAGAAGGCCCACTGAAAATGGCCTCCGATGGTGGGGGGGGGGGGGCCGAAACGTCTGTAAACACAAACGATAGACCACGGCGTACAAACCGGCAAATAATGTTTCTATAGCTTTGTTGACGCCGGCCGTCGGAACTTTATTCCTCCAATGTCTTGCAGATAAGCCGGTAATTGCTGTTCTGTTTCCATTTTTATTAAAGCTTCTCTTCATATTATAATTATTGTTGAATGTTAGGTTTGTAGTAATTACGTATAATTGCACTGTTTTTAAACCTGACCTCCCTGATGTACAGAGGGGCAACGTGTGAGTAACAAGCGGCTAACGAACGCACGGACCGAGTATCCCCGGGATAAGGAAGTGCCAACAGCACCAAGAAGGATGGATGACCAAGAATAAGGTCGGGCAGACTCTTCCCTTGCAGTGGGAACCATTTCCTTTAGGAGGAGGATAAGCCTATCAAGTGAATGGAATAGGATGAAGAAGGCAGATGGAAACCACCGCAAAAGACCCTTGTGGTATTCTAGTTCCAATGGATTACACTCTCAAGTACGGTAGGCCTTTGAGAAGAAATATGCCGGAGTCATATGTCCATAATCGGCTCTCCGGGTGGACACTACTGTCCCAGGAGAACTGTGCACATTTTTCTGCACGGGACAGAGAAAAACGAAGAGCATCCAGTTAAAACCTGTCGTATGGCAGTTCTACTAAAGAAGAAAGAAGCTTGCAGAAGCGTGTGCGGTTCGCAGCCTCAACCCCAAAGTAAAATCACATACACACGCTGTTGCGCGAGACGTTCAACATCTTATAAACTAACAAGTAATAAAAAAATAAAATAAATAAAAAAGCTAAAAACCTGCGGTTTCACACAAACCGCGAACAACACAAATCCAAACAGTCGTTAACACAAGAAACTGACGTTAATAAAAAAAAAAGTAAAAAGCAGTGAAACGAGCGAGACAAGACGGACAGCAAACCTGACCAAAGTCATGTACCACAGTGATTGTGTAACACTACTACAATAAACGTACAGCTCGTATTTCGTCAGCGCCGAGAGATCTGATCTACTTTACGGTGAAACCGCACTGGCACTACATGTGTACTGTTCAGCGTTCCTTTTGGTTGTTCCTACTGCGTTTCGGGATATATGTGTGCACTAATCTGTCTTTACACCATTTACTGGAATGTATCCAAATGAACCCACTCAGTAGCGAGGCGTACATGTAACCGCTGTTGCCGGCGGAAACAGTACTGGAAATAAGAGAAAACAATAAAAACTTTAGTTATTGAATAATTTGAAATCCGAACAATATTAGTAGAGAAACTTGAAGAAAGCGTAACATTGCTTTCGAACTGCTGGGCACTTACACCGTCTTGTGTTGACGGCTCAGATATCGGCAATATTTTACTGCTTACGGTCATTGACCTCGTACTAGTTGTCACTGCACAAACTGAGGAGAAGGGGTCGCACTTGTCCGTCCAATGTGTTGCCGCTGTATAAGCCGGCAAAATGCTCCGTTAGCAGCTGTGATCATTTTCGGAACTGACGTGCAGCAGATACTACGCACCTATTTGTGTTTCTCTGTTTTTCTTTATCATCTTTAATTCGATTATTTGTGTTCTGATTTATTTTGTGTAAGTTCTATAATGAGAGTCAGATACCGTTGAACCGGCACCCTCTTCTTCTCGCAGCGAATGATAGAAAATGTAAAAAGAACACTTGGTACAAGAAAACATTCGAATTAATTTGTACGTTAAGTTTTAGGCCTATCACAACCGGCAACAGGTGTTAGGTACTCACGCCACGCCACTGAGCCCACTGTAGCAAGAACTCGCTAAAACTCCCAAACGCGTGCTCCTAGGCTCCGAGTGTCGGTGGATCTTACTATATACTGTCTAGTGCTTCAGACAGTACACGTTGAATTACTTCGAAGCATACTCAATCCTAAAAATCTTTGGGCTCTACTTTTGCTAACGTTTTGCTTTTAATTCAAAGTACAAAATCTGCTTTACAAAAATCTCTTTTAAGCTTAATCAGATTTGGAAACAATACGACACGAAAATCTCCACTATAAGAACAAAGGTAATGGCATTTCGAGGCAATGAACCAATAAGAACAAAAATAATGATTAATGGTCAAATTCTAGAACCGGTGAGCTATTTTAATTATTTGGGAAATTTTATTAAGAAAGTTTGTGTTAGTGGTTATAATCACAAGCAGGATAATCACTGTTGCACACCCATATTGGGAAACAGCAACACTGTTTCTGTTTATTTGGGAAATGATATTGGTTATGATAGGAATTACGATATTGATATTAGGAAAGTTCCAGACGACCTGTGAGACAATCAACCGTATTTTTAGAAACAAAGTACGTCGAGGTACAAAATTAAAATTCTACAAAGTTATGGCAGCCCTGTACTATCCTATGGGTGTGAATTATGGACAACAAGCAAGAAACAGGACAGTAAATAAATAATTGCTTACCGAATCCGTCGAGTGACTTACTTGTAATTTCGCTTAACTTGACGCGTTTCAAGGCATATGCCCCATCTTCAGAATAATTTCTCTTTAAAGAACGTCAGACATTAAGACTTGCGATGTTGTGTGCGCAAATAACATCGCGACGGTGTACACCGGCTATAAACGCAACGCGAACACATCATGATGTGACAGTGCGTGCTCCTCTGTGTTTTTAGTGTGTTTTAATATTTTGATGCTTTAATGTTTTAACTATTGATTTTAATTTTAATTTATTATATTTTGATCTTCAATTATATTTTACAACTTAAACTAACTTCAAAATCCCGTCGGAGAGCTTCAAATTGGAAGTTTATATCTAATAATCCGCGTCTAGAAAGTTACTACAAGTTTCCATGCAAGTTAATGACATACATGTTTTTTTATTTGATTTAGGAGATTCTCCTGTTTACCATTAATTTTAAAACCCGATATAATCTTTCCATCTGATTCTCGAACGTCCAATCCTTCTTTTAATTTTTGGGAAACTAATCTCGGGTATTCTTGACCAATCTGACACGTCCATCCATCCGCCTTTCCTTCGTCCAGTCCACTATACATGTTATTTTCCGCGTTATGCTTACATAAGACTGGAATTGTTGACACTTTCAACCCCACCGTTTTTCATGTCATTCCCTGGTGAACCACTGTTCCTAGCGTTACGTCAAAAAATTGTAGCAAATTTATCTTTTAACCAAATAATATGTCTTTTAACCGTTTTTCATGTCATTCCCTGGTGAACCACTGTTCCTAGTGTACGTCAAAAAATTGTAGCAAATTTATCTTTTAACCAAATAATATGCTTACATTAAGTCAATTTTAAGCTCTTTCCATGGAGACCTGACATATAGTCTTAGTATTTTGATCACATGTATGCAAGTTTTAAGAAATTAATCTTAGACATACTTTCATCACACACAAAAAAAAATTAATTCCTCTTATTCAAACTTATAGCGATTATACTTATAGTCTAATAGCTAATTTAATCAGTCTCTATAAAATAAAAAGAAAAAAGTCACATTCTGAAACACTATTATAGCACACTATCATTCACGGTCAAGATCTAGTCCCACCCGTATTACGTACGAGCACGGAGTGGAAAGTGTTGGACAAATAAAACCTCTGATCCACTGGTAAGTACAGGTGTGCTAAACTAGTATTTGGAAATAACAGGTACGAACGAAACCGTTCCAAAAAAATAACACGTACAAATACCTGTTATTATATACCTATTATACATATACCTGTATTATATAATTTGTTATAAGAAATAAATTGAATCTAAAAGTATTAACAGCGTTACTTTACACTGTGACTTTATTAAGCTGTTACTGTTTAAAAGAAAATAAGAAACAAGAGAATTTATAGGCCTATCTCCCTTTGGGAATACTAATTTAAGTTTTCACTAGGATTAAACAAAGTGACATAGATTTAATATAAAATTATCGATTCCATTTTGGTTAGACAAATCTGCTGCGAAACTCAGCCAATGAAATTTAGAGAGCACCTAATAGCACAACAAATAATGTCAAAAAAAACATAAGAAACATATAACAAAAACATAACATTCTTCGTATTGTTTAAATTAGCAGCCATCCTTACTATTTCTTTTATGAATTTGCTAACTGCTATAATGAAGATGTCAGTAATGACGAAAAGCTTAGTCGAACAATAAAAAATTATAGCAGTTAGCAAATTCATAAAAGAAATAAAAACATAACAGTAAGCCACAAGAGTTACAACAAATCTTATCATTTACGTGAGATGTGCAGTGAAGTTAAAATCATCTCCGAATTTAATTAACAAAAAGTACTATATGGCCTATCAACTATCAGCCACTCTGTAGGTTATAACACAATATAATTCGCTTTTTCAAAATTTACCAAGTTGGTGACTAGTATAATATATAATTTGTTACTATAATCTGTAGGGGGCTCCTGCGACTCAGAACCGCGAGTAATCGGAACGGGTATTTCAACTGTATTTCAGTCACTGTTATATCCGTTACTGTATTTCAGTCACTGTTATATCCGTTACTGTATTTCAGTCACTGTTATATCCGTTCCACACAAAAAATCGTTCCAAAATACCTGTTATAGGTATATATATCGGCCCACCTCTACTGCTGAGTACTTCAATGTACCTGGACACAACAGTAAATGCTGCTAACGGATGGTGAAAACAAACGGTCCTGGAAGACCCACAAAAATATATTAAATATGGGTTTAAAATATCATCGTCATCGTTGTTATCATCTTGTCTCAAGCATTAGGTACAATAAAAAATTACTATGAAATTACAGTATGCTTCAAAACAATATACATTGCAACAATTATAGCACAGCACATGCAGTCTCAGTTAAAAAAGTTAATTCTTGACAGAACGTCGAGAAAATAGAGTTTAGCCAATGGCTGAAAGAAATACGTATTACGCTAGAAGAGGTTCTCAGTATTTTACAATCTAGTCTCCTCCCTTTTATATGCGAGTTATATAAGCCCGTTCACTCCGCACAACACATCAAAATTTATAGTGTGTGTACTAATGGGAGTGCATGTACAAACTGGTATTACGTATTGGCCAAACATATTAAATTGAACTTAAGTGTTGTTTTTGAACCACTTTCACGAATGTTGATTACAGTAGCCCAACTATAAACTTTTTAAATAAATGTGTTATAACCTAAACTTATTGTCTCTGACTGTAAATGAGTTATTAAGTAGTCATTGTACTTTAATTTTCTGTGAATTTTGTTTTTAACAAGTCTACGATGACTCCCCCCCCCCGGTGGGGGGGGGCTCGCTCGCCTTCCCGATTGAGACCGAATGCTGTACACGTAACATATTTTTTCAGTATACTGATTATACAGTGGAAAACGTCAAATGATGGGGACCAGCTGTGTTTTCGTGTTAACAGAATTTCGTGATAAACGGACAAAAAGTGAAACAAATAAGATAAATGAACAAATACTGTATAGACTATTAACAGTGTAGCAAGAAATACTATTCAGAAGGTATGTCTACTCCTACGTAAACGTTTTACTTATCCTACTGGATAATTTCTGGTTAATTTTTCTTAAAATATAGTATAAAGGCACTGAAGCTGTTCTTAACTTAGTCTTACGAATTAGGTTTTTTTTTTAATTAATAAAGTTGTGTTAGTGGTTATAATCACAAACAGAAATAACACTGTTGCACACCACCATAGAAAAACTATTCCGATTAGCGCTTTCAAGCTTCACAGTTCATCATCAGATCTGATAATATTTCCGATCCGATGATGAGCTGTGAAACTTTTAAGCGGTAATCGGAATTTTTTCTATAGTGCTGTGCAACAATGTTATTTCCGATTTAGATTTTCTTGTACAATAATGCAGTATGTCTTTTAACGTTCCTACATGTGACAATTATCAATTCTTTTTAAAATAGTCCGTTATTTTCTTTTGCTCAAAATTCTGCACTACTTTATTTTCAACAAATTGTTCTAATTTATGAATGTGGTCAAACATGTCACCTTCCGAGTTGGCTTCTAAATATTGACGACGTGGTTCAACAACGAAAGCATATCGGTAGCGGTAAGAACTCGTAAATGCTCCGTGTCAAGTTCGTCGGGACTCGAATCGTTTTCACAGTTTTTAAATCGCACTGTTTTTGAGCGTACATTTATGGATTTATTTAATCCGCAGTTACTGAAAAGCCCGCAAAAAATCCATTTTAACAGAACTTTTTCGTGTTAACCCTACTGTACCTGTAAATTATAAGGATAGATTGGGACCTGTGTCAAATTTCGTATTAACCGATATTTCGTGTTAAACGTTTTCCACTGTATTTAAAGACAGCACAATCGCGTACAAATTTAGTTTCCCGCTGGATCAAATAAACCGCGTTAATTCGAGTACGTGAATGCGGGGGGGGGGGGAGAGGGAGGGAGAGAGAGAGAGAGAGAGAGAGAGAGAGAGAGAGAGAGAGAGAGAGAGATTTAAAAAGGTGCGCTATTATTTCATAAGACGGGTGAAGAAGAGAAGAAACATAGTGCCCCCCCCCCTTTGTGAAGAACATCAGCACGGAGAGCACGTGTTATACATCTATATTACACACAGTCAGGCGAAACCATTATTGTCTGTAGTATGGAACACAATGAGGTGGAAGAAATTTTTCCGAGAACAGACGAGGAAACTTTCATCGCAGGACCTGGTTCGTTGAAATTTTATACGTGGGACTTAGGTGGAATCGCGCGCGTGAGCGAACACAAAACTGACAGACCTAATTAAAACCTTATAATTACGTCTGCCGAGTCTCTCTCTCTCACATCCGTGCAATCGGTGTTCCATTCATTATACGACATATATAGAGTTACAGAGTGGAAATAATTATTGCACAATAAATTTATACTCACATGTGGTTGTAATACGTACGATTGACCTGCTGTACGGGCGTGAACGAAAAGCGAATAGGAAAGGGGGAACACACCGTTAGCAGACGTAACAATTCGGAAAATGTTGAAAAATAATTTGAAGAACTCAAAAACAGAGGTGCCCGACACAGTGTGCAAAGTGTGCAGCGCGCACAGGCACCAAGATAGTAAAGGCGCCAAAAATTTCAGGCGAAGAGGAAATACTACAAAATAAAATTTATTATTCATCAAGTTAATTTTATTAACCTTTCCGGTGCTCTGGACAGGTATGTCGCCACATTGTTATGACTGTATGGTGCTCCTGACGTGTTAAGTCGCACGTCATTTTGAATTGTAAAGTGCTCAGAACGGTTTCTATTTTATACACTTGTAAATTTATTTGTTTCTTATTTATATGATATCTATACAAGGAACGAACACCAAAGTGACATTTTTGCCAACTAAAATATATAGTAAGTTTAATTATGTACCAAGAAATATTTAATATTTGTTTTTATAAAACTGTAAGTTTACCTGTTAACTTACGTAGAACTACATTAAGGTGCAATTGGCAAATAATTTTCTTGACAAACAACATAAATAACTTTTATTTCTTCCAAATTATTTTTAATAATCTGTTTTTGTATCCTTCTTGTATGTTTATTGTTTTTTATACATTTTTTGTAATTCCTGGTTTTTGTTCAATACACTTATAATTAACATGTCTCGTATATCAGCATTTGTATTCAATGATACGTTATTGTAAAGTGATTTGTTTATTGTGGGGGGTACAGGGGCGCCAACTAAAGTTCTGCACACAGGCGCTGGACACTAATGGGGCGCCTCTGCTCAAAAATGAGAGTAAGTAATACAAAAGAGAAAATGTTGAAGTGCATTAACGAAGTACGTGGAAAATTTAATCTGATGTAAAGGATACGGATTTTGACACAAGCTTCCCAATAGCCTAGAGCATCACGAACAATCTAACGAACAGAAACTTCTGTTAGTTTGTTTTTATAACAAAATGGTTAGGTTAATCAGTTAAAAAGTTCTTTTACGCAACGTTCCTTCTCAGCGTTGCATGCAATTTGTGGTATCCCTTCTTATTCTTCATCGAACAGAATACACCACACTGACACCTGTTTATACAAAATTACACTTCAACAACTTCTCTGGAATGTTTGTGAACTCTTTGTTTTCCATCGCTATTACTGTAACTGCGTTGTTGGCAGTTAAGTATATGGATCGCGTGCTGCATTCACTGAATTGGGCCCGACCGCTGGTCAGTGCTCTCCCCACCATTGGGGGGCTCGAATACTGTGTAAGCTCTGTACCTGTGTAAGTTTGACTTTTTCTGCTTTGTTATGGCTGTTGTTGCTTTAGCGGAGCATATTTTGCGTTAATTAGTATAGCTATGTAACATTTTAACATTAATTAATGACTCCAAAGTGGGAAGTTTTTAATAAGTTCTTTTACAAAATAAACACATTTGTTTCACTGTAAGATTTCAGTATTCTGACACATTATTTCAGTTTATCGCTAAGTTCTGTTGCGTCCATAAATACTTATTTATGAACATTTAATGTTACAGGCAGACGAATAATGCAATTTCAGACGAATAAATATTACAAATAAAAGCTACAAAGAATAAAACACGTGACCCTTAAATTTTAAAATGTTTTTTTGCGTAAAAGAAGCGGTTATTACACAAAGCGGTCGTTAAAGTGTTCAATTAGCAATACTAGTTTACATTAAAATTTTTATTTAATTTAATTAGCTACATATTAATTGCATAAACATGTTTATATTAAACATTACTAAATAATACAAATTTATTTAACTTTTGGCTGTCACCAAGTTTAGAGAATGTAGCTGCACCAGTTCTATCCTTAGCAATATCATAGCACAAGATTTTATAAAATAATGTCCCTATTAATTTGATAAGTTTCACTTCATGGCTGTCTTCAGAAAAATCATTGTTTAAAATATGTTTTCTAAACACTGTGCCGGCAAAGTTTTTGCAAGCTGATATATCACTTTTTTATACTAAGTTTACTGTCAATATAATCAATAAATTATACATCAATTTTACAATCTTTAAAACGTCTGATGACGCTTTAATTAATCTTCCGCTTGACACAAAGTCAGTAAAATGAGTGTAGACGTTCAAGTTATTGTCATTTGTTATCAGTAAATGAATGCGCTCTTCACACTTAACGTCGAAAAAAAATTTCGAATAATTTTAACTGTCACGGTCCAATTTAATTTTTTAATGGGCCCTTTAGAGTTTTTCCAATAAGGATCCTTGCTGTAGCAGTAACCAAACAATGCATCTAATATTCTAATAAACTCAATGGTAGGTTTGGCCCAATAAGTTCTACAAGGTTTTTGTTCATTAAAAACTCTATAGCGTCAGCTACCTCTGCCCTTAGTGTTTGTGATATTTTCACATTTATTTTTTTATTTTCATAAAATATGTGATTCTCTGACAACTTATTAGCAAACCTTAAACCTTGTTCTTTTTGCAGATTATTTAATCTTTTAATATACTGTACTTAAAATCTAGAATTCCTTGATTAGACACTACAGTACCCTCATCACCTAAAGTATTGGAAGCTAACTTTAACATGTGACAGGCGTCTAACGTAACACAAACTTTGCGTATAACATTTTTTTTTTATTTTACAAAAAAAAAATTGACATTTTGGACAACTGGCACCAAGTTTCTTAACTGCTGTTATATTAGAATTTGTTTCATCAAATGTAACATTATGGATATATATACCTGATTGATAGTAGATTTAACAACTAGATTTATAGATATTATTAGTTAAGAAATACGCCAAAAGTAAAAATGAACAGTTAGGGGCCTATAATTATAAAATCTTCACAAGCTCAAACTTTCAGTAGGACTGTCCCAAATATAATAATTGTAAGGCCTCAAAGCAAGTGCATTACTAACTAAATGACTCGTTTAGCACACGTGTTAACTTAGTGCCAAACGCTTTATCCCTCCAGTGGTGGGGGAAGCTGTACGTGCTCGGAACGTTTTCTGCCGTTCACTTTGTCCGTCAGCACGAGATCCATAAACATCGATGGTTAAAACAGAGGCCTACGGCGACAGCAGAATGACGATGACAAGATGTGTCGGCTTCATTGAAGGTGATAAGCTGCAGCTGATAAATACTAATTTGTGGCAACATCGTGTCCACGTGGACTGGACATGATAATGTTACTTTACTATCGGGAGAAGTGATTCGCTTGCAACAGTTTTAACACGTTATTACGTTAAACATTAAAACCTTGCGAATGGATGTGTTCTAACCGCGACTCCTACATCACCAAATGAAGGTGCAGCCACGTTGTAGTAGTAGAATACATCTCTCTCTCTCTCTCTCTCTCTCTCTCTCTCTCTCTCTCTCTCTCTCTCGCTCATCAAGGAACCTTCTTGAATTTAAAATTTTAACGAAACAGCAAAAAAAGAAGGAATATAAAAGTAGAAAAATCAAAGTTTCGTTTACTTACATTAAAGTTACACAGAAATTAATTAATATTTTCAAGCCTTTATTTTACGGAATTTATCTATTAGGCCTACGTCCACCGCATTCAAACAAGACAACAGTTTCTCTTTCTGCAAAGTGACCCAAGTTTTTAGTCTTGTCTCCTCTTTCATGTAAGATAATTTGTATTTATCTAAACTTTGAGACATTTTTCTCACGAGACTGCAGCAGACACGCAATGCCTCCAATCTCATGCACGTTACCTTCAATTTTCTGAGGATATTCCGAGGGAAAAATCAGAGTCGTTTCTTCGTTACAAGTAACCCACCCTTAGAACCGACTGGGTACAAAATGGTGACAAAGTGAAACTTTGTTTCAAGCTATCGGGGGATCCGGGGCGAACCGTCACCGCCGCCACTTCTTCGCCACTGGTTTTGGGTAGTGTATAAATAATAGGACCATTAATAATGTCTTATAGAGGTGTTAATAAAAATGTGAATAAAGAGTTCCCTAGTCAAATGAAGTACAATAATTTGCTGAACTGTTTTACTTCCATATTTCGTAAGGAAATGGTAGTATGGTGAACGCGAAAAAAAATCGCGTTGGAGATAAGGGCTGATTGTGATTCTACTACCCTCAAACCATGAAGAAAAGTCATTTTCCGAAAAGTGTGTGTGTGTGCGCCCGCGTGTGTCTGTAGGCTTATGTAGAATTGTTTCTATGGCGAACGATAACTGCCACAAATTCAAACAGAATCAAATATGCATATGTAACCGAGTTGTAAAGGACTCGAGGCTTACTGATTTTGGTGAAGGGGTAGGGGTATTTCATTCACGTTTGGTATTGATTTAATGAGTTTATAAAATAGGTTAATTACCTTCTGTTAACGTTTCTTAGAATCCTTTTCGGGATAATTCGAGTTTCGACACCAATGGTGTCATCATCAGATCGGATATGAATAAGGTTAAAACATTATTGATGTATATACATCTCGTCAAATATTAAAAATTAAAAACAACACATACATTATACAAATAATAAATAAAACATATTATAACAAAATAACAATATAACAACGAAATATAAAAACACGCGGATTAGTCTTATAGTCAGATTGGATTAATCTGACTATAAGACTAATAATCAGATTGGATTAGTCTTACCGTGGGGGCGTTCCTGTGCAGGTTAATTGCGGCCGCGTTTTTATATTTTTTTATATTTCGTTGTTATATTGTTATTTTGTTATAATATGTTTCATTTATTATTTGTATAATGTATGTTGTTTTTAATTTTTAATATTTGACGAGATGTATATACATCAATAATGTTTTAACCTTATTCATATCCGATCTGATGATGACACCATTGGTGTCGAAACTCGAGTTATCCCGAAAAGGATTCTAAGAAACGTTGACAGAAGGTAATTAACCTATTTTATAGTCTTAACCGTTTCTGGAGGCAGAAAAATGTTTAAATTATAATGAGTTTGACGAAATTAAATTAAAATAAATTTAAACCTTTTTAAACTGTTAAAAATAAAATAATTTTGTTGTCAGGCAACTAGTTTATATGTGTGTACTACGTTATCGGCAACAAAGAAGAGGTTTCTATGGAAATATTTCATTTCAATATGTCAAACATAAAACTCGATTTACAAGGAACACACATCTAATTTATGTTGCTGGAAGCCTGAGTTATTCTACCTGAATACTGTAGGCTAATAGTTTTTACACATTTTCTCTCGGAGGTGCATTTACTTACAGACGTGCTAATTACTTAATGTAAAATTATTTACCGAGTTTACTGCTGCAACTGACAGACATGGAAAGCACGATGATTGCGACGCCGTTTCTAATTTTTATAGATAAAGTGACTCGAAAAAAAAACATTATATTAAACGACTATCCCAAAATAACAAAAATATCTATAAATAGTGAAAGTAGTTGAGGATGGGGGATATTTTTACTTCCATGTTCCATAAGGTAATGGAAGTATGATGATGGCGAAAAAAATCGTGTTCGAGATAAGGGCTGATTCTGATTGTACTACCCTCAAAATATGAAGAAAAGTCATTTTCCGAAAAGTGTCTGTGTGTCCTATCTGTCTATGTGTAGACATTTTTTCTATTGCGAACGATAACTGCCGTTGATTCAAACAATCAAATAATTTTTTTTCATATGTGCCTGAGGTGTGTAGAGGACTCAAGGCCTGTTGATTTGGTGAAGATCGGTTAAGGGAAGGAGTAGTTTACCTGCAACGTTTTTTGTTTAAACAAAAGTAAAGTACTTAATTTTGATAAAGTATCCTGAAAAGAAGGCCATAATACTTCACTGTAAAAAAGTAGATGAAATATCTATAAATGAAAAGGGTAGTTGAAGGGGGAGGAAGTAATTTTCTATAAATGAAAATGATAGTTGAAGGGAGAGGAGGATACTTTTTTATATGTGTACTACGTTATCGGCAACAAAGAAGTAGTTTGTTGTTAAAATTTCTTCCCGGGCTGTTTGGCCGTAGTCCAATGTTTCCTGCAGAACCAGACGTTTCGGTAGTGCCATCCACTGCCATCATCAGTGAAAATCGAGTGCGCTAACGTGAGGTGGTATACGTTAGTGACCACAGTGCTGTGGTTAAGTCTGAAGAAAGAAGTAGTTTCTAAGGAATTAGACATTTCGAAAATGATTTTAAATATAAATCTTGGAAATCTTAGAACATGGAAGTCACTCCATGTTTCTCCATACCGATTTTTTAAGATTACGCTACATATGACAGTTGTACAATATCTGTTAATGTATAGCGAACAAGGGTGATGTTTAAGGTCATCAAGTTACTATAGCGAACGCCGATATACTTCAGTCATGTTCACATTCCTTTCGAACGTAAGTAGAGGTGCAATATTTTCTGAGAAAAAGATCGACATATCACAATCGAGACCAAGTCTGAGCATCGAACTGGAGTGACTTCATCGGCGAACGAGGCCAAGATCGATGACGGCAGAAAAGCGACCGGCCGGCGAGTTGTTGGTTAATGCTATACGCACACGCCCGGTTTGCCTGAGGGTACGTTTTCCAACAGATCACTGTTATTATCGTCGCCCATATAAAGTACAGTCTGGATTTCATAACAATATCGTCCAAACGTGTAAACGAAGAACCTTTACTTTCACATTCAGAGTGTGCATATAAACAATACTCGTCGCGTTGCAATTCGAAAAGGTTCGTCGTTTCATTTTTAACGATTATTTTTACTTCCATGTTCCATAAGGAAATGGAAGTATGGTGATGCTGAAAAAAATCGTATTCGAGATGAGGGCTGATTCTGATAATACTACCCTCAAAACGTGAAGAAAAGTCGTGTTTTTTTTTTACGATAACTGCCGCAAATTCAAACAGAATAAAATAATTTGTGCGTATGTGCCCGAGTTGTAGACGACTCATGGCCTACTGATTTTGGTGAAGATCGGTTAAGAGGGAGGGGTAGTTTACCTGCAACGTTTTACGTTTTAACAAGAGTAAAGTACTTAATTATGATAAATAAAGTATCGTGAAAAGAAGGTCATAATAATCCACTGTAGAAAGGTTGATGAAATATCTATAAATGAAAAGGGTAGTTGAAGGGGATGGGGTTATTTTATATAAATTAAAATTATAGTTGAAGGGGGAGGGTGTTAATTTTTTATATGTGTAGGCCTACTACGTTATCGGCAACAAAGAAGTAGTTTTTATGGAAATATTTCATTTCAATTTGTCAAACATAAAACTCGATTTACAAGGAACACACCTAACTTGTTAGAAATTATCGAACCGAATTCAAGTAAATGATTTTAAATATAAGTCTTAGAATATGGAAGTCATGTAATGTTCTCTATACTGATATTTATCTTTGCTGTAATAGGTGCAAGATGTCAATGACAGTTAATGACACTTGGTCTGCTTACTGACTGTAAGTTTACACAATATTTACATACTACTACTACTACTACTAGTATGTACTGTATTGTCGTTTTCATTATCTTCTTCACTCCAACGTTTAGGCCCCTGTTCGTCTGTTAACTGATCTCCTCGGTTCATGAACATCTCTCTTCCACTATGTTATATGTCAACGCTGTCATTTGGTACGTCGCCGCGTCCTCCAAGTGATTTCTTCTTACTGTTCCTAATCTCTTCTTCTTCCTCTCCTCTTCAAGATTAGGTTATATAAACCTGTTCTGGCACCCACCTCATCCTCGGACGACCCACGACTCTTCTACCAATGGCTTTATAAGTTCAGTGCCGCTTTCGGCAATTGATCCTCTCTCATCCTTTGCAGATGATTCCACCATTGTCTTCTGTTCCTAATCTTTTTGAGCAAATGGTAAAACGAATTTTTACCCGGGCTATTTGGGCGTGGTCGACTACTTTGTTCAGTCATACCCGGGCTGTTTGGGCGTGGTCGACTACTTTGTTCAGTCATACCCGGGCTGTTTGGGCGTGGTCGACTACTTTGTTCAGTCATACCCGGGCTGTTTGGGCGTGGTCGACTACTTTGTTCAGTCATTTATAAACGTTTCGGGCACCCACCGCAGGCCTTCTTTAGTAGAAAAAAGGTGTGGAGAGCCGAACGTACCCCTGACCGAGATAAAAGCGATGATCTCTTCTTGCGCAAAGATCCGGTTTTTTATTCTTCTTCTTCTCCACCTCAAGGTATAGACTTACATCCTGTTCCGCCTTCACTGACCCCATCTCTTCCTTGGTCTACCTATATCTCGTCTTCCTTGAGATGTGTATCGTATTACTTGTTTAGGTAATCTTCCATTCTCTCGATATGCTGCCTCCATTTTATTTGCCCTACCCTTATTCTGCTGGCCACAGAATACACATTTAACTCAGTTCTTATGTCTTCATTTCGTATTTAATCTCGGAGGCTGGAACCTTTGTTTTTCCTCAAGAACTACATTTCACTTGTTTGTATTCTTCGTTGTCATCGTCTTTTTTTGCCATTACTTTATAGAATTTTATCTTGGTCTCTTTCCTTGTCTTACTTCCAAGGGTTCTGTGTATTGGTACCACATGTCATTTGAAATATATTTATTTTCATGTCGGTGTCGCTGTCATACTCGTAAGTTACATCGCACCCTATAAAATTGAAATGAGATACCTGTTCTATAGTCTGATTGATTATAATCATCTTGGAGCACATCGGATTCTTTCCTCTAAAGACCATAACTTTTTTCTCAGTTGATATTAGAAGATTATATTCATTGCATATTTGGCTCAAGCGGAAAACTGCTAACTGGATATCTTTTTTCCATAATAACCTGACCATCCGCAAATAACAATATGTTGACACACTGACTGGATCGTGTCAGTTTAATTCCGGGGTTTACTTTTTCCTTCCATGCGATTTTTAGTTTTCGTCTAATGTCTTCATCTCTTCTGCCTATGCAGGAAATACGAGGACTGTGTGTTGTGTGAAATTTATTCACGCGGGTGTCCTTTCTAGTGTTCTGTTTTTACGGCTAGTATGGATAGTAACACAGATCCTTTTAAATTTTGCTAACTTATTATCCCAGTCAGTGGCGTAACTACGGGGGTATCTGCGAGATCACCCCCCCCCCACAGATCCATTAACAATTTCAGCGAAATTCCTTAATCGCATAAGGTAGGCCTATTTCTAAGCCAGGTATGTGCGTTAACATAAGAATAATTATAAATAATTTGTAAAATAAACAGGATTACAATATTTATAAATTAATAAAAAAAGTTGGGAGTTTTCTTATAATTTTGTTTTCTTAAATCGACCGTTTGGTATTTGCCTATCCGTCTGTCTGGTGTAGGCCTGTTTCACGATACCGTTTGAACGCGTCAACCGATTTTCGTAAAACGCAGCATGCGTGTCCAAACGTTTATCGCGCAGAAACCTTACTGGCTTTGAGATTGATTCCCCAGAAATGAGAATAAAGTTTTGAAGAAGCGCAGTAATTAACGCGGGTTATCAAACTAACGCGGGTTATCAAATTAACGCGGGTTATCAAACTAACGCGGGTTATCAAACTAACGCGGGTTATCAAACTAACGGGAACTTCATAAAAATCTAAATACATTATTACTCCATTACAGAACGTTCTACATGTTTCTCGGCTATCTGTTACAGCAGAGCCCAGCTGTTAATGTTTGTGTGCGTACGTGAGACTCAACGTGCGAGGCAGTGTTACGTAATACGGAACATTCTCGTACATTCGACAAGCTTCTCAACTAGCCCAACGGTGCGTGTTTCTGCCAATGCCGCGCTGAAGTATCCTCTCTAGAATTTTAGATTGCTCGTTAAGGACGCATATTATGGAGCCCTGCAGACTATAAATAAACCTGCCGTTTAGTTTTCAGTTATTGTCCGGCGACTTACACAATGCGTCTCAAGTGGTGTATTAATGAAAATTGATTATAGTGCGGAATTCTTTATAGCTGACATTATTATTTGTGTGGACAGATTTGATCGAATTATTGTACGAGTATAATCTTGTTGAATAACTTGTTGACTTCAAACTGTTAATTGCGATTAACTAAAGCTCCTGATTATTAACGTAACTGGTGTCTTGTATTTTGTTTTCCACTGTGAGACCCTCGTAACAATATTTTATTTCTGTAAATTTCCAATTTAACACACCAGAGTCCAGAAAAAGATAATTTCTAAACAAAAATTGTAAAAATCCTTGCCTGATATCCGGCTAATTGAGCTTTGACGCAATATGAATGCAGTTTTTACTTTGAAAAGTTTTTAGTATTATGGGGACACTACGGGCCTAGTATGATAGTCAAAGTTTGGGTCATCGAAACCACATGGAAAAGTATGTAGGACATCAAAAATACGAACTAGGTATATATAATAATTTAACAACATTAATGTCTGTGTAACACCCTTTGTAAATTTTGGACGCCTTTATAAAGTTTGTGATCTATGTTAGCAAAAACTTTATATTTTGTTATCGGTTATGTATATTTATAGGCCTACAGGTACCTACGGATAATGCGTAAATGTACGTTTATCTATGGTCACCTATCGTCCTCTCCGTTAGTTAGCTGAACCATGCATCAATGGCGTATCTACAATTTGGCTTTGGGTGGCGTCCGGGGTCGAGTAGGCGTAGAAAAAAGAAAAAAACACGTTAAGACTAATCAATATTACTTACTATCTTTAAAATGGCTGAAAACCGTGGATAACGTTCTGAAATCAATACCATTAAAGGGGTAAATAGCAATAACACAATAAAAACACGCGTTATTGAAACATTGTTTATAAGATACTTATTGACTGAATTGATTTTACTATATATTTCATACTTCAAATGTATACGCCAATGCTGTGCAACAAACCTGTTTGTATATTTAAAAGAAGTCTTAGCGCACACAGCTGAAAAAATTATGAAACAGCTTGAAAGTAAAGAGATTTACAAAATTCGTCAACTTTTCGACCCTCTGGTGGGGGGGGGGGTCCGGTTCCCCCTCGCAAATACTTTTAGGTCATGAATACAAAGAACTTTACTCGCATATTTAAAAAATTAAAATTTTCTAATCTGATTTGATCTGATAACAAATGCATTTCGTTAAAAATTGTGGATGGGTTCTGCATCTCAAGGATCTTACTGGTTGTAATTAAAATAAAATTATTTCGATTGTTATTAATTTACTTACACACCTCTGATGATACTGATATTTTTCAGTGAAACGTGCGTCAGGTGTTAAAAAGACAAAAAAGAAATTACACTACTTGCAGAAGAAACAAAATTAACTAATATCACAATATAAAATAAAATTGTATTGTAATTTCTGTACGAGTCTGAGGGTTATCTTCCATGGAGATCGGGAACGATTGCATACGTCCATACCCATCAGTGGCACGCGTACCACACTTTGAAACCGGTGACTTACAAGGACACAGTCTTGCTGTTTCTCTCAACTAAATCGTATAATTTAGCTCGACTTTCTGTACATACAGACAGGCCCGGATTTAGGTGTCCTGCCGCCCCCCCTCCAACAAGTAACTTCTATATATTCAATTCTCCTTGACTGCTGAAAAAAAGTTGCTGAAAACAGTCATTTCAACTATCTCTATGCAAACATTTTAATTAAATATAAAACTAAATTAATGTATAAAGTTCTTCCCTTCATTTAAACAACATTCACTATTATGCTTTGAATATATGATCATGCGCAGTAGAGACTGACTTCTAGATCGAGGCGCCCCTCGAAACAAACTATTTTAGTCGGCAAAAAAGTGGACAAGAATCTCAACGGAGTGTCCATACCTGTATATACGACCGTGCTCCGCTCCGACCACCGCTATTGATAGGCCCAGTGTCAATGCCGTGTTATTCAATGATATAATTAAAGGTTATTTCAAAACCATTTTCTTCAATTTGGCCATAATGCAAGTACCCAATACAAATACCGTAATTAAAAAACCGAAAACATGAAATTTTAACAAATAATTTTTCACCTCGTGCCGCCCCCCTGAGCCTGCCGCCCCTAGGCACGTGCCTAGTGGGAAATCCGGGCCTGCATACAGACAGACTACGTAGGGTCACAAAACGTTCACGTTTACGAAACGTATAGCCAACGTCTGAACGACCGGACAGAGAGATAATGGTCGTGGTTTTTATCAGGAAACATTATTATTAGCACCGCTGTCGTCAGACGGAGAGTTAACACTTAACGATCGGTCTAAATGCGTTTCTTCAGAAATGCTCTATATTGAGACAGAGTCAGTCGTCGACGCAGCAGAGAGAAGCGTTTAAAGGAGTCGTGTCGACGGGGCTACGACTTGTGCCAAGGTTATTTCCATTCTTGGAGGTCATGATAATGCAACAGAGGTCAATATAAAGCCCTGCCTCCCTCCCCCCCCCCCGTATTGTTACCGCAGGACGCCGGCGTGTGGATCGCGTTTATTATATTATATATTACCGCGTACGTACGTGTTGTCCAGTATGTACACTTTGTAACCTACAGCCTATGCAGTCCTGGATGCGCGCGCGCGCACTGACACGCCGCTTCTTGCCGTGTTTAATTTTACTTTTAAAAATACGATAGTTAATCGGAGAGTTGCAGAATACTACTCCCTCTTACATTGTGCAAGACTGCACATATGAGACGAGAATAAGGATTGCGTATAATTTCTAAGGAATCTTAATTATATACCCGCAAACGTATGCATTCTATGTTAGGCGATAGCGCGTTAATTAGTGATAACATTTCATAAAATTACAAACGTTTACTGGATTCATCCTTATCACCTCCATAACTCACTGAAAAATATCCTCACGACATTCAAGAAAGAGTCGTACATGTATTTAAAAAAAACTGATTTTCAAAAACAGGAACCAGGGAAAGATTCTATTGAATGTTTCTATTTTCAGGACACGAAATTAGCGTCTGAAACGTAAATTTGATTAACAGATGCGACTGATTACGAATCATCATCATCCTCCTCAAGGTTTAAACCAAGAATGGTTTGTTCCGGTCTGAAATAGGCAAATATTACAGTTGGTCACTCCAGCGCTTCCTCGGACGTCCCACACCTCTCCGTCCCCTCGGCTTATAGTTCCATAGTTGTTGGGGATGCGGCAGTCATCCATTCGGCAAAGGTGTTCTCACCAATTCAGCCGATACTGGGCGATCCTGTCGAGTATACTCATAATATTCAGTTCCTGCCGTATATCTGTGTTTCTTCTATGACCATGGAGAGTATACCCTGATTACGAATCAAGGACAAAATATTGTGGCAGCTATTAACGTAATACATCGTAAACAGAATAAATTCTCCTCAAGGCTGTTTAAAATCTCTTCTTATAAACTTAGGCCAGTTTGATCCTTTTCAGACAAAAGCTGAACGAGTTCATTTTGAATTTTAGGACTCATATACTTTTCACTGTTCTTCGGACCACTGATTTTGTTGGTCGATAATTTACCCGAAAGATCGATAATCGCCAAAACGTTTCCGCTGTTGGCATGGGATATCCATCTTCTCTTTGTGGCCTCTAAAGGCTAAATTTGAAGCTGCCGACGTCAGACTGACATTACAACGCGATGCAGTACTTTGGCACAATTATTAGTTTCATTTCGTTGCTCATAACGAATACAGCAGAACCTCGTGAATCCGAAATTTTGGATAATCCGAACAGGTTAGATAAAAATAAAGTTTAGATGAAGCACAATAGTATGCACTACTTTATCATAGCAAATCAGACGAAATTATTATAAACAGAATGTTATATACGAAAACAATCGTATACGGTAATTAACGATAGGTGTATTTACTATATAAATTAATATAGTATGTACAATAAACAATATTCTGTGAAACAACAATAAAGTACGAAAATTATTAAATAATACCAGGTCTTTAATAAAAACAAAGTCGGTCAATTTCTTCTGACGAAGTTTGGACATTCGGGACGGTGCAGCAATATCTTACCTTACCAGCGCTTCATAAACATGACATTAGTTGGCGTAGCTTTGCTCTGCTGTTCGACTTATCCACGGCTGTCACCTCTAGATTGTAGTCTGCAGTGAAATGAACAGATATTCCACATAATTAACCTTTACGATATAGCTTAATCCGAATAATTCATAATCCGATCAGGGGGTCGGTCCCAACTAGTTCGGATTCGCGGGGTTCTACTGTAAAGATGCAAGCCCGGCAGGTGGCTTTGGTGCATTCTTAACTGGAATCACCGTCCTGTTGTGCAGTTAACAAAATAATTTATACTCTCAAAGTACATCATTAGATACTGGTCAAATAACAGTAAAAAAATAAACGTATTTGTTGTTGATATTAAAATACATACGGGGGAAATTTGTTTTACTTTAGTTAACGGGTATAAACTGTAAGGATACGAAATTTACATTCAACAATTTTCATTCATTTAATTAATTTCATTAACTTATTTACTAATTATAATGTTGGTGAGAGGTACCATTTGCCTATTTTTTTTATGTTAGTTCAATTACAAAGTTTACTACTATTTCAGCTTGCTAATACCCTTCTGACATACAATTCTAATAAAATCTTAACTAAATTCCCCTTACTTAATTACAACAGTGTTTATTAGACTATTAATTGACATCATTAAAATATAATAAAGATATTAATTAAAAAAATAAACTTAATCTAAAAAATTCAAAGCTTTGAGTTCAATGAACTGCTAACATAAACAAAACATCTGTTTTTATTTAAACAGTTTATTAAAATCAATTATTATGCAGTCTTTTGCTGTTTTTGGTTTAATTTAGGGATTTACCCTCACTATTCACTATATTCCCAAATTTGATTTCTAGCCATTTTATCTAGTCATTGGGGAATGAAGAACGTCACTTAAATGGGGTTATTGTCTGTGTAAATGGGGTTATTGTCTGTCATTTTTTCACAATCAAATTAAATTATCTTTGCACACTTTCCATCATATATCTAATATTTCTACTTATATTTAATTTACACAGTTTCTTTTTTTTCTACTGTATTGTACTTTTCTTTCTTATACTTTGTTGGGGGTTTTGTTTTTATTTGCTTACTAATTATATTTTTATTCGGTGGTTTTGGTTTATATATGGTTTTTTCTTAACTGCTCCTATTCTACCTGGGGTATATATACTATATAAGTTGGATTATCACCTAAGTTGGTTTTAATGAACTTCCAAGTATGGTTTTTTAATAATCTATGTTATAATTCTATTTTTGCTTCTTTTTTGGTCTTATAATAAGATGGATTTTCTGTCATGCCACAGATTGCTCTCCTCCAGAAGTGATTAATTCAGATCATACATTTAGTATGTATGAAATAATTGCTTATGATATTTATTGGTTATTACATTCTTTGTCTTCCTACCCACTTCTATATCTGCTTCTTCGTAATTTAGCTTTGTTTTTTTTCTTTCCATTGAATTTATTCTTATTTGATAGTTATCTTAATCTGAGGTAACTTATGTCATTATTATTATATATATTTATTCCTTTACTTGGTGCTTTATCCATGGGATATTCATTCCCTAACACGTGAGCTGGGGCAGTCCAGAGAGGCACTTGTGGCTACATATACTCTGCTGGCCATACTACACTTTTCTGAGATCAGAGGAACATCATCTCTGCTCAAAATATAATACTGCTGGAATGCATCTACAGACAGTCATTAAATAAAAATTATTAAAAAATAGTCTAAAAAACATCCTTGGATAACTCACTTCGTGGTTGCTCAGATTTGCAAATATTTTCTATCTCATTTATTCTTCTTATGTTTTATCGCTCTGCTGATATATTTATTCTTCTCATGGTTGGAAGCTCTGTTGATATTATTTATTGCTAGTTATGATGTGTAAACCTTACCGTCTGAATTCTCTTTATTTCTTCTGTTGTTCGCACAATCTTCTTCTGGTTATCAATATTAATAGCATTTTTTTTTCTTGTTTTTTATCTTGGTTCTAATTAATTGTTCTACTGGTTTTATGTTATGACAGTCATTCTTTCAATGGTTCTTATTATAATTAAAATTAAAGTAGTTATTATAGTTATATATATTACTTTTTTCCTTCAAAAATTATTATTTCGCTCTTTTTTCATCCTAATTATTTCATTAACATTATATTATTTAAGTGGTCTTTACTTCCCTTTGCATTTCGTAAATGTTTTAATATTGCCTTTCCAAAATTAGTTTATTCACATTATCGATATAAGTTGGTCTTATTTTTCCTTTAGAATTTTGTTGATTTATTTTTTTTCTTCATAATTAATTCCTGTAAATTACTGATATAAGTTGATCTTATTTAGTTTTAGAATTTAGCAAATATATTTCAATTCAAAATTAAATCCTGTAAATAATTGGTGTAAGTTGACCTTACTTTTCTTTTAGAATTTTTAAGTTTAATATTTCAATTCAAAATTAATTCCCGTAAATAATTGGTGTAGGTTGACCTTACTTTTCTTTTAGAATTTTTAAGTAATTCTAATCCTCGTAATATTTTTTGATTGATGACTGGTTATAAACGCCTTTGATTTTTTCAGAAACAATCTCTTTTAGTTCATAGGTGTTCTTGTTATTTGCTCTTCTAAACCCAGGATTGATGAGCGTTTGGTGATTTTCATAATATCGCTTAGTTCCTCATATCTTCATTTGTGTTGTTCATTTCCTTGAACAATATTCTTCCTTAAATCTCGGTTTTGTTTCTTTATTCTTTATTCATTTTATTTTTTCTCAATCATACTTATTTTCCTTCTCTTTTAAATGGTTTTTTTTTGCTGTAGTCGGTTATCATAACATCCGTCCCTTTTCTTGATGGTGTGTGGTATTTAGTTTATCCACGGTCCAGAAACTCAGTTGCCCTTATTGTCCGGACTACCATTGTCTTCATAATTATTTCTGTTCTTGCGACATCTCTCGCTTCTCCCTTGTACTTCATTTTTTCTGCTGTTATTCTTTCATTTGTTTCAAGGCTTATTTAACTCACTCTATCATATTGTTTATTAAACCAATATGTCACTGGTACATCAACGATTAATGATATCATTGATATTTTCCCATGTATTTCTATCTCTGGTGTATTCCATTTACCTCTAGTCTTTTTTAAGTTGTAAAATACTGTTTTATTGTAAGTCATTACTGAAATTTCTTTTAACCTCCTCCTATAATCTCTGAAATTCATGATTTCTTTATCGTTGGTCATGGGGTATGAAGTACATTAATTAAACCATTGTTCATCATCTCCAACTCTTCCCGTGTTTTTATTAATTTCCTTGGATGCATTTGTCTCATTTTCTTTGACTTCATTTCCCTGTGCTTAATATTTTCTTTGTTTTTGTTAGGTTTAATTCAGATAATGATGCTACTTGTTCCCTTGTTTTATCGTTTGGTATTTCTTCTGTTCCCGGTTTGCTATCATTTTTTAATTCTTCCCTCCTCAGTTTATTATCATTTATTATATCATCCATTTGCTCTCCCCATTTCTTAAAACTATCCTTTAATGATTGGTTGTGCTCATCCATTTCCTTACTCAATTCTTCTTTTAAAGATTGGTTGTCCTCTCTCATTTCCTTACTCATTTGTAGGAACATTTCCATCATCTTATCCATTTTCATATCTTCTGTTGTGGTGGATTTCTTGGGTTGTTCCTCCTGTTGTGTGGGTTGGTTCGGTTCCGCCGGAGGTAATATCATCTCCATCTCTTCCACTGGAGTCGCCTCCTTGTCCTCCATGTCTATCTCCTTCTCGGCTTCTACCGCCCTTTTCCTTGATGTTGATCTCTTTGGCATTTTTATTACCCTTCTGATCTTGTAACAGCTGCCAGCTAAAATTAGAAATTGGGCAGATATTTTTATCTCTTATGGCCTATCAATTACTAATTTCAGCCCCTTAAGTTGGAGCGCCAATTTTGTAACGATACGAAATTTTTCCTTGACGTTTCGTTAAATTCACTTTGGGATCTTCTTCAGATTATAACGATATACTTTGCTCGTGTTGCTCTTTAATAAGCCCCACGTTGGGCGCCAATTTTGTAACGATACGAAATTTCCTTGACGTTTCGTAAAATTCACTTTGGGATCGTCTTCAGTTTATAATGATATGCTTAACTCGTGTCACTTTTTAATAAGCCCCACTGTTGTAGGCGTCAATTTTGTAACGTTTCCTTTTTTATGGGTTACAAAAATAAATATATGAATTCGTAAAAAATTTTGTTTAAATTTAATTAAATTTGTTTATTATTATTATTATAATTATTTATTTATTATATTAGTCCTTAATCCTTTTAATTACTAATTTATTTGATTTATTGTGTTATAATAACAATAATTGGTTTACAGCGTTAAATAGATTATGAAATGTAATAATCGATTAGTGGTATTCAGCTATTCAGTGCTTGTACTCCTTTGCGATGTTATTCTCTTCTTCCTTGGAGTCCAGGTTTCAAATGTTACCTGAAATTCTTCTAAATATATGTTCACCAAGAAATAAAACTCAAAATTGGAATATTAAATGAATTTATTAATCTCATTGCGATTAATCGACCTTGAATCGAACTACTAATCCACAGCTCGAAAACTCATATCTCAGGGCAAATGGTTTTCTTTATATAAATTATTAACATTGAATTATAGGTTCTTTTAGCTGTTACTAAAAGTCAGAGAAAGGGTAAGGTACAATACTTACAATTAACAAGCTCTTAATGACAAAACTAGAAGTAATGTTTATTATAAAAATGTTATTCAAAATTAAATTATTCGAACCAACAGCTCTGCATAGTCTGACGTCATCACAGCTGATGCTCGAGGTATAGTATTCAAGATGGCCGCCTTCTTGCTACGAAGTTAAACCAAGATCCCAGTCGATTCTCCTCCAAATAAATGTTGATTCTTTATGTGTTCCTCATCATAGTAGTAGTGATCAGTTTTCTTCATCTTAGAGTGATGATTCCGTATTAATGGTCCGTTGTTTAGTTCGGCGATAAGTGTTCAGAAGTGTCCTCGTTCAAATAGCTCGTCCATAACGTTGTGCTGATATTCACATTAAATAATTTCTGATTCGTACCTGGACTGTTCTAATATCTTGATTGCCTTCAATCTTCGTAAAGATAATAGTTGAATTGATTTTATTTGATTTCAGTGTTAGTAACTCATATTTTAAATTTCTCTTTTTTTATATAGGTTTAAGTTCTTGTCCAAATTATATTTTCTTATATAGGTTTAGTTCTTGTCCAAATTATATTTTCTATCTTTTTTAATTTGTGTTAGATCGTTCTGATGTGGTCATCTCAACGTTTAACAATCAACTGTCGTTTTTTCTTCATCATACAAAGGTCCTGGCTGATTTATTAGTAAATTTATTATGTAAATAATGTGTAAATAAATTATGTATCAAAAGGACATATTTTAAACAAAATATTGTAGTAGGCCATAAGCTAAAAATATTATCTTTTGTTATTATGAGACAGAATTATGCCTTGTGAGGTTTTAATTTGTTCAGCAAAACAAGGGCAATGTGATGGTAACATTCTAGTTTTAATCATAAATAGCATAAGAAAGATATGTCAATTGTAAATTATTTTTATAAATTTTGATCAAAAGATTGGCGTCGGTTTGATAATCTCGTTCCCAAAAACCCACGCTTACAACAGAATTAAATCGTTTTGTTAACGCGGGGGTGATGATTTAATAAAGGAATTCTTTGCATTCCAACCAATCAAAACTCTTATACCGAGAATCCCCCCCGAAGGCCCAAGCGAGAACAGCGAGAGAGACGCGCAAAACTAGGGCAGACGGTCATCAGTTTTCGTGCAGTATAGGACTCCAGCTCCGCGACAGATAATTTACCTGCAACTTCTAACCCAGTGCGGTACCAGAAGTAAATAAAGCGTCCTAACCTAACCACGCGAAGTAACCCAACCGCGAGCAACGAGTGTTGTGACGATTAAGAAATGAAATAGTGAATATTAAAGTAGTGACGATTAAAGTAACAGTGAATATTAAAATGTACCTAAGGATATAAGGAAAGTATAGTGATTATTATAATATACTTAATCGAATTATCATACTATCTTATAATTCCCTGATAACCTAATGAACATATGTGAGCTATTTCTTCCACTACAAATCAACTAAACAACTAATAATATTGTAACCTTCCCTTGGTTAAACGTAATTTATTTGTAAATTGAGGTTAAAATTGTATAACCTACTCAGCCATAGGCTAACCTCTAAAGTTGATGTCAGTCATCATACGAACTTTGTTATATCAGGTTAAGATATTGTTATGTTTTATGTAATCACTCTCCTATTACGAGGTTTTTATATTAGTAATAGACATTTTCGTTACGTATTTCTGCAGTTAAAAGAACCCGAATTATTTTTAAATAACTTAATTTGTTCACTACACGGTTTATGAAACCGTATTGCCAACCCTGATATACGAATTTTAACAACCATAACCTGTTGTTGTGAATTAACTACAATCACATTAATTAGTTTGAAAGGGATAAGGAATAAAGATAATACCATGAATAAAGAGAATTTAAGCAACATTAATGTAGTATGGAACTATTTTCTTTAGTCAACATGATTTTAGTGGTTTGAGTTAATATTATGTTTACATACGAAGTCAGTTGGTAGCACCCATTGCCCGCAGAACTGATGTGTTTTGAATTAATGTTAGATAAGCAATTAGATCAAGGTTAAGAAGAAATCAAGTGCAATTAAATTATATAATCTAATGAATTATTCATGTAGGATAATTATCAACGAACTATAACTTCATGAACAGTGATGTCGCAATTAATTCATCCGCAATCTGAAGGAATTAATTATTTTAAGTACATTAATTGACGATTACCGCGGGAGGTGTTACTCAATAAGACTACAATACATTTAATGCTACTCATTCCATTCATAAAAGAGATTGTTCTAATATAAAAATAAGACAACAACAAATAACACCTAAAATTTACATAATATATCTGTAGGATTATAATATACCTCATATTCAATGAAGTCAATTTCTTTGAACTTTTTTTAAATAAAAGAGTATCGAATAATTTTTGTATCTAATGATAACAAAGTGACCTTTCAAAGTACAAAATGTCGGTACTAATTATAGAATCACTTTTTTGTGAAGAAAAAAAGAGTCCATTCGAAAATAATTAAACATACAATGATAACGATTATTTAATTTTTTTAATGTCATCTTATTGTGTAAAAACAAACAAAAGCTATTTTAGAGAAGCTGAAGACGCTTTGGTGCATGTTTTTTTACAACAGTTAAAGAGCGCGTGATGCGGAGTGCCGAATTGCCTCACATTATTGTTCCAGTAAATGTCAATACAGGCCTAATAGTGCAAGGTGAAGGTATTCACTGTTTCGAAAAACTTCTTTTTTTAACTTCAACTCGAGGACTTCTGGGTCAGGCAGGCCGTCTGACCCATCCGTTACGTAATTTATATTTCAATTGCACATGTCGTTGTTGTAAGTCGTGACAACAATTATGAAGACGATTATTTTATTTTGTAAAATTATTAAGCGCAGCCTGAGGCGTATTTAAGGAGGACTGCTGAACGTATTCCCAGCCCCCGAGAAATTTTTAAACTATGAAATTTTGAATGCACAAAATAACCAAGATAAAAATACAAAATATTACATAAATATGAATTTTGAAAGACGAACTCTCAAATCACCACACACAAGGATATACTGTATGTATTACTGAGTTAACAATGTAAAGTTTTTCGTCCCCGTTCGATATTTTCGTTCTTGTATGCAAGAACATTGAACGCTCTTTTTCGATTACTCATAAAATAAGAGTTATCAAATTCATGTACAAAAGTAGAACTGCACAAGCAAGAGGGACATTTTGCAAGAAAATGTCAGGCATCCGAAAACATGTCCCTGTAGACCAGAAATTTATAGTTTTGTTTTTAGCATGTGCACATATGGCTTTGAAACCTGGAGTTCGAGAAAAGTGGACAGGAGGTACATTGAAGCTTTTGGGATGTGGTGCTGGAGGTGGACCTTAAGAATACCGTGGACGAAACGAGTACCTAATGATGAGGTACTAAGGAGAGTGGGTGAAAAAAGGATGGTGACTGGATCCACTGAGGAAAGGAGAAGAAATATGGTTACCTGCTAAGCCATTCAAACCAGTTCACCAGCCTTATCGAAGGGCGTAGTGGGGTAGTGGGTGGGGAAGACCCGGCAGGAGTACATGGATGGTATTAAAAAAAGAAGAAGGAATGTGGTGATAAAGAAGTCCACGGAAAGGAAGAAACTGCACCCTCACCAACCTCTGAGTTGTGGAGAAAAAGAGAGAGAGAGAGAGAGAGAGAGAGAAGAGTGTACACTACAAGAATAACATTTATCTCCTAACGAACTCCATATTTCGGCGCATAATTTTTTTGACAATACTGCTTGCAACATATGTTGAACGTGCTGTCTATGAATAATCTGCAGAATAAGATAATCCTTGTTTGTCTTATCATTACCAAACACTAGAATCCTTTCCATAACATCGTTAACCAGTTCGCTGGTCGTCGTAAGCCAGGAAACAGGAGCCTCTACTTATACCCACTACATTTGGTGGTATGTCAACAATAGCAGATGTTTGAACTCTTTCTGTAGTCCTTAGGTTTTTCTTAGCAGACGATGGAAAATTTGATTGATATTGGTCTAAGAGTGATAAATAAGTTTTCTGATGAAAATTTCTCCTAAATCTTTAAAAAAGAAAACTTAAAAACATATGCATCCTCTTCCCCAATCGAAAACGGGGAAGGACCGTGTGAAAAGATCGCTTCTGAAAACGTTTCAAAATTTTGTTTTCTCAGTAGGCAATAACACTTAAAACGTCGATACTTCGAGTTGAAGAAATTCGTTTTCCATACAGGATTTTAGTCGTTCCAACAAATATTGTTTAGTTTGTATATTAATAGTAATATATTCGACAGAAACAATAAAATCCTGACATCGTTTCAAAAACTTGTTACTTGTCACACCTAATATTTATTAGTGTATCAAACTAAATAAAGTCGTAAATACGATTATTTGAAGACGACTGAATTTCTTTAATCACCTGTTGGCTTTTTTTGTCCTACAGCAAACGGGAGCTGCGCTCTCCAATCGCAATACCCCGTCATCACAGCGTGTGTAGCGATCAAGAAGCGACGTTTTCTACAATTTACTCGCCGCTATGAGTCACGATACAAAAATCTTATTTAATTATTACGATATGTATCTGGAATCAGATAATTGTTTTTATGTAAACAGAAGAACGCAAACTATGCTTATCTACACAGTTAAAGTGATTATTCGCATGCTTTGCTTAGAAAGCAATACTGCAATCTGAAACGCGAACCAGGATCGCGTATAATTTCTAAGGAATCTTAATTATATACCCGCAAACGTATGCATTCAATGTTAGGTGACAGCGCGTTAATTGGCGATAACATTTCACAAAATTTAAATATTTACTGGATTCTTTCTTACTACGATCCATACTCACTGAAAAATATTCTCACTACATTCCGTTGCGTGTCGTACACGTGCATTAGAAAAAATTGATTTTCACTAACGGAAACAGCTAAGGATTATCTTTTCAGGACACGAAATTAGCGTCTGAACCTTTGAAACGTAACTTTGAACAACAGATTCGACTGATTACGAATCAGAGCGAACCGTCGGAGAAACTCGTCGGTTTCGTCTGGCCGAGGGATGGAAGGAAATAAACTGGGTCTTGAATACGATTAAAATAAAAGAGGACTACACATTCCATTAAACAAATAAAGTGAAACCTACCGTATGTTAACAATTGTTCGTAATTTTCTGCTGCTTAGTTAAAATAATAGTGTATTATTCATTTACGGATTAGGAGAAGTCCGACTGAAAATCCCAAAAATGTTTATTTTGTAGCTTCTTTAATTTATTCAGATTTTTTAATTATTAATTGTTGCACTAAGTAAGAGTAAAATTTTGTAACTGGAAAAGAAATATTTTTAGTACTAAAAATTAAATTTTTTAATGTTTCTTAAATAAATATTAAATAAATAAATTAATTAAATGTTTTTTATTTTTATAAATAAAAATTTATTACAAATGAATATAAGACCAAATTAAATAAAAATATGTGTTTTTCTAGCCAATTATATCTCAAAAACCTGTGCAAAATTTCAGAGCAGTAAGTAAGATAGTTTTTTAGATGTATCAAAAAGTATGTACGGTATATAAAAACATGAAAAACTGAATTTGCGGGAAACTCGGATTTTGTAAAAATATTTGTTTCTGTTGGAAAATTAAATATATATGGAGTACAAAGGCTTAATGTGATTTTTTTATTACCCTATGGGTATTAAAATAATAAATTCTAATACAATAAACTATAAAATATTTTATTTTACATTTTTAATAATTTATAGGAACAAATATCTTCTACAGCTGATGTTTTATACATGTAACATTTATTTCAAAATTAGTACTAATAGATATACATGTGTAAAATTATATTATATAAATAATATTGTTTTGTTACAGTACCTAAATGAAATGTAAATAGCTTAGGTGCTAGGTTTTTCCCAAACAGTTTGTTCTTGCCTACAAAATATTTCGGAAAAAATGTTTGTGTTTTTTATATAAAGAACTAACGACAGAACAATTTGGGACAAAAACAATTTTTCATTTTCCTAACAATTTTTGGCCATTTTCAGTTGGGACTTCCCTTAAAACAAACAGAGTAATTCTTGAGCTGTTTTTTCTCCGATAAGGTCGCGGATCACCAGTTGTAAATCAATGACCCGGGCAATTCGAACATTATAATCACAGCCGGTAACCGCCTGTACTCTGGTATCCACAAAAGTTTGCAAAAATCGCGTTTTTTGTGTTTCTACATAAACTACAGGTCAAAACAAGGCGCGGACGAAAAAATTCGCACTTTTTATTTGCCAGTTGTGAAACAAATGCATAATTACTTATAGCAGTACAGGTTGAAACACAATGGTGTTTCGAATTGGTTGCTTTTCCAGTGATCTGCACAAAAACCGAGTGTTAGTAGAAAACGAGTTCTGCTACAGAAAGCGAGACATGTATAGTAATAGGCAAGGGGGTGGGGGCCCTTTGGCCACCCCGCCTTACTTCGAGTTGGCTGCTTTTTCTGTGATCTGCACAAAAACTGAGTATTATTGGGAAAAAACCGGGTACTAGTGTGAAACGAGTTCTGTCACAAAAAAGGGACACATGTATAGTAACAGGCAAGTTACTATGTATATATATAATTGCAACAGTACAAATGTATAGGGTACTGTGCATTGCACAACTAATTAAGATAATTAATATAATTTAAATAAATAATCCATATTGTTAGTAATAATAATTCAGCTTTCAATCTGAACTGTATAGTGAACAACAAATTTGCAGCTTGGACAGGTCGGTCACGCCACTCAGCTGTGTCTGTGTGTACACGTGTATCTTACGTGTGTGTGTGTGTGAGGCCAGTTGATTCCTGTCAAGCGTCACCCCTAAATAAACGCTATTAATTATATGAATTATTTAAATGGTGATAAGTGTATATGAAATATCACAAAACCAAATACGCCACAGTGTGTATAATATAAAGACGCACGTGTGTATAAAAGATGGTGCGAAAATAATAAAAAGTGCGAATACAGTGAAAATAAACATAAATAAAACCCATAATAATTAAGATAACGAGAAACGGTTTAAACACAGTTGTACACATAAAAATTACCGACCAGAAGAATATCGGGTAATTTGCAAAAGACTTCGCATGTTGCGAAGAAAAGTGAAAAAGGTGTGTGGAATAATCGTGTTTGTAAAAGGACGCCACGACAAACCTAGCCCTGCAGAGAATTGTCGAAACATGAATTTTGCGCCCTAGACTATAAATACGCGAGGCACATCAGCCTTGTTCTCTTTCTCGTTCAACTATAGAAGCAGCCGGAGGCTATGGCCGGCGGCTTCAACTCTTTCTCATTTGACTACAGCGGCAGCCGGAAGCGATGACTGACAACATCATCACTTTCAGGACACCACCGTTGCAGCCAGAGACGATTACGGAGGACGAGGGAGCAGCACATGGCATAAATTCCAGACGTAGAGGACGAGTCATCGTTGAATTCCGACAGGATCCGGAGGACGAGGAAAGGATCCAGGACTTCACGACTACGCAGGATTCACAACAAAGGACTCAGGACCAGGAGAGGGTACGCTGAGGAACCGTTACAATTAAGGTGAAAGAAAGCCATGTATTCCTCATAACAAAAGACTTTATCAAAGACAGATAAACATTGTCAAAAGAAAGACAATAATTTATAAAAGTGTAATATATAACTTGTAATTACTAGCATAAGTTTTGAACTAATAATTTACTGAAAATATTTAAATTTAAATTGTATAGTAATTTTGAAAGCATTATTTTGAATGGATAATTTATTGAAAATATTTAAATATAATTTTTGAAAGAATAGAAAGTTACTAAAGTAATTAATATAAATGACAAACGCATATGCAATAACAATAAGATTTTTTTTTTAAAGAAAGATTTCAGAGTATAATAAATTACTCATAATATACTGAGCAAGTCGAGAGCCAGATTATTAATAATCAAATGTATTTATAATTATAAGAGTATTTTATGTTTGTATGGAATATGCGATATTACGTGTATGTAATCAATAAGTATGGGTACTGCGACTATCCATACACATGCAATAATAATAAATTTTAATTCGAAATTTATTTTGAAATTTTAATTAATAAATGTTTTAATTATTTTAAACAATTTTACGTTGTTGTTATTACGATTACACCCATTGAACATTTGTAACGTTATAAATATTTGTGCTACTCAACTGGGTGGCTCATCAACGAGATTAATGTTACAAATATGTATAGTAAACACGCCTTACTATGAGTTGTTTTTTCTTACGAGGATTTCACAAAAAGCGAGAAAGGTTAGCTGTTAGGTTAGTTTGCATGTTAATCTAAGGACGTCAATTTTACCTCATTTACGTCAAACAACTACCATATTTACCGCAGCTAAATTATTACCGTAAACAACTATTTACTACTTACGCAGCTAAATTACACGTGGATTCCACTTAAAAAAGAAAAAAATCGGGTTTTACATTATTTGGATCACATAATTGTTTTTTTGCGAATTTTTCGCGTCCACACTAGTTTTGACCTGTAGTTTACGTAGGTTTTTGCACACTTTTTTGGGTGCCAGAGCACAGGAGGTAGTCATGGATTACCTCACAGCCTAACTCAACGTTGCTTCCGCTGCTAGTCAGAAGATTCCTTGCTCTACCGAATGGTATTTTTCAAACTGCAATGCCGTTGTACAGCTTCAATTCTGCACAATTATTATTGGGTCCTTCAGTCTTTCGACTCTCCCCGCATATACCCGTGGTGCGTGTGTTACGGAGGCTCTCACATGTATACGGGACCTACAGTTTAACGCCGAATCCGAACGGCATAGTTGAGCAATTATAATTCCAAGATATTTAAAATTAGGACTTTTAGTTTTGACTCCTTTATCATAGCATTTACTGTGGCTTCTTTCTTCAACGGTTTCCATTGCCGGAATTTTCCCAATATTTATTTAGATTCCAAACTCTATGAAGTACCTGTAGTAGGGTGTAATAAAACTCGTTTGCAATATATTAGCACACACCACGAGCGCAAAAATCACCAGAAACGTGTCAAACCTCGTCGCAGTAGCACAAGACCGCACGCCCAGGTCATCCAGCAGCGCGTTAGTACACATAATGAACAATGCAATGCAATTACCAACTGTTACATAACACGAGCGCGCACTGCTTCTGCAGCTGTGCAAAACAGTAGAACAGGTTTTTGTGTGGGTTATTTTCTTTCTGCGCCTACTAGTTGTAGCCGTGTAAGTACTAGTTGTACTGTAAGTATAACACGCGCAGAATCGGAAACGAGGTTTTCAACGTGAAGAGCGAAAGACCGTGGATGAAGGAAAATTCGAAACACAGCAGAACTTTCGGAAGACGTTAACATTACATTGCATTAAACGTACTTTCTAAAAAAAAAAAAGTGAAGGCAAAAGTGGCAGCGAGCAGTCGTCGCTATGGTTACCGAACGACCACACCTTTACGCATATTGTGTTTGACCTATGCTTGCAATAAATTTACCCAACAGCCACAGCCAGCCGGATGTATTGTCATTAACAGAACAAGACTGCGACCGCCTCTGCGCTAGCGACTGTGTTTTTGTGTTTCTTTCAGCGCTGTGGAAACAACAGTCGGCTTTGTGTTATTTTTACGTAAGAATTTCGTTTTACTCAGCTCCAAAGTTTTACGTCCAAACAAAAGAAAGACCACGGCCATAACTTTAATATTTTTCAAACACACACACGCAACAGACTGATACGTCTACTGACGCGTGGAAACCATAAAACTCGGTTTCTGAAGACGACCTTGAATTTACTGGCATATTGTTAGTCTATATGCGGTCGGATACACCAGTGGCAGGAAAAGAGCTTTGTTGACAGACTATATGTTTCATATTAATAATACTACTACTAACAACAATACTTATGTTATTCCCATAGGCGTAACTTGGGGGAGGCAAGGGGGCACTCGCCCCCCCCAAATGTTCCCAGACGACTAGCTGCCATAAATTTATTATTCTTATTTCTTCTCGAAGAACCTTGTACGGGGAATGTTTGGCAGATCCGAATGATATACGTCAAAATGGAAAGAAACTGAAAAAATGGCTGAAAAAGAAGGATGTGATATGACAGTGGTTCCAAGAAAAAAGAAAATGCCTGAAAAGCTTGGCGGTGACAGAACTGGAAATTATCAGACAGCCTCCGACTTCTATAGGCAGAATGTATATTTTCCCGTTTTAGGTATACTTATAAATGAAATTACATACAGATTTCAAGAAAATTACCGAAAAGTACGTCATGCACTTTGCTCAGTTCTGAGTAAAAATGAGGTTGAGGAAGAAGATGTGAAATTAGTGTGTGCTACTTATAAAGTGCCAGAGAAGGAACTGTATTCAGAATTGAATGTGTTTTCACGAATGTGTGCAAATAAAAACATTGGTGATGAATTTGATCAAAGACTAAAGAGTTTTGTTGAACAAAATTTGAGTGAATGTTTTCTCAACTTGAACAACATGTTTAAAGCATTTTTGACAGTGCCTGTAAGTTCGGCAAGCAGTGAGCGCTCTTTTTCTTGTCTTCGGAGGCTGAAGACTTACATACGCAACAAAGAACACATAAATTGACATTTCAAAAATAATAAATGATTTTGACTCCGAAATAACTCTTGGAGGAAGGAGACTCCTACTTCGTTGGCAACAAAACCAGCCACTCAACCATCATACTACATAATGTGGTAAGTAACTTATCTCACTTGAACAAAAACTGAAGTTGTTTATATTTGTTCTACAGTGTATTTGTTCTTGGTAAACATAAGTGGAAGTACAACTTATGAAGAAAGATTTGATGATCATTATCAAATGAAATTGTCCATCGTTTACTAAGAATTATTACTAAACTTTATAATTTTGTATATAATACAGTTTATTAATTTTATTATATAGATGGTTTCACTACACACTTGAATTTATGAAGCTTTGCCCTGCCCCCCTCTCCAAAGTTAGGTCCCAAGTTACGCCCCAAGTTTGGTTATTCTCCAAAACGGTAATGTTTTCGGTAGCAAGTTTAGGGACGAATAAACGGTAACAAAAAACATATCGGTACCAGAACTCTAGAAAGCTGTTCTTCAAGATTTCATACCGCGCCAAAAATACTCGAACAAAACGGCCAACCTAATCAAGACCTATTCTATCTGACGAAAAGTTGACTACAGTCGAACAAGCGGAAACGTTCCAACAACCACAAGACTTGATCACACAAATCATTCTTAACGTTATCGCTGGCACCATAAAAATTCTCACACCTAGGATTCGATCAAATTCCTCTACAGTTATTGTCCTCTTCACAATACCAAGAGAGTAAAGACAGGTGTAGACCAGCTCTGTATGATCTATCAGTTATTTATTCCGACAGAATCTACTCAAAGCAGAGATTCAGCACAATGAACAATCTACTTCTTAACAGGCGTACCTTTCTTTCACATCAGTTCTTAAGACCAATCATGTCTTCCCGAAAATGAGAAATCAGTACTTTCACGGACTATTTCGTTCAACAATGGATGGACAACCCAAAAGTTCCTACTGAGCTATGGAGTATTCATGGACAGTGGCACAGAAAAACGTGGTTGAGAGTTGAACAGCACTATAGGACGACATTGCCCTACTGTTTTCCTCTTGGTTAAAATGCTGAAAGAAGAAATGCAGAAGGTTTACTTCTAACTAATGGTAAATGATCATGGAGAGCCGGGTCAGAAGCGAAAGAAGATTTGATGTTAATTAGGACGAGAGAATTAACAACGTAACGAACATTTCGATGACGATAACCACTTTGAGAAATGTCTGAAAGCTCTCAACCATGTAAACAAGTTGGATTCATAAAAAACCATTGGGAAAAAAAATGCGTAATGAAAAAATATGGTTAAAATACAAAACAAAATGCATGTACTTGAAATACGTTATTCGTAGACTAAATGAAGTATAGGCTACATAAACGAATTTAAAATACTAAAAACATGGAAAAAATATAACAAATGAAAATATACTAAATAAAAAATAGTAAAAAACACAGAAAAAATATAAAAACAAAAGAATATAACGCAACTTCTAAACCGCCAATGTTCTTGATGTACAAGCTTTAAGTTTCAAAATGAAAGTTTCAAAATCTGACTCTTTGACAGTCCCACGTCTGTAAAAGTGTGAGGGGAAGTTGCAGTTGACTTATAACTAATGGTCTTATCTTGCTTATTAAAATGCGCACCTTGACCACAGCACCTTAATTGTACCCAGATAATTGTCCGCCTCAACCACGTCCGTCTCGCCCACGACACCACAAATGTAGGTTCAATGACTCTAAAACCACAAAACGTCAAACAGCGTAGACTCTATGAGTTTTGTCAAGAAGATAAATGATAAACAGGCTGAAGACGTCGTGGAACTAATAAGTGACGTGGTACAATAATTCAAGGTTAAATAATCAGGGAAAACAAATATTAAATATCGGTATGGAGAACCATACATGACTTCCATGTTCTAAGATTTATATTTAAAATCATTTTCGAAATGAAATATTTCCATAGAAACTACGAGTACTTCTTTCTTCCGCCTTAACCACAGTACTGTGGTCACTAACGTGTACCACCTCACGTTAGCACACTCGATTTTCACTGATGGTGGCAGTCGATAACATTGCCGAAACGTCTGGTTTTATAGAAAACATTGGACCACGCCAAAAAGCCCGGGAAGGAATTTTAACAACAAACTACTTCTTTGTTGCCGATAACGTAGTACACATGACATATAAATAAAAATTATCCCCTCCCCCTTGAACTATCATTTTCATCTATAGAAAATTACCCCCACCCCGCCAACTAGCCTCTTCATTTATAGATATTCCATCTACGTTTCTACGGTGGATTATTATGACCTTCTTTTCAGGATACTTTATTTATCAAAATTAAGTACTTTACTCTTGTTAAAACATAAAACGTTGCAGGCAAACTACCCCTTCCCCCTGAACCGATCTTCACCAAAATCAATACACCTTGAGTCCTCTACAATTCAGGGACGTATGCAAAAAATTATTTGATTCTGCTTGAATGTGCGGCAGTTATCGTTCGTCATAGAAAAAGTTATCCTTGTTAAAACATAAAACGTTCCCCTCTCGCGCAGTATGAGTGTTTGACTTCAATGTTTTTTATGTGTGTGTTTTTATGAACTGACGAGCTCGACCCGAGTGATCATCACCTGAAGACGGGGCCTTGATCCTGAAACGCGTCGTGCCTAGCGACCAAAGTAAGTTGCATGAAGGAATAACAGGTATCTAACCTATTTTAAAGATCATAAAACGTTCCAGGTAAACTACCCCTTTCCCTTAACCGATCTTCACCAGAATCAATAGGCCTTGAGTCCTCTACAACTCAGGGACGTATGCAAAAACCTTATTTGATTCTGTTTGAATTTGCAGCAGTTATTGTTCGTCATACAAAAATTACCCTTGTTAAAACATAAAACGTTGCTGGTAAACTACCCCTTCCACTTAACCGATCTTTACCAAAATCAATAGGCCTTGAGTACTCTACAATTCAGGGAAGTATGCAAAAAAAACTATGTGATTCTGTTTGAATTTGCGGCTGTTATCGTTTGTCATAGAAAAAATTCTACACACAGAGACTTTTCGAAAAATGACTTTTCTTCACGTTTCGAGGGTAGTACAATCAGAATCTGCCCTTATCTCGAACACGATATTTTTCGCCATCACCATACTTCCATTTCCTTATGGAACATGGAAGTAAAAAAGTAACGCCGAAAGCGAAGAAAGAGTTTTGTACAACGTTTTCGAAGCATATATAAAAACAATTAAACAAAACTATGTAACCGAAAATAAATTATTCAAGCCACTGTTGAGAGAACTCAAACGTTCTGACAGGGAAATATGTTCAAACAACAGAGTAGCAACACAATATATTCTGCGGCAACATGAACCTGAGACGACAATTATCACAACAAAATCACGTATGCAGCTTAACAAGCGTACCGCAACACAATATTATTCTAAATTCAAACGTAATTTCTTGTGCAAACGCGCGCGAGCGCTGTGCGTATTATAATCAACGTTATATTACTATAGTAATTCTATACAATGCCATGAGAATTTCGAAAAATTCTCCGAAAAAATAACCAGTTTCTTCTTCTTCCTCTCCTTCTTTTTCTCTTCAAGGATTAAGTTATATAAACCTGTTCCGTCACCCATCTCATCCTCGGACAACCCACGTCTCTTCTACTAATGGCTTTATAGTTCAGTGCCTCTTTCGGCAATCGATCCTCTGTCATCCCTTGCAAACGATTCCACCATTGTCTTCTGTAAGCCGAAATAATTTCATTTATGTCCTCTACTTCGAGTTCTGCTCCGATATCCTCATTCCTTATTCTATCTTGCAACGTGTAGCTTAAATTACTTCGAAGGAACTACATTTCAGCACTCTGATTCTCGCCGCATTCCTTTCTTGTCATGACCCACCGCCTATAGGTATTGAAATATAAATATAGGTAAAAATAAAAATAAAAATATAGGTATTGAAATTGTCTTATAAAATGTAATCCTTGCCTGTGTCTTGTTTTATTTCTAAGATTTCTATGAATCGTACCACAAATATTCCTAATTTTATTTATCTTCTCTTTTGTATCACATTCAGATTCATAGCTTACAACACATCCGAGATATATAAAACGGCTCACTTGTTCTAAAGTGCTGTTGTTTATAACTATCTTAGTCCTCACTGGATATTTACCTTTAAAGGCCATGGTTTTGGTCTTTCTTCCTGAAATTGTCAGTGAGTACTCTCTTGCTACTTCTTGTAATTGAAACATAGCTCTTTGTAAATCATCCTCATTCTCTTGAATAAGAACTATGTCATCTGCTTATAGAGGGGACCCATACAAACTGATTTGTTAAGCTGTATTCCTGAAGTCATTTGGGATTTACATGCTCTCAGCATGTCGTCAATATTAAACAAGGTTGGGGAAATACAACATCCCTGCCTAACTCCCTTATTTATTGGAATGTTACCTGACAGCCTACCATTCATATTCAGGACTGCAGATGTACTTCTGTAGGCTAAAGGATCTTAACTGAATTTATTAAATGCTGTGGAAATTTATAACGAATTTCTCCAACCAATAAAATCAGCCAAGATGAACAGCAATACACTATTCAACGTTGGCTTAAGGAACAGGCGGCATCACATCGGTATGAGCTATAGCCTACGTAGAGCGGTACAGTCATGTCACGATAATAATGGTAATAATCTCGTTCTACCTATAACAGATTATCGTACCTACGAAACTTGCAGAAGATTTTCAACAACATTACAGTCTCATTCTGTGCAACTCTAATTACATTTTCATTTAGGACGATATTTATAAAGATTCTGCTTTGTAATGTACCCTGTAAAACTATAAGACTTGCAAAGTTATAAAACATCTTCTTCTTCACAACACGGCATAAGCAGGGTGCTGCCCGTTCCGCCTTCAAAAATCCTCCAGACATCTCTTCCTGGGTCTACCCACACACCTGTGTCCTATAGGTTTGTATTTCCATACTTGTTTGGTCAGTCTGGACTATGACATTCTTTCTATGTGTTCTTTCATCTGTTGTTTGTAATCTTTAATTTTTCATTCAAGTTAAAAACTTGTAACTGTTCTCTTATGGCTTCATTTCTTACACGGTCAAATTTAGAACACCTTTTCACTCATCTTAAGAATGTTATTTCCGGGGCCTATATTTTACCATTTTGCTTTTTGGTTCTTGTCCATAGTTATAAAACAATGCAATTAATTTAATAATTAATTAGTGCCGGTATTTCATTAAATAAGAAGTATAACTAAATATGTAGCCAATATAGCACATGTAAGTTAACATCAATGAACGTTTTGTTCTTCCTCTATATATGAACTGTACGGTAAACGTAATGGACAATTTTCTAAAATCATTAACCACATATATGTCTCCATTACCTTCTATATGGCCACGATCCTTGGAATATGAGTCAATGTCCTCGCCCAAATATTTAATTTTAATAATTACAACAATCAACAATTATTACTATGTTATGAATTGCACAGTCAAACATGTTTGCACAGTCAACGTGTTTTCTTTTTAAATATTCTTTTCTTAAATTTTAATTAACGCGTAGGCATCGAAATATCAAATTATTTTCTGATAAATTTTCATGAATCTCATAATAAACCTTGGTGACTTCTTTAAAACAAAAAATTCAGATTTAAGAAAAAAATCTTTTAACGAGTGTCAAACCAATTCAACATGTTTTAGATTGGGTGGTACTGGAAGAAATTAGAAACGCTGCGGATGAGAATTTAAACTACTTGATGTGATACAATGATACCAGCGCGGGTTTTGCGCATCCGTTAACTGTTACTCCTAAAGATAATCACAAACAGAAATAACACCGTTGCACACCACTATAAAAAAAATGTCCGATTATCGCTTTCAAGCTTTTTCGATCTGATGATGAACTGTGAAGCTTGAAAGCGCTAATCGGAAAACGTTTTTGTATAGTGGTGTGAAACAGTGCTATTAAATAATTTGTTTGAAATTTTCTGTTTGTGATTATAACCACTAACGCAACTGTATTAATTGAATATTCTAAAGAAATTCGTCGAGCAGTGAACTGTCGCTGTTCCCAAGTGTAACACAATAGTAGGATTAACTAATGTTTGCACGTTACCTAGTATTTGGTTGGATATCAAAGTAAACTGTAACCTCTCAATACGTACACTAGGGTTACCATATGACCTAGGTGCAAAAAGAAGACAACCTGAAAATTTAACACCATGATCGTTACTTTACGGATCCAAAAAAAAATTTTGACAGTAAAAACATTATACATTATAGATCAGAAGGTATTCATGATGAAGTTACGCATTTTTACAGAGTTTATACAATGTACAATTTAATTTTTGTGATATAACAGGAAAAAGTTGACAAACAAAACTTAAAAAACTATTAGTTAGAAGCAGAACTTACATAGGAAAAGAATATTTGCTATATTTATTTTAATCGTAGTAATAATTAATTTAATACTAATCGGTCTCAACCGGATTCACAGTCTAAATGTTTTATCAGGTGAACCAATTCCCACCAAAAGCTTTTTATTTTCTAATAAATACTCATAGAACACAAGACATGAAAGACTTTTTAAGTTGTACTGTACACAAATTATGCCTTTAACATTTTCTACCATTAACCTATTTATCTCTTTGGTCCACTGTGAACTGATCAGAGAAAATACCCGTTCCGGAATGGAATAAAAATACTCAATAATTTTCAAAAGTTCTGGATAACAAGATGATGTTGGACTTTCCTTAAATTATTTACACCATAACTGACTGGAAAGGTCGTTATCATACAAATCAAGGTAATTCTTTAAAACCTTCTGAAAATTGCAGAATTTATCAAAACATTTGTTATTATCAACGTAGATGTCTGTTCTGGTTCCAAGGTTCTGTTCTGAAATAAAGTTTACTTCATCCCAAGAAGGAGGTTGAAAGACTCGTCCATTTGAAAGGCTGAAACTGCTCGTATTGTGCCAACAACTTTTCCAAATAACCAATTATAGAATAATAAACAGTAGTTGCTTCCTCTTCAAACTTTATACACACTTCAGAGAAGCCTTCTTCTCTTTTTTTACGCAAAATTTATTTTATTTTCAGTGGTATAAACATTTGTTCATGTCTAATATAAGTGTTTCCAGTGTACATTCCAGAATACTCAAAGTTTCAGCGCTCTTCCGCGTGACTACATTTTTCAGTTTTACTAAAAAAAAAAGAGGACATTTCCCTGTTTTTTAAACAATCCTCCCGGACGGGTTTTTAACACTAAAAAATAGGACGTGTCCGGGAAAAAGTGGATGTATGGTAAGGTAACTCTACGTAGGCCTACACACATTTTCCACTCGCAGACTTTACAATTTCAGAACGTTAAGAACAGGACTTTTTCGGTTGAAAATCACGTGTTATTGATAATATTTAACGTCACACGTTCTCTGACGTGGCACCTTTCACTTTATGTTCGGAACGTTTGGTGTTGTTGCCAATAAAACGTGGTTATCAAGCGAAAACATGTTGCTCTTAAAAACATTTGACGCTCGCTTTAAAAAATCGTTGCTCAATTACCTAATGCGAATAAGTTGTGCGTACACTGTTCAGCTTTGTGAACGAAAACCCTCAAAGTTGAATGCAGTGAAGGCTGTCAACAAAAGGCAAATGTACACAACGCTACGAAAAACGAATTAAACATTCAGGGCCAAGAAGTTGGAGTACATTAAAGTATCCGTACTTCCGCCGACCAGACATTTAACTTTAAAACGCCGTTTACACTCGGCGATATCCTTTTATATTTTTCGTATAAATACTCATAAAGAAAATATAAAGTATTTGTTACATGAAGGACTGTAAAGAGATAAACGTCATCAGTACGATGGCGTATGAAATTGAGGTTTACTAAACACTGAAGGACTCCTTCCGTAGTCAAATATACAGGAAGTTTACAGTAGTCGCACACAAATGAGACTTATAGTGACCATTTCTCCTAGATTAGTCATATTCATGACTAAGTTTCACTTTCCAGCAGAAGCCCGACAGCCTTTCTAAAGCGGTGGACTACGCGAACCCTTCACAGAATTACTCCCACTTACAAGTATAGCGTAAAGTTTTAGAAAGGATAGAGCGGGGGGGACGCCGTCTCGTTCAAACTCCTCTCTCTCTCTCTCTCACACACACACACACACACACACGCACATGCTTCCAGTGTTCTCGCCAGCCTTGTTGCAACCCACGATCACACTATGAAACCCTGCACAAGACTGGTGAGCACATGCGCGAAATGACTGAAAATTTTGTTAGCCTCGCCGCGAGGTGTTTGTCCACTGCGCATCTCTACGCGACTGTTCAGAATCTGTCATCAGGTCTATACACATTTAAAATAGTATTTTCTTTTCGATAAAAAAAAAACATCGTTCAAAGTTAGTCTATGGACAGCGCTGGGCAAGTAGGGAAAATGTAGTGACCGTGGTTATACAGGATGTGGTTCAGAATCGAGACTATGACTGTAATTAGTATGTACGTTATTTTTCAAGACATGTTTGTCCAGAGATAGAAAGTTTAAGAGTGCTCACATCACAACAAATATAACAAAAATCCAAAAAATTAAAAACGATTATAACTCGAGAAAAAATTTTACAAAAATATAAGACTGAGAACAAACTTATTTATTGTCTTGCTCACGTAAAAAAAGATCATATTTTAAACAAGCAAACCAAAAAACAAATGAATCAAGAGTCCAAGAAATAAAACTGTCCACCCACTACACTGCCAGATCAGCCACAAAACGGAACCGATATAGATCTGACACACAAGTTTGTCGACCGTAGAAGGTCGAGAAGTCGCCAACACACAGAGTCGATGTCTTCATTCAGACACACCAAGTTCATTTTCTTTTAGAATTATTTCTGTACCGACTACTGGTATTATAAACGGATCCGTAATTCTCGCATCCGTTGCTATTCACGGTCTGGATTCCACAGAAATGCACCGTGATACCGGAATTACGTAGGCCCGCAATATAAATATTATTGTCCAGGCGCGCCCTCTCGCTGCTACCTTGGCAAGGACAGACTACATTCCAGTTCGTGTGGGAAGCTATAGGACCCCGTTACCGATGCTGTTCACCAGTCTCTCTCGCTCTCTCTCTCTCTCTCTCTCTCTCTCTCTCTCTCTCTCTCTCTCTCTCTCTCTCTCTCACGCGTTGTCTCTTTCTCTCTTTCCTTCAATCTCATCTCCTTCTCATTTTCTTATGAAACCGAAATCTGTATATTACTCTGCACTTACATTTACTGACTTGCAGAACTCTCTCACAATTTTGAACGAAATACATTTATTTTTCGGTAAAATCAAATTAATAAATTTTAGTTTATTAAAGATGAGAATAAATTTTAACGTATGATTCTCAATGTTAGCCGAGAAACATCCTAGTTTTTAATTTTTTGTACATTTCCATACATATCCTACAGATCCATTTCTAAGGTTTTTACAGATATACATAGCCGATAACAATGTGTAAAGCAAATGTAATTTTTAAAGTTTTTGAAGGGACATTACGACAAATATTTATTTTATTTATCAAATCACCGAAGATGCCGAATTCGCATTTTGAATAAAATTCATCGTAACTCAAAAACACCACATACTGTATACTTTTACAATATTTTATAGATTTTGACTCCCATTTTTTGCCCATGGTGATTCTGAAGTAAGAAAAATTTCAAAGTAAACAATAACTCACGTCCGAGTTAAAATTCCCTAACTGTGGTGTCCAGAGATTTTAAATTTATAAAACTGAACTCTACTTTCAGATTTTGGTTAAAGTTGTCTTTGATACCCCACATGGATTTTGGGGATTTTTCAAAATTCTGTGCCTCTCACATTTTTCCTCCTATTTAATGGACATCAAGCTAAAAAACACTAGTGGTCTGCGAGGTAAAAGTACGGACAGCCGGTTGAGTTCTGCGAAATAGACGTTATCGTTAACAAATCAATTCAACCCCCACCTAGGTTACAGGTTGAACCAGTAGCATGGCGTCCATGTAACTGCTGTTGACGGCGGCAACAGTACTGGAAATAAGAGAAAATAATATTAATCATATCACAGAAGAAATACTTTAGTTACTGAATAATTTGAAATCCGAACAATATTAGTAGAGAAACTTGAAGAAAAGCGTAGCATTGCTTGCGAACTGCTGGGCACTTGCACCGTCTTGTGTGGCCGGCTCAGACATCGGCAAAGTTTTACTGCGTACGGTCATCGACCTCCTAGTAGTTATCACTATACAAACTGGGGAGAGGGGACATTCGTCCACCCAATGTTTTGCCGCTGTAGGCCTATAAACCGGCAAAACGCTCAGTTAGCAGCTATGTTTGCTTCGGAACCAACGTGCACCAGTTACCACCTACCTATTTCTGTTTAGTCCGTTATGTTCTGTTTGTCTTCATTATTTTTAATTCGATAATTTGTGTTCAGATTTATTCTGTGTAAGTACAATAGAGTCAGAACCCGTTGAACCGGGAGCCTCTTCTTCTGCCAGCGAACGATAGAAAATACTGTACTCTAAAAAAATATGTTGGCCCTAAAAATAACACTCGGTACTAGAAAATATTCGAATTAATTTTTAGGTTAAGTTTTAGGCCTATCACAACCGGCACCAGATGTTATGTACCCACGCTACGCCACTGGTTGACACCCCCCCCCCCCCAATTATGGCGCGGATGGCTTTTACATATTCCAATCTCGAATATTCCTTCAGTTTCGCGGTATGAATTTAAAGAGCTTACGATGATGCAAGAAAAGAAATCGTAACTGATAAGCTAATCAGAAACATTATGGCCTTATTTGTATGCCTGGCCATTTACATTGCATGCACCGTTGTAACATTTTTATATGCGCATGCAATATATGTAACATTTTATATTTATATGCACGTTTACATTTAATGTCGAACTCGTCATTAATTTTTATATTCGTCTCTTCCTTTTGCGATCATTCCGATTTTTTGCCTCAGACAAGGCTCTTAACAAGTTCACAGTGCGAGACCGAGTCTGTCCCACGTTGATTACGTCGGTTGGCCATTTTCTTGTGATCTAGCAGATCGTTTAAGTGATACTGTCATCTTAGAGCCTTCCTTTTATATAGTCTTTCTACGGCAATATCACCATAGTTAATCGCTAACTCTCCACTGAAGTTATTAGTCCATTCACCTGAAATGAGGACTATCACTGGTCTCACTGTACTGACGTCACTGTTTAAGCAATGTACGCCTAGTGGCGTATCTAAAATTTGGCCTTTTGGGAGGGTGGTCCAGGGTTGGGTCGGCTTCATAAAACAAGTCATAAGACTAACCAACTTAATCAGTCCGATTAAAGTAAACGGCAGTAAGACAATACAAATATGTGTTATTGAAACATTGCTTACAACATACTTACTGGCGCAACTGGTTTTCCTTTATAGCATTTCATAATTCAAACGTACTATACGCTAATGCTGTGTATAATAACCTGTTTGTAAATTACAAAAAAAAAGTTACTACTCTATTAGCGTAGAAAATTTTTTTTCACAGCTGAAAAAATAATAAAAACAGCCTACAAATTACGAGATTAACAAAATTCGTAAACTTTTTCGACCCTCTGGGGGAGGGTCCGGTACCGTTTGTCCCCCCCCCCGTAAATATGCCACTGTGTACGCCTTCGAAATATATTTGTGAAGGCGTCCTTTTTTCTCAAGTTTTGCGTTAAAATCTCCATTTTCTGAGTGCATCACGCTCTGGAATTGCATTACGCACTTCCTGTAGTTTCTTGTAAAAGAAATGTTAACTTGTACCTTCAAGAGTTAATGTTATCACGTGTACAAGTATAACAGCTAGATGAATAGTTTATACAGTAAATTAGTTTGCAGACACAGGTTCCTGTACGTACCTGGCAAACGACAGCGAACAAAATTTTTCGTTACGAAACAACGGTTTATTTTATAAAGCAACAAAGTTTTATAAAACGTTAGTTAATTATGCATCTTTTTCTCTGAACACAATACACCTTTTTCTACGTAATGTGTACTGCTAGGAAGTGTTTGAACCTCATGATATATTATTACTGATATATTAACATAAAAATGCGATAGCATTGCACCTAACTAACGTCAGGTTGCTATGAGAACATTTCGATCAGTTACACCTATTCTGTAAGCTTACTCCCTCCATAGCTGTCTAGTAGCTCGTATATTCAAGTATTCAGGAGCATGCGCGCGGGCCAACTCTCTCTCTCTCCCCCCCTCCCTCTCCCTATCTCTCTCTCTCCACCCTTACCAATTTGTAGAGCCTTTCTCTTATTATTAATCTTGTTATTTAAATTAGCAGTCTCCGTAACTCCAACTTCGTCGTTATTATTTGCTAAACTGCTAAGTGCCACGTTCTGGACGAGGCCTTTCAGTGTTTCTACCATTTTCAAGTCCTAAACCACGACTTTAGGATGAGTCCTAAACAAGTCCTAGGTCGTGGTTTAAGACATACACAATATATAATGCACAGCAATACTGTGGACGTTCACAAATGAGGACCACACTGCAAAAAGGATGAGGGTCACAAAAACCAAGTTTTCAGCTACAGCAAATTTAAGGTTTGGACCACTGGTATAAAATCATACAATGTTTTTTAAAAATGCTATACCCACCTAGTTTTCCTCCCAAATGTTGTATTGTCAATCCGTACTTCAAATCACTTACTTTGTTATTTTTTATACCCAAAAAAATATAAAAACATTACAAAATACACATTTTTGTCTGCAAAAAAAGATGAATGTCATGACCCTCATCCTTTTTACGCAGCAAGTTAACAGGGTTTGCCTTTTAATAAAACTCAATATTATTACTGTAGCTATTTATTAAAATGCTATTTAAAACAAAACACGATAGAAAGTCACACAAAAAATCAAAATAGTACAGAAAAGTTGTACTTTTGGTCCACCAGGAGTACTCCCTCATTTAGTTCGGGATTTTTTTAGCTTTAGGTTTAGCTTTTGCTGTAGTTTTAGCTTGAGGTTTAACTTTATCTGTAGATTTAGCTTTTTTTGGCGCATGAGGTAGGTTATCGTAATAACTTTGTGCAGCTGGACCACAAAACTTTTTTAAATGTTGAAGGTTTTTAAATTTTTCTTCAGAAATTGGTTTAGGAGATGAAAAAAAAACATCTTTGTTAGAACAAAAAATATTACACAGCCCTAAAAATTAATAGTAAATACAACGTACGATAAAATGTATTTTGTGAATGTACGTACCTTTGCGAAGTGGGTTTGGCAGGAAAAATCCTGACATTCGGAAGGAAGCCTTTGATGTAATAGTATGTTCTTAGTTTCGCGTCACTTCCCGACACTGTCTCTGTGCACCAATCAGACCGTACTGTTACACGTCGCCGCTGTGTTGCCACAATTAGGCCCGGTATACACATCAGGTTTTTTACCTTGCGGTGCCGCTGCGTGCACGTTGCCGCAACGCAAAACGCAGGTTCGATGCACACACACACACGACTAGCAGCAGTCACCAAGCCACAGTCAGCAGCCAGGTTTTGTTATATACAGCCATGGATTTATGTCATAGAAAAAGTGTAATGTTCTCTTATTTAGTGTACAAACGTTTTATTTGGAATCAGAGACGGTTTTGCGTGCACCATTTACTGACTCAAGACTTATTAGAGGTAGATTTCATACGGCTTTTAGCGATTTAAGAGGAAATTCGTATAAATTTTTCTATTACTTTCAAATGAGTGTTTATTCATTTGATGAGCTTAAAGGGGAAATAAGCGACAAGATAAAATACCGAGACACGTTGATGAGACTGTCTGTACCTTCAAAGGAAATCTTAGTTATAACTCTTGCTAAGCATATTTTTTATTTCACAAATGAACAGCTCTATGTCCAAAATATCTTCAGAATTTTATCCAGCTACGACTACAGTTACGTCAGATCACCGGACTATGCACTGCTCAATAGACAACAATGTACTGAGAGCCGGAGTAGTGTGTGTGCGGCGCCGCTGCGGTAAGGAAGGGAACTGCGGCGATGAATGCACGCACAGTGGACGTAGGTATGTGTGCAGTGACTCATATCCCTTCCAGTACTCCACGCCGCACTTGCGGGCACGCAGCGGCACCGCACGGTAAAAAACCGGATGTGTTAGGCTAGTTGCACACACATCGATTTCGATTGTACTGAAAAATATCGTACGATCAAATTCTTTTAGTACAACGAAGAAGAGAATGGGAGCTTGCGCACAGTTCGATCTCCACACGGCACGATCGCCGTGTAGCTGCCGTCCACTGCCACCGCAAAAGACGGTCGCCGTGCCGTTTCCGTGAATTAAGTGGCGTAGTGACCCAATGTACGCTTGCACACTACACGAGTTATATTCGTACGGTAAAAATCCGTCTTCATTTGACTTGTTGCTTCTGACCAAACTGGGACCTATTTCATAAAAGTAAGTAATATTATTAGAAAATTTTATTAAATAATAATATTAGTTTTTCTCTTTATAAACATTTCAATCGAACTCTTAAAATCCTTTACTAATATTATTAGTTTAATAATGAGGAGGTTCATGCAGTTCATCGAACAATGGTATGGACATACGAAAATAGTTGAAAAACGTGTTCTCATCCTTTCGAAGTTCTTCTAAAATGTGTGGAATGTTCCTGCTTGTTCCCTTTTCTCGTTAACTGGATGAACCCAATAAGTTCAATTTTTTATTTTTTTTATTCTTTTTATATAGCCTAAAGGTACCATATAATGTTATTATTTATATTCTTAAAGCGATCGATTTCGGTGACAGACCATCGTCAGGTTATATAGCACATTTGTTCACAATATTATAAAACACTATTATTTATAAAAACGAATTTATAAAAAAAAGGTCTACAAATTCGTTTTTATAAATAATAGTGTTTTATAATATTGTGAACACGTGCTATATAACCTGACGATGGTCTGTCACCGAAATCGATCGCTTTAAGAATATAAATAAGAACATTATATGGTACCATTAGGCTATATAAAAAGAATACAAAAAATAAAAAATTGAATTATAGGTACCACTAATAAAAAACAATAAGTGTAAGTATAAAATACATCACATTATCACCAGTAAGTTCGTTTAATCCTACGACGCCCGAGACGACGGTACACCAACCACACAGCAACAACACGTTTTGGATTCATTTGCCATACAACTGTGAGTGATCTCGAGCTAAAACGCCCGATATTTTATCGTATGTGCGTTGCTTGCACACACCACGGTTTTCTCCGTGTAGAGTGCAGTCGTTTTAGCTCGAGATCACTCACAGTTGTATGGAAAATGAATCCAAAACATGTTGTTGCTATGTGCTTGGTGTACCGTCGTCTCAGGCGTCGCGTTGTAGGATTAAACGAACTTACTGGGTTCATCCAATTAACGAGAAAAGGGAACAAGCACGAACATTCTACACATTTTTAAAAGTACTTCGAAATGATGAAAACAAGTTCTTCAATTATTTTCGTATGTCTATAACATCGTTCGATGAACTGCATTAACCTCCTCATTATTAAACTAATAATATTTGTAATGGATTTTAAAGTTCTATTGAAATGTTTATAAACAAAAAAAAAAACGAATAGGCCTATTATTATTTAATAAAATTTGCTAATAATATTACTTACTTTTATGAAATAGGTCCCAGTTTTGTCAGATGCAACAAGTCAAATGAAGACGGATTTTTACCGTAGGGCGAATATAACTCGTGTAGTGTACAAGCGTGCATTGGGTCACGTACGTCACTGAATTCACGGAAACGGCTCGGCGACCGTCTTTTGCAGTGGCAATGGACGGCAGCTACACGGCGATCGTGCCGTGCCGTGCCGTGCCGTGTGGAGAACGAACTGTGTGCAAGCTCCCATGCTCTTCTTCGTTCTACTAAAAGAATTTGATCGTAAGGTATTTTTCCGTACGATCGAAATCGATGTGTGTGCAACTAGCCTTCTATTCATCAACCACCTTCCACAGAGTCGACCCGTCGTCTCGTCTTCATTCTGCTCTCAGTACAGCCGTTGTGTAATGAAGCGGGTCAACAACGTGACTACAATGATGAGAGATACAAAAAATAAACTACGGCTGATGACGGTTGTTTTGATACCGATTGTCATCCTTTTGGTCTAGGTAGTATTATTAGATAATGGTTAAATGCGAGTGTCTACGACTTGCGGAACGTCAACAGAAACGAAAACGTAAATCACAAAAAACAATGACGGAGACAAAACAATTTTCCTTTCTTCTGTAGACCTTCTAATTCTAATCTCACAGGCAGAAAAACTACTGTACGCGCATCAGTTTTGCTGACGAGCAGGGTGAGGAGCGGGGATCTAGTGAATGATAGTGCGTGCTTGTGTTCGTGAGGTATTACTGGTTCTGTAAACATTGTTCAGTTGTTCAGAAAACGTATTTAGTTCTGATTTTGTATGCGCATTAGATTGAGCGTTCGTACGTTATATCTCAGTGCAATTTTATTGAATATTTTGTTAAAAGTGAGTTTTCTTATGCGGTACAAGAAATCCGTGTAAGAGACAGTCAAGTTACACCGAAACCGTGTTAAAAGTACAGTATTTTAACTGAGTAGTATTATAATGATGCGAGCAGTGGAATGGCATACGTCACCACATCCCTTGCTGGGTGGCAAAGCCGCTGCTGAGACAATATTATTATTGAAGAAAATCATTTTTCTCATTTTGTTATTTACCACGCGAAACCAAGATTACGAAGTTTAGTAACTTGAACTGTAAATTATTTACACAAGTCATTCATTCTAATCGGACACCTTTTCCCAATAATCTGTTACAAACAAAGCGTTTTTTTTATAAAAACGGATGTCCAATCTTAAAAATCGAAGTTCTGTCTAAAACCAGAAAATAAATGGCCTTCTATAAATAGCGACCAACAAAAATAATATACATTTATTTATTTATATCTGTTATCTTGCTAATTAGTGGCGGGTGCTAGGTAAACAAACGAATTTGTAATGAAATATATTAATTACTAACAGACTGCTACTTTCATGGACGTAATGGCTACATTTATTAAGAAGACACTGCTACTTTTATAGACATAATGAAATACGTTATAATATTATTTAAAAGTACTCTCAAGATGTATTTAGACCAGAGATATGACTGGAGCATTATACGTACGGTATCTCACTGTCGGTTATTACACTGAACAGCAGCTGATCAACACCGCATATGATGGTGGCGATGGGCATACTGTGTAATGCACGAAAAATGGCTCGATGCGAGCGAATGCCTCCTGACAGTAATAAGACTGCAGTAATAATTTAACACTTCAAGAAGAGAAAATGTACGCGCGAGCTGAATAAGTAGTAGGCCTAAGCGTTTGTAAACGGCAAAGCCAGAGAATAGCGCCACGGCCAAAAGGACGACAGTCGCCAAACACTGGTAAAATAACGTGTTCTTAATTTTATTGCACGACACTTCCCGATACTGTCTATGTGTGCCAATCAGAGCCAATCAGATTGCACCGTCAGTCAGCAAGATGAAATTACCGTTTTGAGTCCACGTTGCCGCTTTGTCGCTACAAATAGTATTTTTATCGACAGCAGCTTATCGCCTTCAACGGAGCCGACCCGTCGTGTCGTCGTCACTTTGCTGTAGTTTTAGCCATTGGTTAATGACGTGCAGGAACACGTCAACAACGTATCCACACTAATGCGAGATAGAAAAAATTAATTACAACTAGTAACAGTTGATGCCGACTGTCATCCTTCTGAAAGAGGGAGCTATAGTCGGAAGTGAAAAATGGACGTCATTTGAAATAACGAATATCAAATTTGTTACAATTTATCCGCTGAGTGACAACCGCCAGGACAGGACACGTGTACCACAAGTCGGCAAGGAATGTGTGGCAGATATTCCAGTTCGCTCGGATACTGGCGCGATTCACGTTCACCTCGTTATCACCAGATACCAGAATGTGAACTAAACACGACCGATTCGTACACAACAATGACAATAACATGACAATTAGCGGGACAAACGTCAACAAACTGAGTACAGGCATTTGTTACACGGTCGATTCCCTCTCTCACTGGCCGTCGTCCATGTGTAGTATCCAACGTAAACATCACGTGGCATTCGCGCGCCTTTGTAAGTGTGTGTACACACGCGCCTAACTGCTCTTTAAGTAAATTACTTTGAAAAAATATTCACTGACTTTTTCGGCCCCGACTTGTGCGATGAAAGCTCAAAGAAACCCTTATGTTAACACTTCTTACTTTTCCACAGTTACTTTTCCACAGGGTTTTTTAATAATATAACATACAAAAATTTATTGGTCACCTCCAAAACTTGCATAAAAGTATAACTTATATACAATTTTGTAACTTGCAAAAAAAGTATACACACTTTGTGATTCGGTTTTGCTAAAATCGATAATGTAATTTTATTTTAAACAAAACACGATTGTATAAAATATGTTATTGATAATATATTATTATATATATATAATATATGGTTGTAATACACTTTAAATAGGCCTTAATAAAATTTCACGTTACTATTATACATACTACACTTGGCCTACGAGCATGTGCAAAGTAGGAGTTTATCAAGCTAATTTACTCAATGACAATATTAATATTTATAACATACTAATTATCAGCAGCAACAGAATGTCACACTTACTTTAGTGTACCGACTCTTAATAATTATCCCAGGGCGCCAGTAATAAATAAACACAGTTGACTGTTATTAATTAAGTTTTTAATAACTACTTTGTATTTACATATTACAAAATTTGTAGATCATTGCTTTTAATAATTTGGTTATAAAATTTGTTTGAGCTTATTTCTTGGCTATGGATTCTTTGACTTACTGAGTCACCAAATATGATTTACATACATTTAAATTTACTAGGCAATAGTAAAATGAGTGTTCATTTTATTATTTACTTGTATGTTGATCTCATTCTGCGACGCGATGTCATCAATTCTGCAGGTTCCAGGGTGGTCGTCCGACGTTGATCGTTGAGCAGTTATCCTTGTTAGTTTTGCACTACTTTATACACTGGTTTCACAGCTATTACACCATTCACTTAGATAACTTAGTGGTAATTACCCAGTGGCGAAGTTACACGGAGGCAATTGAGGCAATGCCTACCCTAAAAAGTTCTGTAGAATAAAAATTATAAATACGTATGAACTACGTAACGTAAAGATTATAAATTGTTACTGTGACTGTCGAATTTATTAAGCTGAAACGTGCTTTACTGAGCGACCGCTATATGGTGACAGGTGATATTCTGCATAGCTAGTTTTAAACGGATGAGGCAACGTGAACTTGCCTCAGCGTTTTTTGTATAAATCGTATGTAAGCAACAATGTGCTGGCGTGATAGGGAAGTGCGGGGGAGGGGATTGTCCCGTGCTGTACACATAGAGCGTTGAGGCATGCCTCACTTCTGTGGTCCAAACGGTTAAGTTACAGTGTGCTGTATTGTTTATAAGTGTGTTTATTTTATGCGGTTATTAAAAGTGTGCACGCAATTGAGGCAATGCCTACCCTAAAAAATTCTGTAGAATAAAAATTATAAATACGTATGAACTACGTAACGTAAAGATTATAAATTGTTACTGTGACTGTCGAATTTATTAAGCTGAAACGTGCTTTACTGAGCGACCGCTAGATGGTGACAGGTGAGATTCTGCATAGCTAGTTTTAAACGGATGAGGCAACGTGAACTTGCCTCAGCGTTTTTTGTATAAATCGTATGTAAGCAACAATGTGCTGGCGTGATAGGGAAGTGCGGGGGAGGGGGAATGTCCCGTGCTGTACACATAGAGCGTTGAGGCATGCCTCACTTCTGTGGTCCAAACGGTTAAGTTACACTGTGCTGTGTTGTTTATAAGTGTGTTTATTTTATGCGGTTATTAAAAGTGTGCCTGTTATTCCGCTGAAGTAACAGATGATCAAGATTATTTGAATTATTTGTAACTTGTAACATTAAACATATACCTATATAGAAACTAATCAAGTTTAAAATTTGAAGTTCAACAGATGTATTATTGTGTATGACTTATACAAGGATTGTTCAATAGAAACACGTTTAGAGCTGTAAAGCATTTTTTATTCACCGATTTTAAAAGAAGTCTCCATTAACATTAAGACATGAGTCTCACTGTTGCACTAATCTGTAGATTCCCTGCTGGTAAATTCTTACGGCTGTTTGCGGAACCATTCGCTAACAGCAAACTCTACCTCAGCGTCCGATTTGAACCACCGTCATTTTAGTGATTCCTTTAAAAAAATTTAAGGTAAGATTTTTGCCTACCCATTCATTAACTACTAGCTTCGCCACTGGTAATTACACAGGTGCCGTATACTAATACACTTGTTGAATACACAGTATATTCTTATTAAAGCTAAGTGCGTCCAACACCGGATTGATAACAACTATCGACCGACTGTCCCGTACTGTGATGTTTAACACTTTAAATTTCGCGATGTATTTCGACATTCAACGATTGATGCTGTATTAAGTAAAACTTGGATATGTTACTCGATTTTAATTTATCTTCTCTAATTTCTCTGAACATTATTCTTGTAAACGATTATTAAGTGTTTATAATATGTAGCTTCCACAATGCTCAATATCGCGTACTGTAACTGACTTTTCGTTGCGATTGAAGTATATATATTTAAATTATCGACAAATTTCTTAACACACTAGATACGCGTTTTTTAAGTGTAATCTCCCCGTAGACTAACTTAACTTCCTACCACTTCATTTTTTATACATTGCTTCGAACTACCCTCACCAACTATCTACAAAACACACGCCGATTGGTCTGACATACCGCTAATTTCAAATTTACCCAATCTGTCTAGTGAAACGTCCCGCGTAAAAAATGACGCTTTCCGTTATTCGTCAACTATTTGCGCGTGTAAACGTAGTGGGAAAACTTAGCGTCTATCTCCATCTCGCTCTCTGTCTAATCTAACGGTTCCTTTGTTAGATGCAGTTAACTTTTTACAATCTTAGGGCAGCCTTCTGACACCCTTGAAAATAATACAATTTTATGACCGTTCGTCCGCTATGTTACTTTTTCATATTTTAGCCGTTTTACAGGCGTCAATTAAAGGTCGTCTTTATGAACAACTACCGCCCTTACTACAACATTTTAATACTTATTACTTTGAAGTACCACCGCTCTAATCGGTAGTTTTAGTTTTATTTTCTCCCCGCTTTCTACGAATTTATATTTCTCTATGGGTACAACATAACTCTGTCCCCGTAAAATTGTTGAGAGTGCAATTTTTACGTTATAAGGTGAGCCATTTTAATTATTTGGGAAATTATACTGACTATTCATCTTGTTATTTGAATTAGCAGTCTCCGTAATTCCAACTTTGTCGTGTTTGCTTGCTGAACTGCTACTTGACATGTTCCGGACGAGACCTTTCAGTGTTTCCATCATTTTCAAGTTCTAAACTACGACGTCGTTTGGCTGTATAAAGAATGAGCCATAAGAGAAAATTTACAAATTTTTAACTTGAATGAAAAATTAAAAGGTTACAAACAACGGTGGAAAGAACTCTTATAGAAAGAATGTCAGATTCCAGGCTGGCCAAACGAGTATGGAAATACAAACCTATAGGATACAGGCGAGTGCGTAGATCCAGGAAGAGTTGGCTGGAGTACCTTGCCTATACCGTGTTGTGAAGATAATGATGATGACGAACTACAATCGCGCTTAACGTAACAGCTCTGAGCTAAAACGATATAGTATTCAGTGCGTTGTACTGTTGTACGCTATGCTAGCCAGCAACGTGACCCCGGACTTCGGTACCTATTACAGACGGTAAATCAACACGTGGTAAGAAGGCCTATTGCTGGGGTTGTGATGTCATACACACCCATAGTAGCGCACGCAAACCGTGCCAAGAATCTGCGCCATTTGCAGTCACGTACCGAATATAGAATCCAACGAAAGAAACAGAAATTTTTTCAACACAATTTAAGTTAACGACATATTTTTTGTTTAGTCGAATATTTTCTGTTCGGAATATTAGGAATACGTTAAAAATTTACTTTGTGATGGCACTTTGAATTTCATATTAATCTGTGTCAATGAAACATTTCATTAGAACACTCCACCTTCTTTATGATTTTACTGACACGGATTGCCGTGATACAATAATCACTGATGGTCCATAAAGCGTAAGGGAACAACAGCTGTAGTTTTTCCGTTTTTTATTATTAAAATTACATTTATTTTAAGGTGGCACGGTGGGCACTGACGATCACGGTGCTCTTGTTCATCCCCAGGTGTCCTGAAGATCTACCAGAGGATTTGGGAAAAGAAGAAGAACGTCCGCTGGTCAATTATATTAACTATCGCACAACTTATTCTTATTTAGTATCGTTCGTACTTTCTATCTTTCAGAATTTTAAACAGAAAGTAAAATTCCGAAAGACAGAAATCTTGGAGAGGAAGTTTATGTTTTTGTCCTCCTTTTTCTCTGCTCTTTAACATTACTACCAAGGATGCGTTATGCTATGCATGGTATACTAAGGTATGCGTTACTTAGTCTGGTAAACTTGTCCACGCAAAATAAAACAATGTAATAATAAGTTTCGGCAAATCATTTGGGACAAACTGTTCTAATGAACAACTTGAATGGAAAAATTACAACTTTGAAATCTACACGGATTCTCTGCTGTTTGGGTTCCACTCTTTCAACAAATAATGACGAGGTGAAAGAGGCTCAGAAACCGCACCCTGTTCTCTCTTACGACCGTTATGAAGTCTCGCAATGTCCACCAAGAAACTAAGCTTCAGCTCTACAAAACGCTTGTCCGGACTGTGGTATCATTCTGGTCAGAGATTGGTCTTTAACAGGAAAATCTTGCAACATGTTGGACATCTTTGAGCTGAAGGTTTTTTTTGTAGGATATTTGGATCTGTGAACGAAGGAGGAACTTGGATGGTTTGGTACAATCACGAGCTCTAAAGTTTACACAAGGAGCTCAAATTCTCGGACCATTTAAAGCTCAGCTATCTCCAATGGTCAGAATATATACTACGAATGCTGGAGGACAAAGTCCCCATCAAAAAGGGTATAGGGGCCAACCATAAAGAAAACGGACAATGGGAAAACCGAGAATACCGTGGAGGAGTAGTGTAGCAATAGGTCCCAGGAAAATGATAAATCCTAGAGTTTACTAGAGGGAGACATTGAACTGAGGTCTCTGAAATAAGTCACTTGAGGAGACCAAGGCTACAATTGGGCTGTAGCACCTCTAGAAGAAAGAGAAAAAGAGAATAAGTATCTCGTTTCACATTTTACTTGTAGAAAATGAGAACCAGACTTGCCCCGCTTTCGGCTGAGGTGTCCCGCAGTCCATAAAATTTCTCTCGGGAGAATAACTGCGCCTAATTTCTCGCTGCTTTGAAGGAAACGTAAATTAATAATGTTATTCGTAATAGTGAAACCACTAAAGCTTACGAGTGGGAAAATCCTACACTGATTAAGTCAACCAGTACCGTCCGCTACCAATCGTCCATCGACCATTGCAAACCGGTTATTGGTTACTTTAAAGTAATGAAACAATGACAGTGTTAGCAGTCATATCTTTGCAGCACTACGAAAGTAAAGAATGCGTAATAAAAAACAGCAAGTGATGTAGGGGATGCAAGGGCGCGCGGGCGTCTGTAGTGGCGGACCACACCCTTGTATACATTGCCCTGCGACCACCACCCCGTTCCGAGAAAACGTTTTTGCAAACATACAACTGGACGTAATGATTTACCTGCCAGATCATCTACCGTTTTTGTTTAAATAGCGTACACGGTCGGCTGTGTGCCTGAAATCCTAAACCTTATCGTTACTTCGTAAATATTCTCGCGCAACCGCGACTCAGAAGTTCAAACGGCAACGGCTATAATACCGTACATAGTAATCCGGTTATATCCTTTCACAATGCTATATAAAAAACATTTCAACACGTTTTCATCTGAGATTAATTATAATAATGATGTACATATAGGCCTATATGTGCTTACTGAGTAACGAAAAATTGAAATTTCAGATTATTTTCTTTAACTGAATGCTGTTTGTACAATGGTAAACGCGTGCGCGGTGAACCAACCAACCTTAGCGAAGGTAAGGAAGCGTAGGTATTAACGCCATGAGCACTGGAATGATAGAAGATATTTGATAGGAAGCTCCTGAGGCCCCGTACGTGGACATAGACACTTAGATCGGAACGTACCAGAGTTAGATAACCTTGCGAAGTAGTCGATGAAAATGGTTTTCAGTTTCAAACGTACAATTGAAGAAAATTCGCCCAAACCTAAAAAAATGCTCAAATTACACAAAAGTTACAATTAAAAAACTCATTAAAACGAGTTATTCCGCAATATGTTGTAATAAAGCACTTTCTTCAGTGCCAAGGTTTATTATCGTTACAATGTTGGAATGTCCTTCCATTTCACTACTGTAATTTATTCTGAATCGAATGTAGGCTTACACTTCACATCCATTCCATTTTGAGATTTACGTTTTCTTTTATTACACACAGTTTTCTGAACATATCTTAAATCAGTAGTGCCAACTTCACAGCAACGATGGAAATTGTTACGTATACAAATCTACATCGCCTTATCTTTCATATTTAGATAGTATAGCTCGTTGATTACATCATTACTGTTGCCAACGGTAAATTAATTTTGTATCTCGCTACAGTGAAGTTCAGTGGTTCCCAAAGTGGGGTCAGTAGACACTTTTAAGAAACATTGTACCGTAATTTTCTCCGATTTTTATGCTCTAAAATCTAAATTTAGAATCTTAAAACAATTAGTAGAAGATTCCAGTAGTTTTTGGGACGTTCAAACTAATTGTAATTGTAAAAGTAATTTCAAACTAATGGCTTTACTAATGTCTTTTATTCATGTCGTGTAGCATATCTGTTTGTCAGCCGAACTGACTAGACCTCTTGCTTACACTACAAAAAGAAGATTCACTGGCAGAACTTTCAACTGACAGTTCACTAAAATTACAATTTTCGCAATTACAGCTAGCTGACTTCTGGAAAATGACTATGTATGTAATCTGACTATCCAGAACTCGATAAAAAAGCTTTGAAGCGTTTAACTGTGTTTCCCTCTACTTATTTGTGTGAAACCGCATTCTCCCTACTCACTACTTGAAGTCAAAGTTAAAATATCGGTATGGAGAACCATACATGACTTCCATGTTCTAAGATTTATATTTAAAATACTTTTCGAAATGAACTATTTCCATACAAACTACTTCTTTCTTCAGCCTTAACCACAGTAGGCCTACTGTGATCAATAACGTCTACCACCTCACGATAGTGCACTCAATTTTCACTGACGATGGCAGTCGATAGCACTGCCGAAACGTCTGGTTTTGTAGAAAACAATGGATCAAGCCCAAACAGCCCGGGAAAGAATTTTAACAACAAACTACTTCTTTGTTGCCGATAACGTAGTACACATGACATAAATAAAAATTATCCCCTCCCCTTCAAATATCATTTTCATTTATAGAAAATTACCCCCATCCCGTTCAACTAGCCTCTTCATTTATAGATATTTCATCTACGTTTCTACAGTGGATTATTAAGATCTTCTTATCAGGGTACTTTATTTATCAAAATTAAGTACTTTAATCTTGTTAGAACAAAAAATGTTTCAGGTAAACTACTCTTTCCCCGTAACCGATCTTCACCAAAATCAATAGGCCTTGAGTCCTCTACAACTCAGGCACATATGTAAAACATTTGATTCTCTTTGAATTTACGGCAGTTATCGTTCGTCATGAAAAAAATTCTCTTGTTACAACATAAAATGTTGCAGGTAAACTACCCCTTTCCCTTAACCGATCTTCACCAAAATCAACAGGCCTTGAGTTCTCTACAATGTAAGGATGTATGCAAAACATTATTTGATTATGTTTGAATTTACGGCAGTTATCGTTCGTCATAGAAAAAATTACCCTTTTAAAACACAAGACGTTGCAGGTAAACTACCCCTTTCTCTTAACTGATCTTCACCAAAATCAATAGGTCTTGAGTCCTCTACAATTCAGGGATGCATGCAAAACATTATTTGATTCTGTTTGAATGTGCGGCAGTTATCGTTCGTCATAGAAACAATTACTCTTGTTAAAACATATAATGTGGCAGGTAAACTACCCCTTTCCCTTAACCGATCTTCACCAAAATCAATAGGCCTTCAATCCTTTACAATTCAGGAAGCAAACAAATATTTGATTCTGTTTGAATGTGCGGCACTTATCGTTCGTAATAGAAAAAATTACCGTTGTTAAAACATAAAATGTTGCAGGTAAACTACCTGTTCCCTTACCCAATCTTCACCAAAATCAACAGAACTTGAGTTCTCTATAATTCAGAAAGGTATGCAAAAATGTATTTTATTCTGTTTGAATTTGAGGCTGTTATCGTTTGCCATAGAAAAAAATCTAAGACAGACAGACACACACACAGAGACACTTTTCCAAAAATGACTTTATTTCTTGTTTTGAGGGTAGTACAATCAGAATGTGCAATAATCTCGACCACGATTTTTTTGCCATCACCATACTTCTATTTCCTTATGGAACATGGAAGTAAAACAAACTTGATGGCAAAAGTGACTTAATGTTGAAATTATCAGACATTAAACACAATATTGCAGAGCTAATTGTTCAAAAGCAGTTTAATTTTTCACATTAAACTATGTTTAATATCATTAATATTATAATTTTGCTAGTTAAGAGAATTTCGATTTTAATACATTTGAATTAAAATATAAGAGTTTCTATCATATTTACTGTTTGTTTTATTTCAGAACTCAAACGGGGTCCGTGAATTTTTAAATTATTTGGGGGGGGGGGGTCCGTGAACTGAAACGTTTGGGAACTACTGGTGTAGTTCATTGCTGACACGTTTTTGAACTTAATGAAAACAAAAGCTACACGAGAGCAGAATAACTACGACAGGACGGGTCGGCTTCACTGAAGCTTGAAGAATACTACTGTGGCAACGCCGCGTCCACGTGAACTCAACACGATAATCTCATCTTACTAACGGTACAATCTGATTGATGTACAAAGACAGTGTCACACTTTTACGAACACGTTATTGCACCAAAGGTTCCAGGCTGCCGACGACCGTATGACTGAAGCAGTATTGTCTATTTCTCATTATTTTTCTTTTCCAACACCTCACTTGCTAATTGGTGGGCCTACAACTTCTTTGGTTCCAGAGCTAATCTCTTGGTTTCTTATGTTTGCTTTGTTTTCCCTTGATCTCGTCAGTATACCCTTTATTTGGGCTTCCCTTAATGGCACACCCTTCCATCAAGTTAGTTATTGGGTCCTTCAGTCTTTCGATTAGATTGTACCCTCCCCGCATATATCCGTGGTGCGTGTTACGGAGTCTCTCACAGGTATATGGAACCTAGAGTTTAACGCCGGATCCGAACGGCATAGTTGGGGAGGGCTAATACTATGCAGGATTCCTTTCGCTGGTTTGCGAGGGGGAACGGTCGTATCTAAATCAGATCGCCACGGCGGGAATCGAACCCGCGCCGACAGCGTAGCAGCGCATCAAGTTAGTAAACCAGCTATAATGTTTGTTCGAATAAATGACTAACCACATAACTTTTCCTTTCCACATATAACGACAAAATTTCTAATTAAATTTTTTGTTGTAAGTGAACGTTGTAACTAGGGTTTGCTGACACCTATACAAAGATATACGATGGCTCGGTAACATGTGTCGTCCCAGACAAAGGAAGACAGTGAGTAGAAGAACAATGCCTCAGTCGTACCAGCTGTTCGGTTAAGCGAATTGCGGGTGCCACGCTGGACCTAAGAGAAACAAAGGAGAAATGTATCGCTAAGAAGAGACAAAGAAGGGCAGACAGGGCGACATAGCGACGCTATCCAAAAGACAATTAGCCACGTGCGTTGAGCTGCACACCAAACGCGGCGTTACGGTGCTACAATAGACAGGAAAGGCCCGGCTTGAGTGACGACAATACGTTTGCAATACGTATGAACGAACGGCGGGACGTCCAGCTTTACCAGAAGGGTACGCGGCGAAGGAAGGCCTGGAGAGCAGATGTAGCAGCTGTCAGGGATACTCAGAATTGACCACACTCGTTGTGGGAACGGCTAGGAAAAACTAATAGACAATGCGAGCATTGGTCACGGGTAAGAAGCAGTACACGTGTTGAACAAAAGGGCAGATGAGAGGCCACACAGTAATTAAAAGCACTTTGTCTGAAAGGACAAGACGCCAAAATACAAGGGTGATGGACAGGCGTTAAATTGGTCATCCGCCTCAAACGATGGGTGGAGCCAACCACGAACTTGTAAGGGTAGGGAATAAGGAAGCCTATCAGAGTCGGGAATGGAGGAGAACGTTCCTACAAGAAGTGGTTGCCAAGGAAACGAGCTGGAGGAACGAATAAAAAACGAGGCCAGAAGAAAATCTAGAGTGTTAAGGCGGAGTTTCCACCAGAAAACAAACGAAAACCAATAGAAACGAAGAAGTTGAGAAGTCGAGTGGGAAGAAGAGTAGGTAGTGGGATTTTTGGGGTATAAACTAGAGTGTTGACCGCGAGCGGAGGTCTTAAGTTATTAGTCATAGATCAGAGAGTATGATCGCTGGAGTTGTATATCGGAAGTCTTGTATCGGAAGTTTTATATCTTATATCTAATAATCGAAGTCGAGAGTCAGATATCAAGAGTCGTATAATTTATATATCGGAACTGACGGGAGTGCGTATGCCGTAACGGAGAAAAGTCGTATCGGTTGAAGAATCGGTGTGAGTTTATGGGTACGAACAGTCGAGAATCGGAAGCCGGTAATGGAACTTAAGTGTTTTTTTAAAAGACATGTCGGAGTATAACTAAAATCGACTAAGTCGGTCGTCTTGAGTTAATATCATTATCAAACACGTTAGTCCGATCTGAAGTGCGGTAAAATGTGTAAGAGATAGACAAAATGTCGAAATCGCGATAGCAAAAGAGAACCGGTAACTAATTACGGTCATGAAATTAGAGACAATAAAAACTATTAACACCATTAAATATAAACAAATGGCATGTTAACAAAGTTAATCCGGGAAAAACAGTGCGAGTAAAAACACAGAGCATACAACACTTAGTATATTTCAAGAAATCCTCAACATACTCAGAATAATGTAATGACACTGGAGTAGAAACAATTCACCAAAATTAGAGTTATCAAATAACATGTACTAAAATTCGAAAGTCCAATCACCAGAACTAAACCAGAAGTTATATATATGTGTCGGAGTGCGAGAAGAGAAGTGATAAGTGCGAGTGCATTCTACGAGATGATAATGCCAGCCACAAGGGCTTCCAGAAGCCTGGAGAGACAAGGAAACAGGATGACAGCGCAGAGGACTTTTCGCCGTAGAACGATTAACATACATCAAGTAAAATTTATATTCATGCACTACTACTGTCTGTATACACTAAGTTGGCGTCTGGGCCGGTTGTGAACGCCAGGGGATTACCCGGGCCAGCCGCCAGGTAGTCGCCGGCCCAGACGCCAACTTAGTGTATACAGATAATAATCAAGTAAAACGCTGTCTGTTCATCTGAAAGAACTCATAAATAATAATATTTAAAGAAATTAATAACTAGTAGCTAGTCAGGGTAAATTCATAAGACAACTATTACAGATGATAGTAATTTATATCCAGTCTTCATGAATCCATTTATTAGGAATTGTTTAATATAGAATAAAATGTATAATAATGATGGTTAAAGTCTAACAAGTATCTAGAAAAAGAGTATACGAAATTAAGCAAGTGTTAACAAAATAATAAGTGATAGATTGATGTAGCCAGTAAAATTGCAAAATATATGTTGTATTTCTTTTCAGGAAATTAAGTAAGTGACATCAATGCTATTAATTGTAATAAATTAAGTACGCGACATCAATGCTATTAATTATAATAAATTAAGTTAACCTTGTAAAGCCTTGTGTATGTTGTCAATTATTTGAAAACACCTAAAGATTAAAATTTAGTATATGACATCAAAGAAATTGAACAACTTCTAAAACAAGAATTTAATATTACATAGGTATACGTAATCAATAACAATCACAACAAATTATTATTCTATTTGACGCTTCACCTCGGAAGCTTAAGAAGATTTTAAATTACAGCTGCATACCTAATAACTTGTGAAGTAGTTAACAAACCAATTAATTAACATCAAAAACTGTATTAGTTATATTTGACGCCCACACTGCGGCACACACTATAATTGTTCAATTTGGCACCACAATAAGGTGGGAATTAATTAAATTGAGTCATTAATTAATAAATAAATTATATTAAAAGAGCACACACAGACATCAAAGTTAAACACAATTGTTTTAGCAGCATTCTCCTTTGGCCGTCAAAACTTCCTCATTCGGTATTCCCTCCCCCACGGTATCTCTTCAGTAATCTTCTACAACACCACATCTCCAAGGCCTCAAGCTTTTTCTTTTCTGCCTTCCTTTCTGATGCACAAGTACAAACACACCAAACTAAACTTTGTATAAATTGTCTTCTCGTTTCCACGGAACGCTTCAAAACAAACTTCACGGAAACTGCTTTCTTGGCTCGTGCTAATCTGTTTTCTGTGTCTCCTATAAACCTGCCATCCGATGTTATGAAACACCCAAGATACTGCTTGAAAGTAATACTGAGTATTCTATACTCTATGATTCAGTATGAGAAAGACTGCATCGTATACCGAAAGCCATGATTCTATTTTGTACAACTATACAAGAATAATAACAAATACTGATCAAACAACCGACGTATGACACGTATACTTTTGTCATACATTAATACATTCGATACGACTGAAATGCACTTACCCAGTTTTGCTCAACCGTATTTGTTGTGTTCACTGACCTGTATAGTTTACGTGACAAGAAAACGCACACACAAAGCCTGCTCAGACAATGACATCATACAATAAATCGCGGCTGTACTACTCGCGCTTGGATAGTATGTCGTGCCGGAGCAGTCCCCGAAGGGGTATCGATGCCAAACCGCCAGTTTTTTACCATTAGCTCGTAGATCCAATTTTGGTGTAACAATTCAAAATGATGCGAATTTAATTTCATCCATATACATATATAATATCTTCAGTCCGAGAAGGTGGCGCAGTGTTTTACTGCTTACACCAACTGAAGCAAAAATGCTGAAGACAAGCGAATGGACGAAACAACTTGTAAAAACGGAACGAAGTTGAAGGGAAAATGAAAGCTCACAGCTGTATGAATATAAAACGAACGTTAAGACAAGTCACTGCCAATTCGCTAGCTGTTGCAATATTTAATAACTTTTATTACGAGTGCCGTGCATAACACTGAGTAAAGGATGGCGGGGAAGGGGGTTGACTCTGTTCACGCCCTAGGTGTGGTCGCACCGCGGTGCACCGTATCAAGTAAACAAACTAAAATAACATGCTGTTACAACTATGACTACCGTAGCGTAACGGTTAAGCCGCATATCCCAAACGTCAATGAAACGGAACTCACAAATACCTGTGACATTCTTCCACGACCCGCATAAGGCATAAGACACATTTAAAAATTGCTTTTCAAAATAGGGGAACCATTAAAACAAATTTGCACTTGTAATACAAGTTACACAGCTGTGATGGAAGGAAGAGAGATTTACTTCTTTTCTTGTTTCAACCAACGTAGAGCATTATCACATGCTCGAGTCAGAGGCGGATCCAGCTAGCAATTTGGGGGGGGGGATATGAAAAGTTGGACCACTATTTAATGGTCTACAGTATAAATGATAGGAATGGGTGCAGATAAACATACAGTGCGCTATTATCAATACAGTAAATTTATTAACATACAAGTATAAAATCGTATCTGTTTGTCCGTTCATTGTTCTCTTAATAACATTCACTTATAGTTTAAAATACACACTACTCATTCAAGTTATGTATCAAACAAAAATTAACATGGTGGTGTAGTACAGTTACAACTTAAAATAATTTGAGAGAAAAACTATAAACCTACATAACGTGACATGAATGTTGTATCATATTTACTATCAGAAAAGCATTCTACGATCACAAAACAATAAAAAAATTTCGTGTGATGTGATCATTTGGGGGGGATTTCCCCCAACTCCATCCCCCCGGGAATCCACCCCTGGCTCGAATACTGTGAAGCACTGTAGGCAATTTATCTACGAAGCTTCAAAGCAAAGCTGGACATATTTGAGATGTTATACGACATACAAGGTGTTCGAGGACTTGACTGTTACTTACCTTAACTTCTAGTTTCTACAGTTTCCTTCAAAGTAGTCTCTTGAGCATGTATGCAGAGACTCCAGCTTTTTTCCTGTGATTCGATGCATCTCTGGGCGTTTTCAATGCGAGTGCGTTAAGTAGGCCAACCTTCTGAGTTTCTGCCTGGACCTCCTCAATCGTATTAAAACGATGCCCTTTTAAGCCATAATTTTATCTTAGGAAATTGGAAAAAATCACGGGGACAAGGTAAGGAGGACAGGGAGAGTGTGGAATAATTGTAATGTTTCAGGAAGTTAGGAATTGTTGAACAGCGAGAGCTGTGTGAGCGAGCGGCAACGAGTGTAATGGTGGAGAAGCCAACTGTTGTTCTTCGACTTCCCTGTCGTTTGTGCCGAATGGGTCTCTCTCTGCCGCCTCCAAACCTCACAATAAACCTTGCCACTGATGGTTTGACCAAGGAATAAGAATGTCGTGAACCCTGTGAACGTCGAAAAACGATCAACATGGACTTGGCATGGCTGCAAACTTGACGCACTTTTTCCGGCGCATTGAATTTGGTGACTTCCACTGCGACGACTGCTGTTTAGTCTCAGGATCTAACCGTAAATCAACGACTCATCACCGGTTATCACATTAGAGATGAAATTGCGTTCGTCTCTTGACTTTTTGTTCGAGTTCCGCGCAGATTGAAATACGATGGACTTTCTGTGAACAGTCTTGGCACAAATTTCGCAGAAACGAGTCTCATGTTCAAATCGTCAGATAAAATGCATTGAACTCTCCCGTACGACCGCCCTACTATCTCACAAACACTGTGGACTGTTCGCCTACGATCTCCAAGGATAGCCTCACGAACTATGATCACTACATGGAACTATGGTCACGATATGGATAGATGTAAGATGTCCAGCTAGTCGAAGATCGTCCAGAACGCTCATCGTCGTTTGTACTACAAAAAGGTTTTGCATTCACGACATTAACACCAAAGGCTTCCTGTTTATACGATGGGTTTCTGAGCAATTTTTTTAAGTTTGAAACCAAATTTGAAGTAGATATTTTGGTCATTAAAATCCATGATATCGTTTGAAAAGAAAATCGCCGAATCACTAAAACATAACCTCACAAAATCGCACTGAACATTTTAAGTTATGTATCAAACAAAAATTAACATGGTGGTGTAGTACAGTTACAACTTAAAGTAATTTTAGAGAAAAACTATAAACCTACATAACGTGACATGAATGTTGCATCATATTTACAATCAGAAAAGCGTCACAGCTATAAGGCTATTGGCGCACTGATTCAGGAAGGTACTGCTCGCCACATCTAGCGGCGGAAGGTCATACTCAATCCAGTTCGCGCGCGCTGTTCAAATTACCCGAACTTTTGGGTAGTACTCGTACTTGAGAAGCTGGACACACTTGCGAAGTTATACCTGTAGAATACATTCTGTTTATGCACATCCAATGGTTATTTAAAAAAAAAGAAGTACCCATTGTTGAATTTTTGTAACACTACGATTAATTAGATTTAATTAACGTAAATTAGATACAATCAGCTATTCATAAATAATCAACTTTTTTTGTAAACGACCCAATTGAGCAAGGAACACAGGATCAATTAGTCTCGTTATAACTTGACCTTCCCATGTCTCAGACACTCTCCCCTTCTTTCTCTATCACTACTCCCCTTATTTGCTTCATGTGTCTAGATATAAACGCGAATGTATATCGAGTGTTTATGTCGTCTGTCCAAATTCATCGAAAAGACAGAAGTAATATCTTGCGGCTAGGATCACACGATTAAAATAGCGCACACTTCACCCCTACCTAGGGGTTCTAATTTACAACCGTTGTGCCCGAAGGGAGAGGACGAATTTTTTCATCCCATCGTCAGACAGAACGAAGAAATGTCAGATGCTAAAGACTCGAAAAAAAAGAACCCCAGGCATCAAAGGACGCTAGTGTTCGTTAAAGACCTCATACATGCACGCATCCTAACATGAATTTAAAGCTTTGAAGTGATGACGCTATTAGAACATAGTGGGGGCAAAGTTCAATAGAAACTGAAAAATGTACTACACATTAACGTACTACAAACCAGCCGTTGTCAGACGTTCCGATTTTTGAGTTAAAATAATAAAGTCCCTCTCGGAACAAATTTTAAGATCACCAAATAAAGATTGAATTCAGTATTCAATATTGAATTAGTTTTCTACACATTTTGAATCTTAAATAGTGTGAACGCGGAAAAAATTTTCTGTTCGATTTACAAAATAGGAGTTGCTTGTTCGATTCAATCTTGAACTCTTCAATAGCTTTGCCAACACATTATAGAAGATTAGGATACTGTGGCAACGATTACAATCGTCAGCAAAAAATATAACATATATCGTCAGCAAAGTACACCTAAACATTATACAAGTTATTCATTAATAACTACAAAAAGTTTTTTTTTCATATTAACGAAACTAGTTAACAAAACATTTTAATTAAAATAGGTTTCAACCTGGGCGCTCTCCATTTTTCTTGCTCCTGTGCATCTGTCTCTAACTCGTTCCGTTTATGTCATTACGCATTCCAACCTTTCTTCCCCCCTGTCCCCTCTTTCTTTCCACCTTTCTTTCTATGATCCTTAAATTTGAGGATAAATTTAAAGGTTAGTCTAATTTTTTTAAATTATTTACCCGCTTAAGAAATTATTTCTTAGTTCCGCAAAATGAAGAAGGTCCAGAGCCCCCTTACACATTCAGTACATGTTGAAACTTAAAAGAAAAACCATGAGCCCAAAAGAGTAATACAACAGAGAATAGACGATATCCATTATTTACACAGTGCAGCATATAACGAATCCATGGGAGTAAAATACTCGACAGAAAAGAATTCGCTCGTAAATAACTGTATACTACAGGAATGAAAGAAAAAATAAATCACATCTCGAAATATAATAATGTTGTTATCCACACATCAATGATGTTGAAGGCGACCAAAAATGATGGAAAAGAAAAACCTGATGACCCTCAAACAGGCACAGAGAGATTAACAGATGATCTCACTACATATTTAACGTGGAAAACGTGTTTTTGTTTACTTTTTCATTCCTTCCTCAGCGCAAGGTCAAAAGAGATTACTAATGCTTTCTCAGTATTTTATTAATCCGTCCGGTGCGACGTGAAATTTTGAGTTATTGTGTTGTTGTAAAGGTCATTCAACGATCCAGATAACGCGGTGTGTACAGCAGAGCAGCAGTTCCAAACATCACGACCGTTGTGGTGTTTAACTAATTTAGATGCCATTTAGATACTGATTACACAATGGACCGAACAATTCGTCTTCTTATTGTACGCTGTAGCACGAATCAGACGTCTGGCCTTTCTCCTTCTCGTGCCCCCCCAACGACCTTACCGAAAGAATAACTCTTTTGACTTTTGAATTATACAGCCGCTTGGTACGTTTCAAAAGAACGCTTTATAACTTTTCCGCGTATCACGTTCCCGTTTGTAAAGCTTTCCACGAATTTAAATGCACATTCTAATAAAACTTTCTATGCCTGGTGGATACTACTGATACACCATGTAAACGTGTTGTGGCAATGGTTCCCAAAGTGGGGTCCGCGGACCTCTGGGGATCCGCAGACACCTTTAAGAAAAAATAGAATATACCGTAATTTTCTCCAATTTTTTAATGCTGTAAAATCTAAACTTTAGAATATTATAAGAATTAGTAGAAGAACCAGTATTTTTTTTTTTTTTTGTTCAAACTAATTGTAATTGTAAAAGTAATTTCAAACTAATGGCTGTAATAGTCTTTAAAGCATGTCGTATAGCAGATCTGTTTGCCAGCCGAACTGACTAGACCTCTTCTCTCTCTTACAGTACAAAAAGAAAATTCACTGGCAGAACTTTCAACTGACAGTTCATTAAAATTATAGTTTTCGCAATTACAGCTAGCTGGCTGACTTCTGGTTATATGTAATGAGCGACTATCCTGAACTCGCACAAAAAGCTTTGAAAGTGTTCAACTGTGTTTCCTTCTACTTATTTGTGTGAAACCGCATTCTTCCAGCTGACATACTTGAAGTCAAAGTTAAGAAATAAACTTGACGTCGAGAGTGACTTAATATTGAAATTATCAGACATTAAACCCAATATTGAAGAGCTAATTGTTCAAAAGCAGCTTCATTGTTCACATTAAACTATGTTTGATATCATTAATATTGTAATGTTTCAAGTTAAGAGAATTTTGATTGTAATACATTTTAATTAAAATGTAAGAATTTATATTATATTTACTGTTTTTTTTTTCATTTCAGAACTCAGACGGGGTACGAAAATTTTTTGAATTTTCTTGGGGGGTCCGCCGACTGAAAAGTTTTGGAACCACTGTGTTGTGGTATAGATGTCAAGTTATAGAATATGTTTGATGATCCCTTTATGCGTCTTGAGAGGAGTCAAACAGATCTAATTAATATTACTGAAACGGTTAAATGGCGGTCTGTTAGGCCGTGGTTTCATATTTGAAGAATCAAACGTTTCGCCCTCGCCAGCGGAGGCCATCTTCAGCGGTACGAGTACCACCTTTGCCGTAAACACATCAGTACAGAGGAAAACCACTGAAGACGGCCCCTCCCTCCGCTGGTGAGTTCGAAACATTTGGTTCTTCAAATATGAAACACCACGGCCTAATAGTCAGGCATACAAGCGTTTCAACAATATTTACGCCGGCCGTGAAAGCCTAAGAACTCGGAACTAGTTAATATTATTTACCGTGACCACGACTAATGGCGTATTCTGATTTTCTTAAAAGCGCATTCCCTTAATAACATATCTTCTTTTCCATCCTGGAGTAGGTGTAGACATCTGTTCCGGTTTCAGAAGCTTTATATCCATTGCGAGTTTAAATTGTAATAAGATAGAAGAACGAAAGCAGCAGTGGATGGAGCACGTCTACAGAATGGACCACCAGAGGCTAGTAAAGCGCGCTGTAGACTACAAGCCTGTTGGCAGAAGATGTGTGGGTAGGCCTTGGAAGAGATGGCTGCAGTGATGACGGAACAGGCTATAAGCCTACACCGTGAAGTGACGACGACGAATTTAAATTGCTATTAACTTCAAATATTTTAAATTGAATAAAAAACCAGACCTCGTTTTCTGGTCCTTCCTACATTACGACTAACCTCTGTGGAACATACTATACGAGGCATTTGGTACAGAGTCCTTTTTCCACGCGAAGAACATGTTCCCTTCATCAGTTCTTATATTCATAATGTTTTTCAAACAATGGGGATACATTTAAGCTCATTCCGTACACCCTCACTGCGAAGCATCTCTAATCGTGAACATCCACTGACCATTCTTAAAAACCTCATTCCTGTCGCGGTGATTTCATTTACATCGGACTTTCGCAGTTCCCATTACTGCACCATACAGCAGAGTAGGTAGGCTACCCCCTTAACCTTATAAAATTTAATTTTGGTTCCCGATCTAACTTTATTTTTTAATGTGCTTTCAATAGTCCCACAGATGGATCTAATTCAACCTGCTCTCCACACTTTTAACTAGACCTCAGGGAATATTACATCCCAAATACTGGAAATCCCGTACCTGCTCCAAACAGTAGTCGTATAGTCTCCAAGATCGCAAAAGAAATGTCGGTGTACCCCAAGAACTGAATACTGTGAGTATACTCGATAGATTTGCCCAATATCGACTAAAGTGGCTGGAACACCCTAACCGAATGGATGTCTGCCGCATTCCCAAACAACTATTTAATTATTAAGCCGAAAGGACGGAGAGGTGTGGAACGTCGGAACGTCCGTCCATTTTTGGTTTAACCCTTGCTGAAGATGATGACGATCTTCCATCTTTACCAAATTTTCGTTACGTTTAATTTGATTGTTTTCTTTTATTTTTAATTTTTGAAATTAAATATTTGAAGTTTTTATTTGATTATTTTGTTTCTTACAACTTCTCTCCATTTTCGTAGTTGACTCTTTTTAGAAAGTTCACCGCTGAGCTTATATTCTTCTCTCTTGTGCTTTTGTCGTCACCCAGATTTCACTGCCGTACGTAAGTGGGGGTACTGCTAACGTTTTATAAAATTTCAGCATAGCCTCTTTTCTTGTTTTATTTTGTCATACATCGGCCGACTATACTGCGCATGTTATTAAAACTTACAACTGTCGATCCAGATCTTAACTGTAAGCATAGGAAGTATCGCACCCTAAGTATTTAAAATGACTCTACACTAAAAACCGTGAAAACGTGAGTCGCGCGACCTCTGGACAATGCTTGTCGAATGACGGCTGTGCATAACGCGGCAGACCGGAGAGTGTGTACTGTCGAGTATCTGGCGGCGAAAAACATGAACACTCTAGCTAAGGGAAACATCGCCGAAAGAAAAACAGGGAAGGAGGCCTACAAAAGGCATCAACATTATTTGTCTACTGTGATACAAGGTTGGAAACCTGAACACAGGAATAGGTCACTTACGCTCAGTTTATATAGGGGCTCGCTAACAAAATTTAATTGTGAAATAACAAAAAATAATAATAAATACTGGTGGTCTGATAAGCGGCGTTTAAAACACCGGCGATACGACGAAATCACGATCAATAAATTTTATTTGTCCCCGTTCTTGATAGAGGTCAGAGGTTCTAGCGTCAAAGATTAGGTCGGGTCAGGCTACATTGTTTTGGCCTTACAGCGCGAATTGGACAAACACGGGCTAGCGTTACGCGGGGGTAAGTGCAGCAACTGATGAGATCACGGGTCGCGATGCACCGTGAGATGCATTCCGAATCACACGACGTTCTGACCCTCAAACGGGCCAAGTGCACACCCACAGTTTCCTTAACAAACATATCACACATCAGTTGTTAAGTGGAAAATTAAAATTAGAAAGAAGCTGAGCCAAGTTCTAGACTGGATCCAAGGTATCTTGGAACACTGAATGAAGAAATAAAGTACTAAACAGAATCTAGACACATGTGTGACCAGCCAATTGACTGATCGAACCAATCCGTAAGACTGGCGCTTTACTTCTGCAATAGATTCAATGTACCTGGTATGATTACGTGAGCTATACACAGCAATAACTCGGAGAGTACTGTTTTGGTCAAGGATATAGCTTAGGAAACCGCAGAGAAAAAGTACAGTGGAGCGTCAGTTATCTGAACTAATTGGGACGGCGGATAGGTCGGAGATATGAAAATACGGATCAGAACATACAGAAAACTGTAATCATACAATAATACTGAAAATGGTGTTCGAAAATCGTATATTTCAGTAGTGTGAATACTGAATTTCGGTTTCTCTAATACGCGTATTTCAAGCACCGTACGCTTATGTCACTCTAAATTAAGTCGCTCATTAAAAAAGTAAGTGTTATGACTAGTATGCTCTCTGAGCTACAGAATTCGCACTATTTTGTAATACATTTATTATTTCGTAAAGTTCATAACTACATTTTTTTTTAAATATCAGGAAAATTACAAAAACTACTTTTTTAGTAAAAAAAATTACAAAGCTGATTATCATACTAAACACTATGTTCAAAGTTTGGTTAAAATTCCCTTTAATTTGATACCCCACATAGATTTTTGTGATTTTTCACAAGTTTGACGCTCTCAAATTTTTGCCTCTGTCTATTTTGAGCGGATGAGTATCAAAAACAATACGCACCTGTGGAGTAAAACTACAAACTCGCATGCCACGTTTTACGTTCAAGTTAAAACTGAGGACTTGCTTTTGTCGTCCAGTACAACGTTAATACAATAACTAAATGTTTCAAAATTTACATTTATGTGTTAATTTCTCGATATCAAAGGGCTTGGCGTAATTTAAGTATGAAGAAAAAATCCTCTATTTGTTGGATACTTTTCAAAAGTCTTTCTTTGCGGTTAGGTTTTCATACATTTTAACACGATAAATTCACTGTTCTTTAGTTAATCTGTAGAAACAGAATGACGATCGACCTTTCCTCTCCAATAATACCGCTATTTTTTCATACTACTCATTCATATTATCCACACTCGTTTCCTGTCTATTTACTCACGAAATATTGCTGTACTAAAGTATTCAAAAGAAAAACTACATTAATTCTTTTTATAAGAAATATAGAGTGATACAATAATTATATCGTTTTTTCAAATTTTTTTCTTAGGATTCGGGATATTTGTCGGCCTGGATATTTGGTGATCGGTTATTTGTTTACGAAAAATATATTGCTGTGATGTAGAGAATTTCTCATATTTATGTTTGCTATAAGACAAACTTGAAAGATAACTAAGAAACGTATACAGTAGAAACGTATCCGGTACAGATGTGCTTAGTGGATCCGAGCAAGATAAATCGACTGACTTCCAATCGTTTAGATTTTATAACATGTAATAACATTAAGTGACGAGTAATGAAGATATACACGTTGCGAAAGTGACGGAGTGGCGCGCGGCTGAAACGGAAATGCAAGCAGTGTGCAGGGAATACCTAATGTCGATACTTCACTTCGCGTCTCTCTCTCTCTCACCCCTCTCCCACACGAGCGCGCGCCAGAATTCTTAAATAGGCCCATAATATGGTTGTTAATGGAGTTCGGGACCTAGGAGTTATGACTGATCAAAGAAACCGTAGAGACCAGCGTATCTCAACGTATGGGGCACAACTCACTTCTGGGTCCCGACGTCGGTCCCGAAAATTTACTTACTGTGTCTTATACACTATTAGGCTACATTTAAATTACTGAAATATATTTGTTTTAACAATTTAAATTTAATCGTCAAGTACACTGTCTAAACTCTACATTTCTGTTATTCGCGCTTTGCCACTGCTTATTACCGGCGTCTCTTTGATGTCTGTCGTTTCTTTGCTTATGGGTCCCATTGAAATGTCATATCCTTCAAGGTTGAAATCATTCCCAGACTTGGAAAGGTTGAGATCCACTAATATAACGAAAATAAATATTGTTCAGTAAAACAAATCGAAACATTTTTAGTTTAAATAGACGGTGTTCCAATAGATTTATTTCATTATCTTGTCTCCCAAAGTTAGAAAAAGTAAGAACACGATTCCACAAAATTAACTTTCTTATAGTTCGGCAATCATTTACAAATTAAAGCGTGCTTGCCAATTCACAGACAACCGCAAACGTGTCCCATATATGTTCCACATCAGTAATGTCAAACTTAAATCACACACAAGGCCACTACGGGGTCCGCATACATTGAAAATATATGTGGGCGCATATAAATACGTATATATAAATAAATATTACGTAGACCCTATAGATATAAATTATATAAATATGTATATATAATTTAGAATATATTATTTAATAAAAAATTAATTAATTTTGAATATCTTTCAATAAAATAAGTTATCAACAGGCTACAATGTCTTATGGATTTAATACAGTTGTATAAGCCTATACGAATTTAGTTACTTGACGCCAAAGTAGAAGTTGAAGTTGAATTGAAAAAAAAAAAAAAAAATACGTGTAAGAATTAGTAAATCTACGAAAAATATACATTAGCATTAGTTTAGCACGCTAAGCCCTTAGAATTCATATGTTCGGTAAGCTACTTTTTTTTTACAAGATATAAATTAAATAATAAAAATAGGGAAACATAAAAGAACTCCATGTGTTATATTACTTGCATTATACAAAATAAATTGAAAAAAATTATTAATTTTTATAAATGAAACACACTCAGTTCTTATAAGCAATATATCTTAGTCTACATTACTGTAAATCTTTTTCCCCCAGATAACTGACACTTTTTGTGACACTAACTTTCGTTACCACGATGTTAGTGTATATGGGTACAATCATATTTTCAGTTTCTCTAATTACACACACGTAAAACAAGGAAAGTAGCATTTTATGACCGAGCGCGGCCGCAAGTTTGACACGCCTGTATTACGTACTTTTGATGTTTAGGAACGCAGAAGACAACATTGTCGTTACGAAGGCGTTCGACTAATTCAACGTGTAATATCACTGACGACGCCTCGCTTACGTAAAAAGCAATCATTTATCACGCAAAAATCTAATTTAACGCATTAATATCAACAGTCTTCAATGTCGTAGAAGAACTGTTTACTAAAAACGTTGAGAACAAAGGAGAAACGAAATGGAACCTTCATTTTACTGACGCAATAAACTCGTTAAAAAGGTTGGCCGGAATATTGCGAACGCAAGAGTAGCGTTCTATACGCATAAATATAAAACACACTCAGCATGTCCTTGTTTTCAACGAAAATACATTTTCTCTTTTGTCGTCATATGATAGACCGATCATATATTCAGATGTTCGAATATAAAGACAGTCTGGTCTGAAGGCAAAAAAAAAAGCCGCGAAAGGACTCCAGACAGAAACAAGAAATGAAATAAACTATATTAGTATCCACAAGCTGGCTGAAAACACGTTTAGTAATAAATCACGTCCTACAGGCTATTATAGTCTTCCATAATTACGCATACAACCAACCTGTTTGCAAGATCTTATCCAATAATAAACTAGAACGAATATTAAATTGTTTTTCCTCCCCGCGACCGTAACTGTAAAACTCGAGCAGTTTTACGCGTATATTGTAAAACCACAAACGTCTTAATCGGATTTTTATTTGTCTTAATCGGTGGCCTGTGAATTTGGCCAGGGACTCTTTATTATATTATGTCTTTAACATATTATTATATTACAACATTAACTTTTTAGTTAAATTTATACGTACATATGCTGGAAAGAATTCTATAAAATATTAGAATAATTTTACATAGGTTAATATTCGAAAACTGGCTCGTATCATCAAATGAAGCTACATTATTTTCATAATATTTGCACGGTTGGTCTGTAGCATTTACACATTTTATAAGATATGAGAAGAGCTCATATCCCATTCTGATACCATGGATATCACCCTACTGGGAAGAGAGATGTCGGTAGACCGAGGAGGAGATGGGTTCCGGAACAGGTCTAGGGCCTAATCCTTGGAGTGGTGATGATGATGATGATGAGAAGGGCTGGATTTCAATGTACATATTTTCTTAATAATCCTGTTACGTTATGAGTTAAACCTTGTTCCAGACCAGACTGCATTTCTGGTAACAGGAACTAGACGATGTGCACCACACTTTTTACCTGTGATAGATGGAATAGGAGAGGCGAACCTAGTGGCACAGATCTCGCCCAAAAATATCATCGGAAAAGTGCTGCAGAGCGAACACAAATGGGATCAGGTAGCAGCCTACATAGAGAAGGTAGGCCTACTGAGGCAAAAGAAGGAAGGAGAAAATGATCTTGCTAGGGCCGCTGACACTGAATAGCAGAAAACAGGTAACGTGGAGCCGCTGAAGGTTTAAAACAGATAAACGTCCACAGGGAGAAAAACAAATGGCACCACCTTGAAGTATTGCGAAAGCTGAGTCCCGAGGTGGATCCATGCCTTGGATTTGTGATTTTGGTGGGCGCGAATCCCACACACCGTAGGAGTGTGGACCCTCCTGCGGCGAACATTAGTTTTCCAGTTTTCCCTCGTAAAAAAACTTGTTCCAAGATTGCTAAAAAGGACGACAAATAACTCTTGGGCTGAGTATTTTTTATAACCTATTTCTACGGAACGGTTACGCAAAGATGTCATCAGTCAGTGAACGAATACATTTGGCTTCAGAAGATATATAGGCCGATAAATACCAACACACCCATATGGTGTCAGTGTGTAGGAGTCGTGTCGCCTCCACACATATGAATCGCTTTTGGCTTTGTCGTCCTGGAGAAATCGAGTAAGCCCAGTGAACAAGTAGACGGAGATGGAGGATAAGTAACGGAGATGTAGAAACGAGGACAGCGGGGACAATAGCAAACTAACAATTCAAAACACAAATAGTGTACATAAATGTGCGAAACTCAAAGCGAAAACAACCGCGAACTAAAAGTGCCGACAAAAGGAATGGTAGTCAAATAGCTGACTGCGTGCGAACAGCTGATGGAGGGGAGACTCAAGATTGTGTAGCTTCCGGCTAAATATTTACGAGCACTGGACACCGACCTTACAAAGTATGCAACTCAGCTCATGAAAATAACCTGCAGTGAGACGCACCTTACCGGAATCTTTGTGCGATGTATTCCTGAATAGAATGTAGGCCTACAGGACAAATGAGAAAGTCGATGTCTAGCAAAGTATTAAAGTGAATTTCCAACCAAGCTAAGCGGGAGATTGATGGTTTTTTTTTACCTTATCCGCTACACTTGTCAAACAAATTGAATTCCCACTCGTCTCTCGTTATTATCAATACATCTTACATAAGATTTCCACGAAGTTCTCGGAGGGTGACACGAAGAGTGAGCGCAGCGAAGTGTGCGGACGACAGGAATGTTGCGAAGAGTGCAGGCAGTGACAGTCTGACAGAAGGGTAGCCGTGAAGTCACAAACATCTGACATGCGAAGAGTGCGGGCACCACCAAAACTTGCACGCTTCTGATGTTCTTGTAAGAAATCGACTTTCATTTTAACTTTATCTATGATGTTACATATTACCCGTAATATAGTAATACATCTTCTAGTTACTTTGAAAAAACTTAATTACAATTTTTGGGTGTTTCTTATTTGCGTTAAGTTTTTAATTTACAATTCTTAAATTGATTTAAAAATCGCAAATAAGAAAATAATTCTGAATTATTCGTAGTTAACTAAAATAAAAATTCGTAATATGTTTAAAAACAAAACTGGATTTATGTATCTACAAAAGTGATTCTACTGTGCATACGATTGAAAGGAGTTTTCAGTCGCTATCGACAGTTCCTCTGAGGATAATGATGATGAGGAGGAGTAGTAGTAGTAGGAGGAGGAGGAGGAGGAGGAAGAAGATAAACGGGTCACGAAAACTGGGATAAGATGAACTCAGTTTACGGTGAATATGTATAGTTGTTTAAGGTACTCTGTGAAAAGACTGCTTATTTACTGTGCGCACCTTATGAAAGTTATATACAGTACATGAGTCAGCATATATCTTTTTCATGGCCCGTGATGATTTTATAACTATGTTTTATCGTGTAATTATGCTAATTTATGCAAATTGTAAATTATTCAATTAGATTCAAATGTGTCGAGTTGATCTAATTATGTAAACGTATTAATTACTCTGATAACTGAGTGTATTCATTATTGATTAGCATAATTACTGATACTCTATGTTTGTCGTTATAAAACAATATTTTTAAAATATCGGTATGGAGAACCATACATGACTTCCATATTCTAAGATTTATATTTAAAATCATTTTCGAAATGAAATATTACCATAGAAACTACTTCTTTCTACTTACTGCTTCAGCCTTAACCACAGTACTGTGGTCACTAACGTATACCACCTCACGTTATCGCACTCGATTTTCACTGATGATGGAAGTCGATGGCATTGCCGAAATTTCTGGTTTTGTAGAAAACATTGGACTACGGCCAAATATCCCGGGAAGGAATTTTAACAAAAACTACTTCTTTGTTGCCGATAACGTTGTACACATATATATCAGTGGCGAAGTTACATGGAGGCAATTGAGGCAATGCCTACCCTAACAAATTCTGTAGAATAAAAATTATAAATACGTATGAACTACATAACGTAAAGATTATACATTGTTACTGCGACTGTCAAATTTATTAAACCGAAACGTGCTTTATTGAGCGACCGCTAGATGGTGACAGGTGAGATTCGGCATAGTTCGTTTAAAGCGAATGAGGCAACCTGAACTTGCCTCAGCGTTTTTTGTATACATCGTATGTAAGCAATGTAGTGGTGTGATAGGGAAGTGTAGGGAGGGGGGATTGTCCCGCGCTGTACACATAGAGCGTTGAGGCATGCCTCACTTCTGTAGTCCAAACAGTTAAGTTAAAGCGCCTGTGTTGTTTCTAAGTGTTTATTTTATGCGGTTATTAAAAGTGTCACTGTTATTCCGCTGAACTAACAGATGATCAAGATTGTTATTTGAATTATTTGTAACATTAAACATATATATAGAAACTAATCAAGTTTAAAAATTTGAAGTTCAATCAGTTGTATTATTGTGTATGACTAATACAAGGATTGTGCAATAGAAACACGTATAGAGCCGTAAAGCATTTTTTATTCAACGATTTTAAAAGAAGTCTCCAATAACATTAAGACACGAGTTCCACTGTTGCGCTAAACTGTAGATTCCCTGCTAGTAAAATTCTTACGGCTGTTTGTGGAACCATTCGGTTACAGCAAACTCTACCTCAGCGTCCGATTTGAACCACCGTCCTTTTAGTGATTCCTTAAAAAAAATTTCGGCTTGCACGCGTTATGTTGGTGTGGGTTTCGCCACTTTCCATTTAAAAAGCGTGCAAATGTAAGAAAATAAACATGAGTGAGGCCAGAAATAACGTGAATTGTGTGTGTGTGTGTGTGTGTGTGTGTGTGTGTGTGTGTGTGTGTGTGTGTGTGTGTGTGTGTGTGTGTGTGTCTTACCTGCCTTTTTATTGCTGTATTAAATGAAAAATATTATATTACATTAAAATGAAAAAAATTTAATTTTATTGCCTGGCAACAAAATTATTTTATTTTTAACAATTACCATTGTTTCAAAAAGTTTAAATAAATTTTCAAGTACTTTACTCTTGTTAAAACGTAAAAGGTTGCAGGTAAACTACCCCTTCCCCTTAACCGATCTCACCAAAATCGAAAGTCCTTGAGACCTCTACAATTCAGGGACGTATGCAAAAAATTATTTGATTCTGTTTGAATTTGCGGCTGTTATCGTTTGCCATAGAAAATACCCTTGTTAAAAAAACGTTGCAGGTAAACTACCCCTTTCCCTCAACCGATCTTCACCAAAAACAATAGGTCTTGAGTACTCTACAAATTAGGGCTGTATGCAAAACATTATTTGATTCTGTTTGAATTTGCGGCTGTTATCGTTTGCCATAGAAAATACCCTTGTTAAAAAAACGTTGCAGGTAAACTACCCCTTTCCCTCAACCGATCTTCACCAAAAACAATAGGTCTTGAGACCTCTACAATTTAGGGCTGTATGCAAATAATCTTTTGAGTCTGTTTGAATTTGCGGCTGTTATCGTTTGCCATAGGAAATACCCTTGTTAAAACATAAAACGTTACAGGTAAACTACCCCTTTCCCTTAACCGATCTTCACCAAAAACAATAGGTCTTGAGAACTCTACAATTCAGGGCTGTATACGAAACATTATTTGATTCTGTTTGAATTTGCGGCTGTTATCGTTTGAAAAAAAAAAATTCCCTTGATAAAAAAAACCGTTGCAGGTAAACTACCCCTTTCCCTCAACCGATCTTCACCAAAAACAATAGGTCGTGAGTACTCTACAAATCAGGGCTGTATGCAAAAAATTATTTGATTCTGTTTGAATTTGCGGCAGTTATCGTTTGCCATAGAAAAAAAATCTACACACAGACACAGAGACAGACAGACAGACACACACACAGACACTTTTCGGAAAACGACTTTTTTTCATGTTTTGAGTGTAGTACAATCAGAATCTGCAATAATCTCGAACACGATTTTTTTTGCCATCACCATACTTCGATTCCTTAAGGAATATGGAAGTAAAAAATTTATTATAAAACAATTCAATTAACGTTAGTGTTTTTTGTTACTAAGGTTTGTGACAATAATGAACGCATAAAATACTTAACGAATAAAATGCTAATTTATTATACATTATTCAAATAAACTTCTGATACACAAATGTACATTATGACCTGAAAATACATTCAGAAACATATAAGAACACAAATTACAATATAAATCCGTTTCGTTGTTCGCTGAAAACATAATATACAACACTGTGCCGGTCTAAAGCCGGCCGTTAATAAAATTTTAGTTAAAGTCGTATTCTGATTGTAAAAGTGAGCAGGGGCGGCTGAACTTTGCTCGCTGCAGTTAAGGTTGCGCGCGCAGCTCGTGCTGAAGGGTCGTCTAGCTTTGCTGCTAACGACCAGTTGAACTCACTGCCCCCACGGAGAAATACACCGGTCTGGCTGTCTCTCTCTTCGGACGTTACGACGAAGTTTTCTGTCTCTACATGCCAAGCTAAAGCGTAAATTGACTCCCGGGTTCTCGAACTAAGCCGGTTTCCTGGCTTGCTGATGGCTGTACACCCGCCTAAGCTGTGAACCATGTACAAGATCTTATACGAAGAGGGAGATGGAGACTGATTTTCTATGTTGCACTCGCCAGCACTTATAAGGTGATATTCATGCATTTATTTCATTTTTTGGGGCCGGGCCGGCAGTGTGCCCGTTTACTATAAATAGCCTAGAAGCCATGGGACCACGTGTCCAGACTGTCTACCGGGAAGTTGAGCTGTGATCATGACTCTGAACACTATGACTTAAATTCATAAACTTTTTTTTATAACTCATTTATATAACACTAAATGCTATGCCTGTAAGTGTGTGCTGCACTGGGGGAGCGCGCCAGAGATATTTTACTCTTGTACCATTTTACAGTTGCATCTCATTTTCATTTAACTCTTTACAAAAATTATGTTACAGCTCAGTAGCTCTGTTCCGGCTGGAACAGCAGTGTATACGTTTTAATTTGACTATGGGTTTCACATTTAAGGGCTGTGGACTTTCCTGGGGGGTTTTTTTTTTTTGGGACTTTTCAGGGGTTACAATAGGGGACTTAGTTTTTCTCTGACACACGCTGGTGCAACCTCAGACAGGTTGAATGCCTGTCAAATTTTGTCAACTACATGTGGGCGCGCTCCCACAGATGCCAGAGCACAACCACCTTATTGTATTCTTTTCTTTTAATTATTTTATATAGTCATTTGGGGCTAATAGAAATAATTTACTTTTTTTTCTGGAAATATTTTAGTTGATTTTGCCCCTTGCACAAGGGCTATACTGATTGTTCTCTTAACTGACAAACACACATGGATTGACTTCCACTTGTAGTATTTGTTGTTTAATTTTCTTTAACTGTAAAACATGTATTCATCATTTTTTTGATAAACCATATATTGTCAAGATTTCTGAAATTGTAAAGCCTTGAGTAATTAATTTCTGACTATTAAAATACATAAAGATTTTTTTTAATTCCTTTGGAATTTGTGAAGTCAAATAACTGTTTAGAATTCTGTAACCACTGTTTGAAATTAGGTGATGTAATCCTGTCAATTTTATTTAATGCTGTGAAAGGAACTTAAGGGTCATACGCTCACGATGGGTCATTGATAAGTGGAATGCTAGACAAATGGGCGGTCTGGTTTTATTTACGCGTCATGAATTATTATTATGCTTCCGGGGGTTTTGGCTTTTATGTAATTCTACTGAACGGGTTGCCGACTGGCGTATACTTCATCAGTGCTGGGTTATAAGATTGTAGTTACTCTACCTGGTAGGTGGGTGCATTCCAGGGGCATGCGTGTTAAAATTAATGTGATTGTGAGTTTGTGTACCTTATGTTCTGTGTGTGTTGTTATGTGTCTAGCTAGCCACGAGATGGGAGAGAATCTTATAATTATATATACATGGGTTCACTGATTTATATACACTTGTTGTGCTTAATATTTATACACATTTGTTATGCCTAAGATTTATACACACTTGTCATGTTTTACCTTTATTCATACTTGTGATTGGCCACACATGTTGTTCTAGTTTAATAATATTAAAGCAGGGCATGAAATAAAATAAATTGTTATCGTCCTGTTACGGCTGAGTTTTATTGCAAGTCCCGTCATACTGGACCCAGCATAATTTTTGCTTCTCTAGGCTTCGGCCTAGTCCTAATTAACTTGTGGCTTCTCTTTCAAAAAAAAAAAAAGATATTAAAATAAATTAAGTTGTTTTTATACTCACAAAAAAAAAGACATAAAAGGAAAGAGGGGTTACAAATGGTAGCAGAGCGTGGTTTTATAAAGTCTGCTACCACAAATGGTAGCTCAGAGCGTGGTTCATTCTAGGCTTGAACCCTTGGGTCCTGGTGTGTGACGGGGCTTGCAGACTCGGAAATATTAATGCCATTGTTGTGACATAGTTGATATAGGCCCGTGTAGGCTAGTTATAAGTTGTTTAATTTGCGAGTCGGGTCGCACCACTGAGGCGGTTAATGGTGTTTTAAAAAAAAATTTTGATAGCTTGTACGGCCGGGGAGTCTCAAGCGTGGCCTGGAAGATGGAAGGTTAATTAGGGTCGGTGTTTAGCGTGGTATATTGACGGGATGCGGTATGGCCCGATCGGAAATCGGTACCGGAACCGACTTGTGTCCGGTTGATGTCGAAGTATTTTTAATTCCCGAATTAGAACTTTTAGTTGATGGTAGTTGGTTGTTGTGAATTATGTGTTGGTACGACGTGTGTGTCGGGTTGCTGTTTGCTGTTATGTGTGTGTAGTATTGTTGTTTGTCTCTTGTCTCCTTCCGTCGTGGAGTGCATGGTTCAGAATAGGCCAGGTTTCCGCAGCGCTAGAGAACCCGGGGGTCTACTCAAAGGAAGGACAGTACTTGAGTTTTTCCGATTTTTGTTAATATGTTTTTGTAGGTTATGTTTGCGTTAGGTGTTTAGTGGGGATTTGTTTTAGGATTGTTTGTTTTGAATTGTGCAATTCTGGCGGGGATATGCTACGAGAAATTGCCCCACCCTCTTTCAGACGTTCTCCAGAAATTTCCGGTGGTGGATGGATTTGATGAGGATCAGCTGTTGGTTTTCTTGGACCTGGTCCTGCAGGTGGCAGATTTCCCGGGGGTGTCCGATGGGGAGGTCTTGTATCTTATATACCCGTATTGCCGGAGTACGTTGGCTAATCTGGTCACCAAGGCTCTGCGTCGGGGTGAGAGTGTTGATGCTTTCCATGGGGAGGTGTTGAACTTCTTCATAACCTTTCGACGACGCGCCAAGCTTGAGTTGGAAAGATTCTATCGCCCACAGGCCTACGGAGAGGCGTTAGGAGACTTCGTGCGCGATATACGGAAAGCTGCCCGGGTGTTAAGATTGGGGTTGCCAGAGACAGAAGTGATCCAAGCGATTCTGGAAGGACTGACTCCCCAGGAGAGATCTCGTTTGGCATTCGCGGACCGTCCACGTTGTTTTGCGGACCTTGAGCGACTGTGTGTGCTTTCAGGAACGGTCAAGGAGGTTGACGAGTCCCGGGGAAAAGAGGCTACCGATGTCCAATACTCCAGCGGTTCATCCGGAAAAGCCAAAAGGGACAAACACGGTGGTTGGAGGAGAACCCGAGACGCTTAGAAAGCCAGAATATTCCGGAAGTGATGGAGGCTACAAGGGGGTGGCAAGTGTGAAGGCGGTAACAACAGCTACAGCACAGAAAACAAAGAAACAGGAAATTAACAGGGGAAGAAGAAATTATGTTAGGGAACAAAAATCGGCCAGCAGGGAGCCGGTGGTTAGGCGTCATTCTTATTTGGAGAAGAAGGAAGCTTTGAAGGTTCCAGAGGAAGTACAAGTGCCTAAGAGAGTAGTAGATGAAGAAGAGGAAGCAGAAGTAGAAGAGCGGAATTACTTCGTGGGAACAATACAAGAGGATAAGAACGCGTCAGTTAATACTGAATTACCGGACTCGAAGAGGACGTCATGGTTGAATCCAGAAGCCGCAGAATTTGTTCCGGTATTTACATCTCGGTTCGTGACGGATCCAGATCCGGTAATATCGTCATCGCCTACGCCGGCGTATGAGAACTCACTTGACGGTGTAGCTTTACCATCGCCAGTAGAAATTAATGTAGTCATTGCACATGAGCCTGGACAGCTGGATTCCAGGGTGGAAAATGTTGAGGACGTTGTAGTTGCTGAAGGTGGTCAAGGAGTGGAATCGACAGAAGAGTCAGAAGAGCGGTCTGCAGATGCTGCGCAGGTGAGTATAGTTGTAGGTGTTAGGGAGACTGTAGAGTCTGAAGTTGCAGATGGACACAGGGATGTCCGGGCTGCGAGTGTTTCTGAGGTTGTGGATGGACAAGGGGATGTCCATGCCGCAAGTGAGGTAGAAGTTGAGGAGAAATTTGGTGGCAGCGTTGTAGAGTTTGTGAGTGAGAGTGAGGTAGTGTGTGAAGATGTGCAGACGCCTTCTGTGAGTAGTGTTGAGGATTCCGAGGAACGGGAGGAAGTTTCAGGTGGACCAGGTGAGCAACTAGAGGAGGACGAGGATGTGCAGTGTTTAGATGGTGGTAGTGGAAGTGATGGCGATGACGTTGGTGATGAACGTGTTGATGAAAATGAGATCGGAGAGGAGGTTGAAGATGGATCAGAGGAGCAACGGGAAGATGCTGAGGAGGTGCAGTGTCAGGAGGTTGGTCTGGATTATGTGGACAAAGAAGGGGAAATTGTAGAAAAGGAAGAAATTGTAGTAGAGGAGTTAGACGACGAGCATAATCCAAAACGGAGTGAAAGTAGTGAGGTGAGTTGCCTTGATTCTGATTCCGAAGAAACCAGTCAGTACAGCTCAACACCGAGATAATTTCTTAGAGAGTGGTGTCCGAAAGGAGCGAATACCTAAGGTACGTCATAGAAAGGCAAGAAGAAGAGGTTAACGGGTAGCGGGTAGATGTTCCCCACACTCCCAGTGGTGTTTATCTATTTCAGGGTTGCGCCCCTGCCCACGCGAGCCTTGGTTTCCTCCATTCATCCTTATTTTCGGAGGGAACCAGGTCCTTACCCTTAGTCCTAACTATTGACCCTTTAATGATCCTTGCCCCGTTTCATCTTCCCGATTTTCCTACCCCTGCCCTTAGAAAAAAAAAAAAACTATTGATAAGGAAGTGAGTAGATTGTGGTCCTCGAGATGGTCGTGGTCTTTGAGATCGTCAGTTTCCCCTGTTTAAAGGTTAGATGGAGTGATGGTGTGCTGTTGTTGGTGGTTGATAGTTGTTGATGTCGATGTTGTTCATTATAGGGTCCGAGCCATGCCGCATTCTCCGGTTTTCCTGGTGTTATTTTTGTTGAGAGAGAAAGCTGCGTAGTAGGTGCTGTAGAAAAGTAAACCCCCTCTAGTTATGGTGTATTTGAATGAGTAAATGATGGGATTAATGTTCGTGTGCCCTTGGTGCGGTCCTCTCTGTCTGGCCAGGCGGGGCCGTCTGCCCTTGTGTAGGGAAGTGGGCCAGCCATATGGCAAGGTTGGAGATGCCTTGTGGGTGCATGTGGCTGGTCGGTCCAAGAGATGGACGCGGAGTCGTACGGTCGCTCACATATCAAGGTGTGAGATGCCTTGTTGAGTCTTAGGACGAATATGTGAGTGGGACCGGTGGGAGTAGGTGATGGTCACCGGAGAGGGTGACGTGTTGGGGCGGTCCCGTGGGGTTGGCGTGGCGGAGAGGGTCGCATGGGCATGGTGGTTCTCCTGGGACCAAGTGCCGCCGGGCCAACTTACCCACGATGTCCACCGGAGTTTTAAGATGGGAGTACACTGCAGGGTACTTTCCTGAGTTTTTGAGTGGGGCAACCGGGTTCCCCTTTCGGGGTGGGGGTGTGCCGGTCTAAAGCCGGCCGTTAATAAAATTTTAGTTAAAGTCGTATTCTGATTGTAAAAGTGAGCAGGGGCTGCTGAACTTTGCTCGCTGCAGTTAAGGTTGCGCGCGCAGCTCGTGCTGAAGGGTCGTCTAGCTTTGCTGCTAACGACCAGTTGAACTCACTGCCCCCACGGAGAAATACACCGGTCTGGCTGTCTCTCTCTTCGGACGTTACGACGAAGTTTTCTGTCTCTACATGCCAAGCTAAAGCGTAAATTGACTCCCGGGTTCTCGAACTAAGCCGGTTTCCTGGCTTGCTGATGGCTGTACACCCGCCTAAGCTGTGAACCATGTACAAGATCTTATACGAAGAGGGAGATGGAGACTGATTTTCTATGTTGCACTCGCCAGCACTTATAAGGTGATATTCATGCATTTATTTCATTTTTTGGGGCCGGGCCGGCAGTGTGCCCGTTTACTGTAAATAGCCTAGAAGCCATGGGACCACGTGTCCAGACTGTCTACCGGGAAGTTGAGCTGTGATCATGACTCTGAACACTATGACTTAAATTCATAAACTTTTTTTTATAACTCATTTATATAACACTAAATGCTATGCCTGTAAGTGTGTGCTGCACTGGGGGAGCGCGCCAGAGATATTTTACTCTTGTACCATTTTACAGTTGCATCTCATTTTCATTTAACTCTTTACAAAAATTATGTTACAGCTCAGTAGCTCTGTTCCGGCTGGAACAGCAGTGTATACGTTTTAATTTGACTATGGGTTTCACATTTAAGGGCTGTGGACTTTCCTGGGGGTTTTTTTTTTTTTGGAACTTTTCAGGGGTTACAATAGGGGACTTAGTTTTTCTCTGACACACGCTGGTGCAACCTCAGACAGGTTGAATGCCTGTCAAATTTTGTCAACTATATGTGGGCGCGCTCCCACAGATGCCAGAGCACAACCACCTTATTGTATTCTTTTCTTTTAATTATTTTATATAGTCATTTGGGGCTAATAGAAATAATTTACTTTTTTTTCTGGAAATATTTTAGTTGATTTTGCCCCTTGCACAAGGGCTATACTGATTGTTCTCTTAACTGACAAACACACATGGATTGACTTCCACTTGTAGTATTTGTTGTTTAATTTTCTTTAACTGTAAAACATGTATTCATCATTTTTTTGATAAACCATATATTGTCAAGATTTCTGAAATTGTAAAGCCTTGAGTAATTAATTTCTGACTATTAAAATACATAAAGATTTTTTTAATTCCTTTGGAATTTGTGAAGTCAAATAACTGTTTAGAATTCTGTAACCACTGTTTGAAATTAGGTGATGTAATCCTGTCAATTTTATTTAATGCTGTGAAAGGAACTTAAGGGTCATACGCTCACGATGGGTCATTGATAAGTGGAATGCTAGACAAATGGGCGGTCTGGTTTTATTTACGCGTCATGAATTATTATTATGCTTCCGGGGGTTTTGGCTTTTATGTAATTCTACTGAACGGGTTGCCGACTGGCGTATATTTCATCAGTGCTGGGTTATAAGATTGTAGTTACTCTACCTGGTAGGTGGGTGCATTCCAGGGGCATGCGTGTTAAAATTAATGTGATTGTGAGTTTGTGTACCTTATGTTCTGTGTGTGTTGTTATGTGTCTAGCTAGCCACGAGATGGAAGAGAATCTTATAATTATATATACATGGGTTCACTGATTTATATACACTTGTTGTGCTTAATATTTATACACATTTGTTATGCCTAAGATTTATACACACTTGTCATGTTTTACCTTTATTCATACTTGTGATTGGCCACACGTTGTTCTAGTTTAATAATATTAAAGCAGGGCATGAAATAAAATAACTTGTTATCGTTCTGTTACGGCTGAGTTTTATTGCAAGTCCCGTCATACTGGACCCAGCATAATTTTTGCTTCTCTAGGCTTCGGCCTAGTTCTAATTAACTTGTGGCTTCTCTTTCAAAAAAAAAAAAGATATTAAAATAAATTAAGTTGTTTTTATACTCACAAAAAAAAAGACATAAAAGGAAAGAGGGGTTACAACACAATAAATATACACAAAACATAGACAATGAAATATTATTCATCCTACACTAATGCGTTCATTACATGTCTCAGATGAGTAGCTTTTATATTTTAATATTATTTTTACGATTGATATATATATATAATTTCTCAAAGTGTGGTTCTTGGAAAAGAGACAGAGCAGCAGTATTATTATAGCATTAAGATCATGAGGACTTAACTTGATATTGTGAATATCCAAAACTCCATCGGTGAGATTTCCTGTTCACTGATGGTCCCATGTGAGTAGTAGTTCGGTCGATTAGATGTTCACTATCACTGTGCACTCGCGAATAGGATTCACTTGCGGCATGTGTCGTGTGCCGTTGGCGTTGCCCGTTTATAATAAGAGTTTATAGAGTTCTGTGTTATGTAAGTGCAACCATTATTAGTGGTTGTGTTCGAATAACTGTATATTGCAAAACTGCTTCATGTGACTATGCACGTTTTATTTAGTTGGATCGTAAATGTGTGCAATGTTGTGCACGAGTGTTTATGAGTGTTGAGTCACTTATTGTTCATGAGTCCGCGCGACTAAGATGGTTATATCTGAATCATATTACGTTCTGATATCAATCACTGTGTCCGTAATTGTCGCACAAAAGTTCTAACATCGAGACGTTAATTCACTTGTTAATGTTTAGTTTGCATGACGAAAGTACCTTTAAAGTTTGTCGTATTGAACTCGAAATCTAGCGATACTTATACAACTTCGCACTGCGCGTTACTGCGGTAAACTTAGTGAAATACTGAACATCAAGTTTTGTAAGACTGTGATTGAGACTGAAGATTGAGTAACTGACTAAATTTTGAACGACTGACTGACTGAGAAACTGCGTAACTGACTGCCTCGCGTACCCCGTAAACAGTTTTTATTAAACGTCTTCTACCATAATGCAATTTTCTGTCCTCCACGCCTACGGTCGTTCTCGATAGGTACAATATTTCCTTCCACTGTGAAGATCTATGGTTCTCGACTCCCTGTTTCGCTGTCCTAGTTGTCACCATGACGACAGTTCTCTCCACTTGCTTCTTCGGAAGATGCTAAACTCTGCTTGGCTACCGAGCATCCCCTGAAATACACAACGAAGGGCTTCGCACTACTTCTGAGAATATAGAGTAATTGCTCGCCTGTCCGTCAAACCTTTGTTGTTATGAGTTTCCCAAGGTCCGTTGTTATTCCCTTGCTAACAATCTGTAGCGTCGTGTTCATTGTTCAACTACCCTTCGTCTTTTTTCTGCCAATTAACAGCTTCTTGCTCGCTGTCATCCTGAGATGCCTCCACGGTTTCTCGTCATAAATATCAGTTGGTCACCCTGGCGTTGTTTTCACGCTGTGCGACACCGTCGTCTGTATTCATTTGGTGTATGCTGCATTGTCTCTGTACTTGGCAAGACCTTTCTAAATCCTTTGTCAGTGAGTATCTCTTTCTTAGGTTCACACGGTTTGATTTAACCCTACAGCGTGTCCTCGTTTCAATTTCTGCGTACCCGTGCCACTGGACTCTGCTTTTGTTCGGTTTGTTGTGATGTCGTAAATTTGAGTTGAGTTTGGTCTGTCAAAGTCGATCCCAATTCCTTTTGTTGTGTTAAGTCAAACGTTCTCTCATTGTCTTGTAGCTGGAGTCGGGTTGACGTGTTGTTAATCGTCTTTATTTATTGCTCTGGCTTGAGTTGGTGACTTGACTGTGTGCAAACGCACTTCTCGATCAGAAAATTATGAATTTAAAAATTTTTGATCGCTATAGTTTATTTCCCGGTTGTAATTCTGTTCTTCTACACAGAGTGTTTTGTCTTATGACACTATGTCGATGTTCCTTTCGCTGATTCTGACGACGATGGGTGGGAGTATATAGACATACAACGTTAATTACCGCTATTATTAATTAGCACTATGCTAAATACAACGTTATCTTTACTGGGTGTTAATTAGTCACGTGTTTGTGTGTAAAGTACAATGTTAATTAATAAATTATGATTTATATCCAGCAACGGTAATTAAAGTTACCATGAATTCTACTGAAGCTACAAATAATTTTATTAGTTTACCTATGCTTGATGATTATACATACTATGTTATTCTGTAGAATAATGATAGTTGTTCCCTATCTCAGGTAAGTATTAAATAAATAAACGCATAAATTTCAGTATACTTGAGGCATTTATTATTCACATACTACTTACTTCTTATTCAACATATTATGCTCATTCGCAATACTAAATACACTCTACTTCAATAGCAATTCATCTTGCGAGCTCTATCTCAAGGTTTTAATTTGAATTTCAACACTAATATTTATTAATTTTAATAATTACACATAATTTATGTAAAAATGGATTCATGTTTTTAAGATATGAGAATTATCTTTACTAAGACACACATGAGTGTTTTTAGTATGCCATAATTTTTACGTGAGTTCTTTTAATAGGACAGACAAGTGTTTGCTAACTATTAATTAATACATAAAATTTTACTTTGGTAAGTTATTCACATTCTACGGCGTCTGATCTGCGTTAAGTTCATCGTTCACTCCTCAGATTGGTGATGTCATTGAAGGTACGTAACTCATCTCGTGATTTATCCTTGTATACACACTTCACTTAGAATATCATACCCCGGCATCTTCCGATATTGCAATAGAATACTGACAGGTAACCAGTTATAGCGTTAATTTTTGTAATTCAATTTACAGTTTTCACAAGACTGTTATAGACACATATTGCGATCTTATTCATTTTATAAGTTATGTATTACTATATTCTTAGTTCGCACTTGTTAATATCGAGCGTATTACATACGTTGTTGTCAACTTTGTTCTATGAAATAACGTATAAGTGACACTGCTTCACAATCATTTATACATATCAGATCTTAGTACGTTTTCAGTTAATTCGCGGACTTTCACTATCAACGAATTCTGAACTTCCGTCACGACTCCTAATTGTTAAGTTATGCTTTTAAGAAACTTATATCATACTTCAACACTCACGACCGTCTCTTCGAAATAATACTCTTATTAGACTCCATTAACACTTATGACCGTCTCTCCGAAAGTTTACTATTAGACTTCTCTCTCTCTCTCTCTCTCTCTCTCTCTCTCTCTCTCTCTCTCGAAAATTTATCTTAGACTCCCCCGTTCGCGTTCTCGGCATATTTTATATACTCAATCCACCGAATTCCCACTCTAGACTCTCTTCGCCCATCGGTTCCTTCCCATTGGTTATCGTTTGTCTCTTCCACGGGAATTCCCTCCTATTTTCCCTCACTTGATACTCTGCCAAATTCCCATTCGTTTTCGTTCTAGTTTTCTTAGAAACTTGCTCTTGGAAACCCGCCTCCGTTGAGCTCTGGCTTCATCCTGACATTTTTTCTTCTGTTCCTTTTAGACAAATTTCTCTAATTGCCACAGCTGTATCTGCTTAACAATTACACTGAACGTCGCTATAAATTTCCCAGTCTTCCCTTCTCATGCACCTACTGACTTCTGCTACACACAAGCATGACCAATTTCTGCATTGTCTTATTCTGTCCATCTGCGTTCCTATTAGTTCTCACGCGCTTGGTGTGGTCGTTTCTAAGTAACGTGCTCCGTCATCTCTGCTGCTGTTTCTCTGTGTCTTAGCTAGAAACCTCTCACTTTACTTCGCTTCCCGCTGTCTTTGTTAATTGGTTCACCCATTGTAACCGTATCTTGCTGGATATGTCCTTTGTTCGTAATACATCTGGTCGATTCCTTCCTTTCAGTGAGAACAGTGTCTAGTAGTAGCCTCGTTGATGAGTTTATACATGTGGTGTGGCCTGTTCTTGTTACTTTGTTTCTGCTATCCACGACTATAGCTTTCTCAGTAATACTCCCGTGACTCTTATGCCTTTGTTTTCTTAGCTTATAGCTCGACACACCCTAATTTCTTTAAGTGACCATCTGCTATCTCGTATTTATGGTCTGTCCAGCACCATGCTCTGCCGTTGCTAAAGGATTTTACGCTCCTTTTGTCCTAACTGCATCTGGTAATGTCCTTTCATTCGTCATTGTCAAACCAACAGCTGCCTCGTGTCATCTTTCATTTATAAAAAAATTTTTTTTCCAGTTTTGGCGTTACAGACAGATAGTCACAGATTAACAGAAAATTTAATTACTGTTAAATGTCTTTATCTACAATGTGCAATCGATCTACACGGCAGGACTTCAATTTGAACACAACTGTGATTAGTTTCAGGCATTTAATACAAAATGACAGAAAGAAAATAGTGAACTTGTAGACCAGTAAACAAGAGACTAAGAGTGGAATTTCGACTGAGAAAGCTTCAGTTCCAAAAAACGAATTTTGCTTAGTAGAATGAAACTGGGCCCATGGAAGAGAAAGGAGAAGTTTTTTTATACGGATTCTTTATGGGTGAGACGCGGAGAATGAGGCAAAGTGATAAAGACTGGATTGATGCGCAAGAAATGTGGTTTCGGAGGGTGGTAAAGGAATAAATGTGTAGACACAATAAGCAAGAATGTCCCCAAAACAATGTAGGACAGTGGTTCCCAAAGTGGGGTCCGCGAACACTTTTAAGAAAAAGTAGAATATACCGTATTTTTCTACGATTTTTTGTAGTGTAACATCTAAATTTTAGAATCTTAAAACAATTAGTAGAAGATTCCTAACCGGTAGTTTTTTTGGTGCAAACTAATTGCAATTGTAAAAATAATTTCAAACTAATGGCTTTAATAATGTCTTTAAACATCTCGCGTAGCAGATCTGTTTGCCAACCGAACTGACTAGAACGCCGTATCAACACAGAACTGATCGCGCTGTTTTATTTCACGTATAATAAGCACTGTATCTAAGCATAACGTTTTTCCATGTAGCTGGTTTTACGCCTAAGTAGCTGGATTTCAACAGGTGTGGCTGGAAAGATAGAGCCGATGTTGGCAAAGTTACGAAATAAACTTGATGTCGAAAGTGACTTAATATTGAAATTAACAGACATTAAACCTAATATTACAGAGCTAATTGTTCAAAAGCAGCTTCACTGTTCACACTAAACTATGATAGCATTAATATTTTAATTTTGCAAGTTAAAAAATTTGGATTTTATACATTTTAATTAAAATATAAGAGTTTGTATCATATTTATTGTTTGTTTTATTTCAAAACTCAGAGGGGGTCCGTGAATTTTCTAATTTTTTGGAGGGGTCTGCGGACTGAAAAGATTGGGAACCACTGATCTAGGAGGACAGAACACTCCTGCTTATATGCTCATAACGAGGATAAAGGACAAGGACAAATTCGCTTTTTAACAACTGTTTTTGAGAGAACAGTGGAGTACTTGAAGAAGAGATGGAGGACACGCTTGAAACTCTCGCACTATTGTGTGTCCAAGCAGCCATGCGCCCTGAAGGATTAAGCAACCCTCGCACCCCCCCCCCCCCCCCCACACACACACACACGTGCAGCCCGGCCTACCTGCCGCTCAGTGTTTAGTAGAGCTCTGTTGTCGGTCAGTATATTGCGGGATATAGTGTATTTCTGTGTTTCTATATTAAGTCCTATTTTCTTGTTTAAAAGTATAGTGAGTTCCTCATGTGTGTGTTTGAATTCTTTAATGATGTCTTCTGGCAAGTCAAAAGAAACTTTACATTCACAAGCAAGAACAATAGTCGCTTCTGTGATTCATTAATTTTATTTGGAGAAAAATAACTTGGGCCCTTTAAAAGACGTCAAAAAGGTTTTGGAAAGAGTGTCTGACGCTTGCGGTGTTTCATATGGGACAGTAAAATCGAATAAATACCCAACTAAAGGACGAAATTACAGTACAAAGTAATGAGACAGAACAAGCCTCTTGCGAAGATGACACCGAAACGGTGGCGGCAGTCATCGACGCAAGATGGTGGAGATGTCACCAACTCTCTACAAAAGAAGAGACGTATATTAATTAGTACTCCCAGGAAGAAGAATCCTCAAATACCTCGGAACCGACCTGTTACGGAAGTGGATGACTTCGGAAAGTCAGCCATACGTCGCCACATCATGGGATACTACGAAAGAAAAGAAGTGCCCACCTTAAGAAGACTGCAGGTTTCTCTGAAGGAAGCTGGACTTTTAATGGTGGTAAGTCTTCCTTAGCCACCGTGTTGAAGGACTTGGGATTCGCATATAAGAAGTTCAATACTAGGAAGGTGTTAATGGAGAAACCATCCATCGCTCTGAAAAGATGCCAGTTTCTTCGGAAAACACACAATATAGACCTAAAAGCCACTGTGTTCCTGGGCGAAACCTGGGTTAATGAAATATAAGTCACGATAAGGGTTGGACTGATGGAAGTGTGAAGGGAACTTTGAGCGCCCCACTTGGAAAAGGTAAACGTCTGAGAGTTTGTCACGCGGGGAGTCAAAATGGATGGATCAAAGCGCCACCGCTTATTTTTCAGTCTTGCAAGACCGGTGATTACCACGAAGAAATGGACTCCAAAGTGTTCGAAAATTGGTTTTTCAACATTTTAATCCCGGTGTTATCGCCTGGCACTACTATAATTATGGATAACGCCCCTTATCGTTCGAGGGTGGAAAATAAGGCACCGACATCGAATTCTACCAAAGATGAAATGATAAGGTAGCTGAATGACAGAGGAATGTGCTTTCCGCCTGACCTGAAGAAGCCGGAACTTCATAACGTTGTGAAAATCCACAAACCCCCGCATTCCACCTACTTCATTGATTCCAAAGCAGCAGAATTGGGATTCAAAGTGATCCGCCTTCCACCTTATCATTGCCAGTACAACGCAATCGAGATGGTCTGGGGATATTTAAAACATTACGTGAAAGAGAGAAACAAAACTTTTAAGTTAAAAGACGTAAAAAAACTCTTTTTGGAAGCTGTAGCTGCTGTGAATTGTGGGAGAAATATGTAAAAAACGTGAAGAAGCTGATGGACGAAGATTGGAAAAGTGACGATCGAACGATCGGATCTTAACGATCTCAGTGTTCGAGACTTAATTATATACTTGTGTCCTGGAGATAGTGAGTCTGAAAGTGATAGTGACACTGAAGACGACGATGTTGGATGCGCAGTTTTACAGTGAGTTAGTGGGGTTTTCTTCTCATAGCATCCTTTGTAATATTTATCGTTATTAATTTTTTTTTTATTTAATAGATCAATTCAAAACAATTCCGTCCATTTATTTATTTGTTGCTTCGTTAATTTTGTAGAGATGAATATTATGTTTTTGACACGTTTGAAGAAGCCACCCTCCTATAACTGTTATCGTACCTGTATATTGTAAAATGTCGTAAGCATAAATTTACTTTAACTTTCCTTTTAAGATATTATTATTAATGAATTTTTGCCATACAAATTGTAACGCAATTTGTTATCGTTTCTTAATTATTGTACTTGACTTTGAATTTTGCATACACTGTTTATCACACATAAAAGAGTTATTGTAAATTTGTACGATGTTACAACTGATTCAAATAAATTCTAAAGAACCACTTTCAAATAGTCAAGTTTTTAATCTAACCCAATGACCTTTAAACTGCTTAGGAGTGTCACAATGACATCGTGTTTGGAATCATTTTTTAAGGAATAATATGTAGAATTTAAAAATTACAATAATAATTGGATAAAGATAAATATTTAAAAATTCGTAGTTTTGCAATCCAGTGCCTCCAGTAGGTGACTCATAAAAGAACCATTAGCGGGTGGTGGACCGGGCTGCGCGTGTGTGTGTGTGAGTGCGCGTGGGGGTGCGAGGGTCGCCTAATCCTTCAGGGCGCATGGGTGCTTGGACACACAATATATACAATTTGGGGTGTCGTGTGAAGGCTGACAGGTCAATAGCGTCTGGATCGACCGGCCGCACGACAGACTACCATGAGATGACGAGACAAAAAAGAAACGGCTACAATAAATACTGAATTTCATAACTAAATTTTGCTTTTAAACATCACATTCACTAACACATACCGGGCTGGACGTGGCAGGCCCACCGTCTTATCCTGCGATATGCTAGTAACATATCCACGACGCATTAATTACTATACTCTCTCAAGAAATATATTATGGGACAGGAATAAACAAACCATTTTTTTTGTTTAATCCTTGTTTACGACGATTCACTAACAAAAGATCACTCAGCATCGCGTACGTACGACACACCTTGCTGCGCTGTCACATATACATTATTTATATAATAATATAAAAATAATCCTCAAACACTCACACTACACCTTCAGTTCTCGGTTCGATAAATCTACCAAATAACTCTATAACTATTACAGATACGAAATAAATTCATAGGATCAATTTTGTAGAAAATTTCATAAGCTTTATTTTTGTATATGACTATACTTTTGCTAGGACCAACAGTTTCCGACATAAAAACGAAAAACCGAAAAAAGTGACACGTCACTGCCGCTAAAGCTCACCTCCGATTCATCAGGACTTTTGTATAATTCATCACTAGACACCTCTAAGTAAGTGTGCCAAGTTTCAAAACTGTTGGAATTATTTTTAGGTGAAACCCTATTTTGACTGGGCTATAGGCCTTCCGCACACGACCCAACTGTTTTGTGACTTTAGTTGTTAAAAGGTTGCGCGACCAATTGTTTTGCGACCGTCACCGTACTGGAATGGGGCACCCCCACGACGCGATCGCAGAGACCGGTTTGAAATCACTCACATTTCAGTCGCACGCAACCAGCTTGTGTCGCGTAGTTGTGCAACGTTTTCCGTTTTGCGTCTTTTACTGTAAATTCATTTTATAATTTTAGTTTCATAATTCTTAGTTTCATTTTATAGTTTTTGTAATTTTTATTTATACGTTATAACTTGCTTTCATCTATAAAATGAATTATCAAGCTGCCAATATAAAATTCGTCGATGAGGTGGAAAAGCACCAAGTGTATGCTTTATCATTTACTATTATGCTTTGTTAAGGCAGAGACAGTCATGTGTAGCAAGTGCTGGTAACAAGCTTTTGACATTCCGTAAAGCGCAATGCATTTTGTATCTGATGTTTCACCTGAGTAGCAGCTAAGAAAAAGCCTACACTTAGTATTTCTTTCAATGTAAGGATGAGTCCCAAAAACATCCTGCCACCTCTTCCCAGTATTCGATATTGTTTATAAACAACAACGTCTTCCTCATCGCTACTGCTACACATAACAATAATAAAACAACAACAATTTCAAGAAGAATGTCAACAAAACATCTCACTACAGTTCTGTTCGCGTCATCTTCACTACACAGGTTGCCCGATACTGAGTTCATTTTTTTTTCAAAATTCAGTTGCTCCGTCTGCGGACAACAGCAACCCGTTAGTAGCAACTAAAGTTTCAAAACGATCGCGTCTCAAACCAATTGTTCAACTCGTGTTGCAGAGTAGTTCGCCTGTGCGGAGGCCCTTACTGCCCTTGGTTATTGAGCAGAGTGTACCGATCTTTGATTTGCTCTCGATTGCCTGAACCAAACTGTTACCAGGCGGAAGCCTTCGATTTAATAATGTGTTATTAAAAGTGTGCTCTGTTACAACGCTGACCAATCAGACTGTCCCATTTGTAAAATGATATTATCACGACATTACAGAAGAGTCTACGTGTTTATCGAATGTTCCAGTGGATTCCAGCTGTAATGTGTGTGTGCGTACATAATGATGCTACTTTGCGGTGAAAGACAATTACGCGTCAACTATCGGGTCTCCACCAGACCATACCGGTCCGCGCGTGGTGTGTTCAAGGCCGCAATGAATTACGTTCTAGTGTTTTCGAGTAGACTCCTATTAGCGAATATTCTGGAACCTCAGCGGGGTATAAATACAAGTACTCAGCGACGCGACGTTCAGTTACTTTGAGTTGCGATATATTCGACTGCGGTTCGTAGTTATTATCGGGCGAGTACACAGTGCGTTTGAGTATGTGTGTGTGTGTGTGTGTGTGTGTGTGTGTGTGTGTATTATCGTGTGGGACAATTGTAATACAGTTGTGTTTTATATTGCTTGTGAACAATATTATTTCACAAGTTATTGTGAGCAATATTTTATTGCTTTGTATTTGATTTGTTTTAAGAGACTACCTTGTTGATTACAAACTGTTTAATTGGGATAATTAAAGCTGGTGATTAGTGACTTAATTGGTGTCTTGTATTTTGTTTTCCACTGTACCATACGACGCTCAGTTGGACGCTCAATATTGTGTTGAATCCGCGTGCGCGCTGCACAGCCACAATTACAGTATCCACCAACCGCGGATCTTCAATGAAGCCGACCCGTGTTGACGTCGTCATTCTGCTGTCAGATTAACCTTTCTTTCGGTGATGTGAGCAAACATTGTCAACGGCTAAAAAACCACATGGTGGAGATAAAAAACTAATTACGACCGATAACAGTTGTTTTGACTGCCAACCCTGGGTTTAAAAGAGGCAGCTTTTTTTACGTCTGTTAGCGCCTCGTCTGTTATAAATATCTATTACACTATTCGATCAAATGTACGGACTCCATACTTTTTGACAACTATACTCTCGACGTATTTGTGTTTAAGAGCTCCCGTTTCAGCAACTACACTTTTGTCCATTATTGCCCCTTATTTTCGTTTCCTTCATCACCGTTATAATAGATTAAATCCTTAAATTCGTAGTGACCGTCAATCGATGAATTTTTCCGATGAATGGTTTGTCAGGATCGGTCAGAAAATGTAACACACATTTTAACTTATTTGTGTCGACGTTCGACATTGTTTATTGTCATCATCGGGACCTGTGTATGAATGCAAAAGAAATGTCAAACACAACAGAACAATTATTTGAGTGAATGTGTTTGTGTATGTGAGCGTGTGTGCGCGTGTGCATGCGTATGTGTGTATCCTTGTATGTGTGAAGGAGTTGAGATAGTTTGTTTTACATCATCAAATGTTTTCTGATGTAAGTTTGTAAAGTTCTACAGTTATTGTGTAATTTAGAATTCTCTAAATTAATGACGGTGTTTTTAATACCAGTAGTGAGTGAGGCATGATAAAAAATCGGTATGGAGAACCATACATGACTTCCATGTTGTAAGATTTATGTTTAAAATAATTTACTTGAATTCGTGTATTTGTATTTGTGTAGTTGTGTGTATGAGTGAGCATTTCAACTGCAATTAGAGAGCATCATTGTATGGTGAGTGTCCATCCTTTCTACTAAAATTGGAGTGTAGGTACCCATTAATAATTATTTAATACAAATATTAAATAACAAATATTGTAGTATATTATTAAATAAACTGCATTTTTCCGGTGAAGGGTTTGTGAGGATCGGTCAAAAAATATAACACACATTTTAACTTATTTGTGTCGACGTTTCGACAATGTTTATTGTCATCAGGACCTGTGTATGAATACGAAAGAAATGTCAAATACAACAGAACAATTATTTGAATGAACGTGTTTGTGTATGTGAGCGTGTGAGAGCGCCCGTGCGTGCGTATGTGTGTATCCTTGTATATGTGAAGGAGTTGAGACAGTTTGTTTTACATATAAAAAATCTCATTATCCTATGTACAGCGTCTCCTACACTAATTACGTCACCCGTAATGTTAAATAATTGCACTCAATAACAACTTCTGAGAACACGAAGTTGTTTTCTTTATTATCTATAAAACAAATGAATGAAGAAGAATTAAGGAAAAGAACAACACTAGCGTGCCGTCTCGACTTCAGCCGGATTTCCGCATTGTTGCCAGTACTGGATGGACACGTGGGGTGTCGGACACGTTTCCTCACCGAGAACAGTGATAATTATTTAATTAATTTAATGCAAACTACTTGCTTTTCTCTGCAACTTAAGCGTTTTTCTTTACGCCTGGCAAACTCAGTCGATCTTAAAATCTGGTTCGTTCTGCAGTTCTGGTTTTCCTGCAGTGGACATAACGAAGTTTGCTTCACACAAGTTCAATGGCTGTGCGGGACGAAGGGCTTGCCCGTCGCCCGCTCGTATACTACGTTCCGAGCTTCAGAAAGAGCTCCTGCCGTAGGGACTAGTGATGGTCTGGATTTAGGGTGTGGCCTGCTACCGGCAGTGGGTTGTCAATTAATTACTTAATTGAGGGTGAGTGTTCGCCGAGGCCGGGTCCAAGATTCTCCTGGCACAGATTGGTAGCGACCGAGGGCGCTAATGAGATGGTTGCCCTGGAATCGGGCGGAGCGACGATAGAATTTACGGGACAGTGTCCTTATAGTGGCGTCCAGGGAACGGACACGCAGGGAGTCACGGATCGTTTTGTTTGATGTCAGGTAATGGGATTTGCATGCCCAGCGCAATCCTCGGTCAAGGAGAGACTGAAGCTTTCGCTTGTGGGTCTTGGCCAAGTAGCCCCAAACGGGCATCGCGTAGGTAACCATCAGCGCCACATAAGTGGAGACGATAAGCTTCCCTAGGCGGCGGGTCATGTCGTTGCTGCACAATATGGATCTGAGTTGATAAGAGACGATGGGCGGTCTTTCGGGCTACTTGCGCAGAATGTGTCCGCCAGGTGAGACGTCGGTCGAGGTGAACCCCGAGGTACTTGACCTCTCGAGACCAGGGCAACAGTGTATCGCCTACGTAAAGTCTGTCAGGGAGCCTAAAGCGTCTGGAGAAGACTACTGCTGTGCTCTTGGCCGCGTTGACGGCAACTCTCCATTTCTCTGCCCACTCAACGTATTCGTCCAATTGTTCCTGGAGCCAGATAACGGCCGTCTCAGCGCGACGATCGACAGCATACACCGCCGTGTCGTCGGTGAACATGGCCAACCTGGTGCCAGGCAACTTGGGCACGTCGTTGACGTACACAGAGAAAAGCAGGGGGCCCAAGACGCTTCCCTGAGGTACACCAGCACTAATAGCCCTTTCCAAAGAAAGGGTGTTGTCTACTCTCACGCGAAAGGTTCTGTTCCGAAGAAAGCTACCAATCAGATGAAGGTAGCAATTCGGAAGCAGAATCTCCGTGAGTTTGTAAAGAAGACCTGGATGCCAAACACGATCGAAAGCCTTCTCGACATCAAGGAAAACGGCGACGGTCTGCTCTCGCGAGCAACCGGCCTCGGCCACGGTCTCCACGAAACGCATCAGTTGATGCGTCGAGGAGTACCCAGCACGAAAACCGAATTGCTCGGGGACCAGAATATCGAACCGTTGAAGGTGATCCATTAGCCGCCGCTGGACTAGTCGTTCGAAGACTTTCGAAGGGCAACAGCAGGCTGATAGGCCGGAGGTTCTCGGCGAACTTGTGGTCTTCCCCGGCTTCGGGATCATCGTGACCGTAGTCGAACGCCATTTCTTAGGAAAGTAGGCGAATCGGAAGCAGGCATTGAACAAATCGACCAGGAAGCGAACTCTCCGGTCCGGAAGTCTCTGTAGGGCGGTGTTAGTAACACGGTCCGGTCCAGGGCTCTTCCGGGCCGAAGCGCTAAAAGCCTGTCCGTTACCTCTTCCACCGAAGTGGGTTCAGGTTCGGATGTGATCGGGCTCCCGAGATAAGTCTCAACTTCGGCTTCTATCTCCTCAAGTTTGCTTCAGTACATGTAAGGGACATAACAAATTTTGCAGCTCTTCCTAGTTTTTATACCATAAAATAATACGGTTTTAACGTGTTTTGCAGTAGTTTCTCTGCACCAGAACCTGCGCATATGGTCTCAGAACAAAATGACGGCCTTAACTTAAAATCGACCTAGGGTAGACATAACGAGTTTTCCATCAACAGCCCAATGAACGTCTCCACTTCCGTCAATTAGGTTTGGCTCTCACAAGCACCCATCAGAACAAACAGAAACAACAAAGTAAGTATCGCTATAGCATTGTGTCAGTGTAAACATAACAAGGTTTGCTTATCAAAGGCGGCAAAATAACCATGGGAGCCGGTAAAATTACTCGTAAGGTGTGTATCCAGTTTATAATCATTTTTTTTCCTAACATCAAGTACTTTATTCCGTCTTTTACGCTTAAACAAATGATACGTACTTAATTCTACTTGCTACTAAAAACTAATAGGTTTTTAAGACACAGTAAATAAATTTTCGAGCCAGATTTGATTTCATGACCCACCAAACGCGCCCTCGGCTTGTGTACCAAATCTACACAACTCATAGGGTCGGTACATGAGAAGGCACAGGACTGGAAGAATAGTTCCTGACAATGTTCGGAAGGTATGGCTGCTATCCCCTGCCGTTCAGCTCTAAGACATCGGTTGCCTGTTCTGAGCTTCACTATCACGATCCCCACTATCGAAACAGTTTAAAAAGAGTATAGATTCAGAAGCAAGTAAACAGAATAGGCTGAAAACACCCACATAGAACATCTGGAACATGGAGTCGATTAAATCAACAAAATTTAAGTGAGTCAATGATAAATGCTTAGTGCAGTAAGAGAATCAAGTTCAAGAATACGCCACAGTTATTTGCATAGCCCTATTTCTGTAAGCAAAGCGTATTCCTATATATTTAAATGTAAATTCCATTTACTTTGTTCAGCAAGCTACTGACGTCAAATACTATTTTTGGTGAAAAGTACCTGCTCTGTATGCATTCCACAACTTTCCGATCGACACTGCCAACCATCGCGAAAGCATCTAAAATAAATAATAGCCCGAAAATCAAATATCGCCGCTTTCTTTAACACTCAATTACGTACACGTAAAAAATGTAGACTCTTCATTACTGACACAACGTTTCATTACTGAATGAACTATTTCACACGATGCGTTTCACAGTAGAACCTTTTTTTCTAGTGTCATGTTTGTTGACATGAAACAGGTTTTAACTGTCGACACCGGGCCTAGACATAACTACACGCTTACAGAATAAGAATCCTTAGTCTACCGAGTGTTTATCGCTACTCTCAACTCCGATAAATTCGCGACAAAATGAGGTTGGGGCTCTCCAAGTCTGGTTGTGCTTCAGCGTTCCCGTTATTGAAAATCGGAGGTGCCCCCCCCCCAGTATTCCGAAATCCCCCAATTTGATTTCGTGGGTAGGGGTGAATACGGGGGTATGGAATAACCCCCCCCCGTTAACGGTGGTTCTTTGGGCTTTATCCAAAAATGTTTGAAAAAACTAAAGCCATTTAAGCAATTACTTGAATAAAAATACTAATGTTATTATTTTTATCAATACCCAAAGGTTTTCTAGTATCCCTAATCAATAACTAAATTATGAGAATTGTATAAGCCTGGTCAAACCTGAGCCTACATAATTATTAGTACATTAGACCGTATCAAGATAATCTAACTTGATTTTGTAATTGCATTATTTTACTTCACTGATTTGTTTGATTTTCGACGCCATGAAAAATAACCCAAAAAAATTCCAGTGGTGCGACTTGCACCATGCTGTGGGCAAGACAAATATGCAGTCTTTTTACAAAGTAGCAATATATTTGTTACATAATTACTATGTTCGAAAGTAACTATGTTCGAAAAATGATGAAGAAAAATTCTCCAAGACGAGTAATCGGATACCTCTTTGCCAAATTACCCATTATAATAATTCCAAACCATAATACATATATAATGTTAAATTAAACGTAAAACTACGTTATGTGTCAGATTCTTCACATAGTCTTTTATCTATATCAATCTAACTTTGTCAATATTGTTTGCCCAGATACCAATCGCTGCTAGTCAACAACTAACCCCGCGCACACACACACACACACACACACACACACACACACACACACACACACACACACACACACACACACACACACACACACACACACACACACGCGCGCGTAATACAAGTAGCTGCATCGTTATCAAATGTGCATATCCAGATTTGTTTCAAATTAGAGATGCTGTTGGGAAAAAATATAGACAGAGAAGTAGTATGGCAAAATATAGGCTACGAATCGCTTGGTTAGTGTGTGGAAGAATAACAGCATCAAAACACCGACAAAAAAATAATTCGTAACATTCTCAACGATCAAATTTTGTAAGACCATGGTCAAAAATAAGGACTATGATGTCCTTTTGCGGAACGTTCAGGGATAAATCTGGGGGGCAGGTGTATGGATGTTATAGTTACGAATTGAATAAAATGTAAACTGGGTGCAGAGAGAATGCCTGATGAGAATAATTCCAGAGGAGCGTTAGAATATAGGCATGCAGGGAGAAGAAGTGTTGTAAGACCGGACGATAGCTTTTGAGTCGGAACATGCAAAGTGCCTAATTTCTGGCCTGGCAGTGTAGAAGTCAAATACATTAGTGTTCTCTGCACTTCACAGTGATTTGGATATTAATGATAAGTGATCCCAAGAAAACTGATGTCTCGAAGTTCAGTAGATGTTTTCGCCTACTTCCTTGAGTAGTCGTCACACAAATCCCTCCATCTTAAAGTTACGCACAAACCTGCGATTTTCATCGATTGTTACACGATAAAATCTTAAGTCATTTTGGTCACATAATGAGGAGGGAAGGTGGCCTAGTTAAACTAATACTAGAAAGACAGCTCACTGACTAAAGATCAAGAAATCCGTCACCAATTGGCTATGTCTAACTGGCATCCAGCCAGTTCCGTCTTTTCCATAAGGGCACATGGGGCACGAGCCCAGGGCCCCCGGCTTGATGGGGACCTCAAAATGCCGACGTCGTCGTTTACACCGAAAAAAGAGGAGCTCAAAATTTTTAGTGTCATTTTACTAAGAATTGCCGTTAAAATTTCTAAATTTGAATGTGAATCGGAAACCAGATGAGATTTCTAAATATTTTCTAAACAGTGAACAAAATTTTACTAAATCTAAAAAAATTTTAGAAAAATACATAGCGTAAAATTTCTTAATTAATTCTATAAAATGTATACAAATATTTAAATAACTTTAAAATATTTAAAAGAAATTTTTTTAAACGTCAGGTTGCGGTTGCGGCAGTAGATTTTCGTTAACTTACTGTCACCTTATCAAGGCAGATGCGAAACTAAAACTATGCCATCTGGCGGTCACCTACGTTAGCGCTACCTGTAGGCAGGCATAGATGTCGACGCTGTCGTTTGGTTGGGGATTGATGTCTCAAACTTCAATGATTCGTTTTGTTTATTTGCTTATTTATCATAAATTATAAAGTATCTTTATTAAAGTGTTGTATGTAGTTTTGTAGTCTCGTTTAATTATGTCGAAAAGAACATATTTATAAGTGGTTCAGAAAAAAAGAAAAAAACTTGCAGCTCAAAAAGAAAATACAGTATCAACAAACTACCTAAACTAACCTCACTGTTTTCAGTTGAAGAAACTAACAGGCAGACTGATTCTTCGAACTCATCATCTCAAGATGCCTCTAAATTTCAAAGCTCAGAAACGGGGCCCACGTTTGACATAGAAGATAATATTAGTGTTTTGACTTCATCAGTTCCAGATATAAAGACAGTCACACACACATCACAGCCTGGTTCTTCCAGTTCAAGCTACTGCGACTTACCAACTACAAGTATTTTTGAAAATATATCTCACAACCCTGGTACGTACTGTGATGAAATTTTAACGGAAGAAGTACGCGATATTTGGATTCGTAAACGGCCAGTTTTCCCAAAATAAAAACTGTGACTTCTCCGAAACTTCCTCAAGTTTTCCTGATCTAAGCGATAAAACAAAAACTAGAAACTCGACTAGAAATGTTTTCATTCGCAAATTGACGAATGGTGAGTGTGTAGAAAGAAAATGGCTCCTATATTCGCCGTCAAAGAAATCTGTATATTGTTACTGCTGCCGTCTATTTAGTAATACTACGGGTAATAATTTGAGTTCTTCAAATGGATATAAAGATTGGAAGCATATAAGTAACTTATTAATGGAGCATGAGAACAGTTTACAGCACAGGCAATCAATGATGAATTATGTCGCAAGAAGCAAAACTACTGGACGAGTTGATAGTGGGTTGCTCTCCCAATATAATGCACAGGTCAATTATTGGAAGAATGTACTTAAAAGAATTGTTGCAGTTGTGAAATTTTTGGCTTCAAGGTGACTTAGGTTTCGTGGTAATAATGAAATTTTGAGGTCTCAAAATAACGGGAATTATTTGGGATGCTTAGAACTAATTAGTGAATTTGACCCTTTTCTTGCTGATCATGTGCAAAACTGCGGAAATCGTGGAAAAGGAAGTACATCATATTTGTCTGCAAATATTTGCAATGTATTTATTAATATAATGGGACAGCAAGTGTTAACGACGATTGTTAACGAACTGAAAGCAGCGAAATACTACTCAATAAGCGTGGATTCCACACCAGATCTCTCCCATGCTGACCAACCGACTTTCATCGCTCGACACGTAAAAGGCGGAGAGCTTATAGAGATTTTTGCAATTTTTACCTATGGAGGATGCAATTTTTACCTATGGAGCATAAGGCTCAATATATAGCAGCTACCGTTTTAAACTTTTTGGAAAGCCTTGATATTCCAATAAAGGATTGCCGCGGGCAGAGCTACGATAATGCACCAAATATGGGTGGAAAGTATTCTGGTCTTCAGATAAGAATAAAAGAAAATGTGAATTTGCTATTTTTGTACCATGTGCCACACATTCACTGAATTTAGTAGGTGTTCAGGCGGTTGGATGTGTTTCAGAAGCAGTAGCATACTTCCAATTCATCCAAAATTTGTTCAATTTTTTTTCGGGTTCGACCAATCGATGGAAAATTATGACAGAATGTTTAGGTGCAAATAAAGTTCTGAAGTCTCTCTCTGAAACCAGATGGTCTGCACGCGCTGATGCTCTTAATGCTTTGCAAAATGGTTATAATCATATTTCTGAAGCTTTAACATCAATTGCCAGAAACACCGATCAACCAGGAGAAACAAGAAACGAGGCTCAAAGCCTTGCCAACAAAATGGAAAAATTGGAGACCATTCTCCTAACGGAGATATGGAATGACCTTTTGAGAATCATCAATAAAACAACAGAATTATACCATGACAATGGACGTTGCAACAAAACTTTTTCTATCTCTTGCCGATTATATCAGTAGAGCACGCAGTAATTTCGATCAGTACGAATCGGCTGCCAAAGAAAAAAATCCGAATGCTGACTATAAAGATAATTCTCAAAGAAAAGGAATTCGCAGCACACGCAGCACTTTTTTGGAAGGGCCATCAGAGACTGTACAGTTGAATGGCAAAGAAAAATTTCGTATAGAAACATTTCTTCCTATAATCGACACATTGGATGCTCATTTAAAGCAACGTTCGGAATCATACAAGGAAGTTAACAAACGTTTTAGTTTTCTTTCTCAGTTAAAAACAATCGATTCTGACCAGTTGACAAATAAATGCAAAGAATTTGCAGAATTCTATCACGAAGACATTAATGCTAATGAGCTCAAATCAGAATGTTTTCATTTAAGGCAGTACTTGAAAAACCTTGCAAATGAATCGGCGGACTTGAGTATCTCAGCCTTACATACTCTAATAAAAGCAGATAAATTAGAAGAAATTTTCCCGAATGTGGAAGTTGCTACAAGGATATTCCTTTGCTTAATGGTCACCAATTGTAGTGGAGAGCGTTCATTTTCACAGCTAAAAAGAATAAAAAATTAATTACGAACGACTATGTTACAAAAACGACTTACTAATTTGTCAATCATGTGCATAGAAAGTGATATCCTTCAAAAATTAGACTTTGAGGACACAATAGAAGATTTTGCACAACAGAAATCCCGGAAGAAACCATTATCATTAACGTAAGTCCAATTCTCAAAACAGTAATCACTTCACTTATATTTGATTTGTATAAAGCTAACCATAATAAGCAATAAAGTCACTAAATAAAAGTACATACTGATGTTTTCATTCACTTTTTTTTTACTTTCTAAAAGGGCCCCAAACTCTGTGTGCGCAAGGGCCCCTGCATCCAGCACAAATGGCTCAAAATCTAAATGCACGGAAGCAAACAGCTGACCAGACTTTACGCTTATGTCAATCACGGCGCATAAAGTTATTGCGAAAAGACGACTTGCTTTGTCGGGTAAGGCCTTTCGAAATCTCCATATATCTCAAACGTACAGAATTTTAGAAATTTTACTGAAACGCTTCTCGAGAGGGTCTAATGGCAATGTTGGCAAGTTGTATTTTAATCACACTCCCACTGGTTTATTCATTAGTTATGTCTAATGACCAATATGAATTCAGGATAATACATGACATTGTGCGTGCGGTTGGGTAAGAGTATATTATTCAGTAACTGCAGCGTATCACCTTCAGTGAAACCGACACGTATCGTGCCGTCGGTATTTTTTTATCAGCATAGGCCTTTAAGTGATACAAGGCTGTGACAAAAATGCAGTTACACAGGCGGAGATAAGAAAGTCATTAAAGTTGGTAAAGTTGATTTTATAGCTAACGTTAATTGTTTCAGTGATTTAAAAATAACGAGTTATATGTTTCATTGTTAAATTATCACACGCGCGCTTGTTCAACTTTATGACATATACCGCCCATTTCTCTATGTGAGTGTGAGTGAGAGACACAGGAAGGAGAGAGATTGTGAGTGGCACACAACTTTCAAGTGACAGTTCATTCAAATTACAATTTTCGCAATTACAGCTAGATGACTTCTGGTTATATTATGTAATGACTGATTATCCTGAACTCCCCAAAAAAGCTTTGAAGGGTTTAACTGTGTTTCTCTCTACTTATTTGTGTGAAACCGCATTCTCCCTGCTCACGTACTTGAAGTCAAAGTTAAGAAATAAACTTGATGTCGAAAGTGACTTAATATTGAAATTATCAGACATTAAACCCAATATTTCAGAGCTAATTGTTTAAAGCAGCTTAACTGTTTACATTAAACTAGGTTTGATATCTTTAATATTATAATTCTGTATGTTAAGAGAATTTTGATTTTAATACATTTCAATTAAAATACAAGAGTTTCTATCATACGCGTATTTACTGTGTTTTATTTCAGAAGTCCGACGGGGTCCATGAATTTTTAAATTATTTTGGGGGGGATCCGCGGACTGAAAAGTTTGGGAACCACTGCATTAATGATTTCACCTCTGTCAATACTGTAGTTCATAAGAACAATGCTTTTTGTCTAAGGCTTCCACTATAGCAGCGGGCAAATTGTTACAAACACATACCTGTTTGAAGCTTACATCATCTTACCTTAAAATTATTATATTCGTACACTAACTCAACTTGCACTATTGTGACCACCCACCTGGAACAGATAACAGTACACATGTCGTTACAAATAATAATATTCTTCGTTATGTTATAGATTAAAATAAATCTTAAGTGACTAGACGGAAAGTCGTAAAGAAATCGTTAAAGAACCTACCTACAAACATGTCTGTGTTTGCGTTACTAACAGAAGCCAATTTCTGCATATACTTTTGATAATTAAGGGGGTCTTAATTACTTTTGATAGTTCAGAAAACAGAAGTAATGGGATCTGAACTGTAAGACGAACCCTTCATTTCGTTCTGGTTTTTACGAAAAGTAGAATTAGCCCCAACACGCACACACAAGATTGTATTAAATTCGTTTCTGTTCATAATTCTGCAAAGCCAACGGAAATGCAACTTCACACGACACGGTTTCTAAAACGTCTGCAATTTTATCGCTTCTGACGTCCAAATACCACAAACAATTTCGGGAGTAATAACGAAGCAAAATGATTCCAAACGATACAACAACGTTAATCAGTATTCAATAAAGAGTATTTGACTCAACAGCTACGTTTTTAAGAAGTTTTGATATATGTATATTGTAACCGTACATAATATAACCAACCAACGTAAAACAAACTGATTATAAAAAATAAACAACAAAATGAAAGCATTAAAAAGGAACATACGAAGAATAGTGACTAATGGAAGGGAATAAAAGAAGTTATTATTCACAAGTAATGTGTTACAGAAGGAATGAAGACACACGACTAAAGACAAGACAACGTTGACCCAAATACCCAATAGATCAGACAGTGAGAAGACAACAACACCCATAACAAGAAGAGATTTATTAAGGATGATAAAAGAATCAGTGCGAATAGGGAAAATAAAAGGAAATCAACTACAAGAAGGAACAAATAATGACAAGAATAAAATAAATCATGAGAAGATAAAATATTGTTAATGATAGAGAAAATAGAAGTAATTTAAAAAAATATAACTATAAATAATAAAACTTAGCATTAGTAAATGTAAATAATTCAATGCAATATGTAAAAAATAAAATCTGAGGTTCAACCACTGTTGGGAATCCAGGTGAGGACACATAACCTAAACTGACCAACAAGTTTCCATTAGAATTACAAGAAACAATAACTGGAATGCTATTAAACTAGAGTATATTATAGTATAAGCAAACTAGAGACAATAAGGAGCATTCCGTTTACAAAAAAAATAATAATATAAAGGAACGTGTGTACATTATAAGTGTAAATTAACATGCTCAAGAGGTACAGCATAGTATTGGCACCTTGAACAATAAAAATCACTCATAAAATGATTATAAAAGAAAAGGGACTCAGTTCAGTTCATCTGGAGACTTCGACGAGGAATCCACGCAGGTCATCGTAACCAACAATACCGAATTGATGGCCGACAGCTGACCAAAGTGTTCTAACCTCGAAACACGAAGTTGAGGTTAGGTCGGATGTAAACAGAGTGAAAGTTTTATTTAACCAGTGTTCTAACCCGGAGTATGTGCGCATAGCCAGTAAGCGATAAAGAATTATTAAAATGATTTAATTCAAATAAAAAAATTGTTCAATAGTGATACTCCAAGAATGACTTAGAACGCAAGTATAAGTGACAATGACTAAATATTTAAAATAGTAATAAAATATTAGAGGAACGCTATTAGCGAAATCAATTAACATATAATTAGATCAATTTTAACCCAACCAAGATTGGAAAAGTACTTTAATCATTAAATCAGACAATTAATAGTGAAAGATTTAATCGTAACTAAACTTTAATTTTAGAATTAACTCGATGGACTTACCGAGATAGGAGGCATTAAACAGTTAATGATGAACTTAAAAGAAACCTTTGGCCTATTGTAGACTAAGCATTATGTTGTGTTTAACATTAAGATTATTACTAAATGTCTAATACTTCTCAACCCTATTAGTGGGGAGTATCCAAATTATGAGAATGATAGGAAGAATGTTCGAGAAGGTTATAAATGGAGACGATTTACCGGCGGAATGGAAAGAGGCACGAATTACATCGATATTTAAAAAGGGCAATAGAAAAGACTGCGAAAACTATACAGGAATAAGAGTCATAGCAACAATGGGAAGGCTGTATGGTAGGGTGCTAAGAAATAAAATCGAGGAAAATATAGAGGGAAAGATTGGAGAAGAATAAGCAGGTTTTACAGCCGGGAGACCATGCGTAAACCAGATATATACAATCCAACAGATCACAGAAAAGAAAAAAGCGAAGACAGGGAAGTACATCTAGCGTTTACCGACCTTAGAAAAGCATATGATACAGTACCCAGACAAGAAATGTTTAAAGCTCTATCATAATTGGAAATACCAAAAGTCCTGACGCAAGCAGTAAACAATCTATATAAAAACAACAACGTACAAATTAAAGTAGGTAACAAAATTGTCTGTAGGTTTAAAACATCCAAAGGGTTATTGCAAGGCTGCCCAACATCGCCCACGCTGTTTAAGATATTTTTAGAATATGCATTAACCATGTGGAAACAGAAATGCCATGGAATGGGAATACCGATACGAAATGAACACCTGTACACACTATGCTTCGCCGATGACCAGATAGTTATAGCCCAGGATGAAGAAGACTAAGCTACATGGTCAGAAAGCTGAATGAAGAATACACAAAGATGGGATTGGAAATAAACATAAAAAAGGCTGAATACTTGGCATTTAGAGATGAAGAAACAACAGATTTAGAGGTAGACGAAAATGTTAAAATTAGAGGAACAGACAAATTCAAGTACCTAGGATTCACACTGAGTAAACAAGGCACAATGGAAGAGGAAATAAAAAATGGATTAGGGAAGACTAGAACAGGGATTAGACAATTACACAGTGTATGGTTTTGGGACAAAAATATTAGAAAAAGCACACAAAAAATGATATATCAGACCAATAGTCCAAAGCATTATGATGTATGCAGCGGAAGTATGACTTATTAACAAAAAGAATGAAAGAAAGATTCTTGCAACAGAGATGGAATATTGGAGGAGGTGCTGTGGAATAACGAGAGCAGACCGAATAAGAAACGAGGAGATCAGAAGATGAATGGAAGCGGAAAGAAGTGTAACTGATTACATCGAAGAAAAAATATTGGTGTGGTACGGTCATGTCTGGAGAGCCCAAAATAGGTGGTTCAACAAAGTGACGGAATGGAGCCCATTAGGAAGGAGAAAAAGGGGAAGACCGAGAAGATCTTGGAGGGACGAAGTAGATAAATCTATGCAACGTATAGGACTTGAGGAAGGACAATGGGAACATCGGGCGAATTGGAAAGCCAGGTTGAAGGAAGGAAGACGGCACTAGCTGTAGCAACCCTATAGAGTTAGCCGCAACACGCACACACAAGATTGTATTAAATTCGTTCCCGTTCATAATTCTGCAAAGCCAACGGAAATGCAACTTCTCACGACACGGTTTCTACACGCCTGCAATTTTATCGCCAGAAACTATTACGTGAGTATAGACAGACCATTCGCATAAGAACCTTCGGTCTAGGGATGGCAACGATATATCGATAGTTGAAATTTATCAATATATTTCTAAACATATCGATATATTTATTATCGATATACGTTATTTATATATTTTTTGATTATATCGATACATCTCTAAAAACGCGATATATATCGTTTTTTTTGTTATTGATTTAAAAAATGTAAAACATTAAATTCACTTCTCTTAAAATTATGTTTTAATAAGGTTGTAACAAATTGTGTTTTAATACTTCAACCCTCTAACGGTAAGGTGGACTTTTACGCATGCAAGGTAAGGTCTCGAAACGCCGCAAAGTTATTCTTCCTTGGATCTCTCGTAGTTTTGTCGTCAAATCGTAAGTTCTGGATTAGAAAAGAGAATCTTTTCTGTGACATTGAACAACGAAATACAGCCGGTCCATAGATTACAGAAAACATATCATCAAGACATAAACCAGAGTTCTTCAAAACACCGCTCATATACAACAGCCCAATAAGAGCTCTTATCAGGTTTGTGGGAGATGTAAACCACTGTACAGATTGGTATTTGATCTTCGATCTTTCTATTTCACTGTTAGTGTGGAGAACAATTTTTTCCAGCATCTCATCGGTTACAAATAAAGAAAACAATTGTACCTCATCAACGATCCCTCGAGCATCGCCTTTTGGTCCGGGCAGGTGTGTGATAACATTTAAAGATGAGGTTCGTGAAAATTTGGAGCGTACCGGTTGTTCGTCCAGATGGTTTCTTCGTCTTTCCCAATTCAAAAATCCTGTCATCATCAGTGTTTTCATAGGCAGTGTTGCCAGGTCAATCAGTCCTCTTTTCCCCACATGGCTACTCAAAATTTCTCCACTTTGCTATCAAAATCCCCACTGCCACAAATGCGTGTGCTTTATGCAAAGTGTCACCACATTTTATAGTCTGAGTGTATTCTAAATGTTTAAACATTATTACAAGAATGACATAAATATTAAAAACTTGTTTGAAGTACAATAAAAAAATCATCAGCACTGCTACAATCCTTTGTCCCTTCAGCTAAGTCGAACTCGTCATCTTCGTTATCGCTGTCTATAAGAATGTTATCTTCAGTCTCGGAAACTTCTTTGTCAAAATCTTCTTCTTCTAAGTCTGAGTCTTCTTCTTCTTGCCTTTGAAACTCTGCTAATATTCCTTCAGCAGTGTACAATATTTTGTTACAAGCCATTATGCAAAAAATAAAAATGAACAGAAAATCTAAATTCAATGAAAAACGTCACAGTAATTACAGTGCTGTTAAAACAATCTGCGTCTTCTGACAGTTCTCCTTGCGTGTTTACAAGCGCTAGTTGCTATGGTAACTCGGACGTGCCTCCGAGGTGAGCCAATCACCGGCCGGCGCGCGCTTTCCCTCCCCCTTTCTCCTCAGTCAATAGTCCCCACACTGACCACAGTGTTGCCAGTGCAAGTACATACTTCGCTAACAGTGACGGGTTTTCTTTGAGAGTATTGATTTTGATTGCATTAGTTTTTGTGTTTTAATAAGTCCTCCGTTATCAGCAACATTTTTAGTGTAGTGTGGTATAGCGTATTTTGTTTTACACAGATCATATTATTTTTTCAATTATGTCGCAACCAGTGCAAGGTGCTGATAAACGTAAGCGTGGGCGACCAAGAATTCATTCCCCTCGAAAGAAGGCAAGCATAAAAGGAAGACATGGCTTTGTTCTTCGTGGTCAGGCTCGCGATATGGTGTGTGCGTTACGCGAATATTTCGAGGCTGAAAGGGAAAATGGAGGTCCTCTAATAGAAGTCAATAAAGTTGTAGAAAGAACTGCAGCAGCTTTAAAAATATCTAAGGCGACAGTAATTAGAATAGGGAAAGAAAAAGAGAGAGAGAGGAGGAACCTCGGGAAGAACAAAAGGAAGAGGAGGGTGAGATTGAGATTGAGATTGAGAACGTAGCTGGGCCATCACATGCAGGGTTGGAAACACCCGGAAAAACTCGGAACTATGCCAAACGAGTGACCAATATGGACAGTTTCCAGCAAGATGCAATTTGGCGTCATGTGTATTCTTACTACGAGAGAAAGCAGCATCCTACTGTAAGAAAGCTACACAGCAGTCTTAGGGAAAACCAGTTGTTTAATGGTAGTGAATCATCCCTTCGACTTTCTCTTCTTGATTTGGGATTTCAGTTTGAAAAATATTCAAACCGGACCGTCCTTCTGGAGAGACCTGATATTGTTGCTTGGCGATGCCGCTATTTGAGAAGTGTCAAGAATGTAGATTACGAGAGCATTGTGTGGCTGGATGAGACTTTTGTTAACGCTGGTCATACCTTACCCAAAGGGTGGTCAGACAGAACACCCCAAGGCACAATGAAAGCCCCGTTAGGAAAGGGAGGTAGGGTCATTGTCCTACATGCTGGAACTTCCCGAGGCTTCGTGGCAAATTGTTTACTCATGTTTCGATCGCGAAAAACGGGGGACTACCACGAGGAAATGAATGCAGTTTGTTTCACGGAGTGGTTTAAAAATTCGCTCCTTAAGAACATCCCTCCCAAATCTACCATTGTTATGGATAATGCTCCATACCATTCACTAATAAGAGATAGGGCTCCAACCATGCAGTGCAGAAAAGCTGACATGCTGGCTTGGGTACAAAGAAATATATTGCCTCAGATAAAAGACATCACCATTGCACCTGGTGCTACAAAATCAGAGTTAATGGAACTGGTGACCACTTACAAACCGAAGCCAGTATATGTCATCGATGAACTCGCAAAAAGCAATGGACATCAGGTGATACGGCTACCTCCTTATCACGCCCATTTTAACCCCATTGAATTATTTTGGGCACAAGCAAAGGGTTACGTGGCAAGGAACAACAAGAGATTCACCATCACCGAAATAGAAAGGCTAATCAGAGAGGGAATCGACTGTGTTACTGCAGAAAACTGGGCATCCGCGGTTAAACACACGAAAGAACTCGTACAGAAGCAGTGGGAAACGGAAGGCATCTTGGATGATCGTGTGGAAGAAATTATCATCTCCCTCGGTTCCGGTTCCAGCTCCAGCTCCAGCTCTCAGGGTGAAGAAAGTGATTCGTCACTGGGGGTGGCTCCCTGAGTAACTTTCAGTCAGCATGATGTATTTATTATAGAGCAAACAATATAATTCCTTACGTTTAACATTCACATCTGAATTTTATTTAGTTTTGAGTTTTAGCAATTTGTTAAACATTTATTAAAGTTAATTTCAAATTTTCCTAAAACAAGGGTGTGTGGCACTCGGGAGTGACCGACCAAAGCGAAGCTTTTAAGCTATATAGAGAACTAATAAACTTAATGAACAAAAGTTGATATTAATTTTTAAATATCAAGTTGAAAATTATTAAATATGATGTATGAACTGTTCACAAATACGCAGAATCACGATTCAGAAATCGGTCACAACTTTACTTCCAAGAAACGTTCCTTCCAAATACGTTGATGGTAAGTTTGCGATTAGACTAAACAAAGCGTTTAGTCGCACAAACTGCAACGTGTGTGCCTGTAACACAGTTATGTAGACAACACACAGTTCAGATTAATGCGTGTTTACTGGTTAATGCTCCGCTACGCTCTGCTTACATCCTTGATATCTCGAAACTTTTCCTTAACACTTTATCGGATTGTGATCTTAAAATTTTATTTTGACTTTCAGAAAACGGTTAAGCAAAAAAAAAGTATAGGTCATCGCTTTGGAAAAAAAGTTCCCCGCTGGATGAAAAAATGGTTACGCTGGTGTACTTATTCGATACCCTTGATTTAAAAAAATCGTTACAGGTAAACTACCCCTTTCCCTTAACCGATCTTCACCAAAAACAAAAGGTCTTGAGTACTCTACAAATCAGAGCTGTATGCAAAAACCATATACTACTACGCTTTTTCGTGAATCGTAACATGTAAACAAAGTGTAGACATTCCTAAATATACGATTGTTGATGTCTAGGCTCGACTTTGGAGAAACATTGCAACAGATACAACTCGATAAGTCACTGGTTACAAAATTACAAAACAATGGCAAGTGTTGTGTTCATGTTTAGTCTACAAAACAAGACTAAACATTAGTTACAGTACTACGTATGTATAAAGTTCACAAGCCATGCATTCTTACGAAACTGCAAAAAATATATAGGAAGCGTTGAAAAATTTTAAAGCATTTTTGGTAAGGTTGGTCGCATCCGACCCGAAAAGAGAAGTGCCCGGAAAAAACAAACACAGTGATCGAGGAACAATTACCTGGAAACTGGGGTTATTCCTATGCCTTCCCTATGAATGACTGAGAGGGTATCTTAGTGTTAAACCGTTTGGAGAAAAGTTAGAATGGAGAGATGTTCGGAACAATTGCACATGGGTCGGATCCGACCGGCACCTTACCATTAGAGGGTTAATAATGAGATTAATTTATTACTATCTGCTATAAACAACGTCGGGATTTTGTGTCGTGCTCGTGCAACACTGCATTGCATTGGAATTGGACAGCAGTGCAGACTGAGAGCTTACGGTCATTGGCTCATATATCGGTCTTACCGATATATCGTAATATATCGATATATTTCAAGCAATTAATCGGATATATCGATATAGCTGTTACGATATATCGGAAGACCGATATATCGATATACCAATCAATGTTGCCATCCCTAGCAATGAAACACATCGCATTCTCTCGCGCTCTCCACCCCACCATGCGGCTCGGTTATCGCCCCACCATGCCGCCAGATTACAGGCTCCGCAACACCTATGGCTCATACACAGACGCAAGTGCATCGTACTTGGCGCATAACACTGTACAGTGGAGGGGTACCCGACGTTGTTTATAGCAGATAGTAATAAATTAATCTCATTATTAACCCTCTAATGGTAAGGTGCGGGTCGGATCCGACCCATGTGCAATTGTTCCGAACATCTCTCCATTCTAACTTTTCTCCAAACGGTTTAACACTAAGATACCCTCTCAGTCATTCATAGGCAAGGCATAGGAATAACCCGTTTCCAGGTAATTGTTCCTCGATCACTGTGTTTGTTTTTTCCGGGCACTTCTCTTTTCGGGTCGGGTGCCACCCGACCTTACCAAAAATGCTTTAAAATTTTCAACGCTTCCTATATATTTTTTGCAGTTTCGTAAGAATGCATGGCTTGTGAACTTTATACATACGTAGTACTGTAACTAATGTTTAGTCTTGTTTTGTAGACTAAACATAAACACAACTCTTCCATTGTTTTGTAATTTTGTAACCAGTTTCTCCATTGTTTCTCCAAAGTCGAGCCTAGACATCAACAATCGTATATTTTGGAATTTCTACACTTTGTGTACATGTTACGATTCACAAAAAAGCGTAGTAGTATATGGTTGACATTGCTCTGGCATCATAGCAATACTAACACGTGTAAGAGCCAGACAGTACCATTGAGTGGACAATAGAATACAATTTACTCTAATTACTGTGACGTTTTTCACTGAATTTAGATTTTCTATTCATTTTTTATTTTTTGCATAATGGCTTGTAACAAAATATTGTACACTGCTGAAAAAATATTAGCAGAGTTTCAAAGGCAAGAAGAAGAAGACTCAGACTTAGAAGAAGAAGATTTTGACAAAGAAGTTTCCGAGACTGAAGATAACATTCTTATAGAGAACGATAACGAAGATGACGAGTTCGACTTAGCTGAAGGGACACAGGATTGTAGCAGTGCTGATGATTTTTTTATTGTACTTCAAACAAGTTTTTAATATTTATGTCATTCTTGTAATAATGTTTAAACATTTAGAATACTCTCAGACTCTATAAAATGTGGTGACACTTTGCATAAAGCACACGCATTTGTGGCAGTGGGGATTTTGATAGCAAAGTGGAGAAATTTTGAGTAGCCATGTGGGGAAAGAGGACCGATTGACCTGGCAACACTGCCTATGAAAACACTGATGACAGGATTTTTGAATTGGGAAAGACGAAGAAACCGGTACGCTCCAAATTTTCACGAACCTCATCTTTAAATGTTATCACACACCTGCCCGGACCAAAAGGCGGCTCGAGGGATCGTTGATGAGGTACAACTGTTTTCTTTATTTGTAACCGATGAGATGCTGGAAAAAATTGTTCTCCACACTAACAGTGAAACAGAAAGATCTAAGATCAAATACCAATCTGTACAGTGGTTTACATCTCCCACAAACCTGATAGAGATAAGAGCTCTTATTGGGCTGTTGTATATGAGCGGTGTTTTGAAGAACTCTGGTTTATGTCTTGTGATATGTTTTCTGTAATCTATGGACCGGCTGTATTTCACTGTTCAATGTCACAGAAAAGATTCTCTTTTCTAATCCAGAACTTACGATTTGACGACAAAACTACGAGAGATCCAAGGAAGAATAACTTTGCGGCGTTTCGAGACCTTACCTTGCATGCGTAAAAGTCCACCTTACCGTTAGAGGGTTGAAGTACTAAAACACAATTTGTTACAACCTTATTAAAACATCATTTTAAGAGAAGTGAATTTAATGTTTTACATTTTTTAAATCATTAACAAAAAAACGATATACATCGCGTTTTTAGACATGTATAGATATAATCCAAAAATATATAAATAACGTATATCGATATATTTAGAAATATATCGATAAATTTCAACTATCGATATATCGTTGCCATCCCTATTCATTGCTGGACATAACATCAGTAACAGCTGATCTGATTTTTAAAATTCTTTCACCACCGTGTTCCTTGAAGTTTGAAGATGGTTTTAAGCATAAATTTTAACCGATAGTTTTAACAATGTTCAAAAACAGAGTCTTCAGACGGTTCCACGTCATGAAGTTTCTTTTTTAATTTTCATGTAGTGAAATTTTCGGCATGCGACAAACTTTCGTTTTACGAGAGCTATACGGTGTCAGCGAGTGAAAATTATAGAAAATTCCAAATTTTATTTTGCTTTTGTTTCAATAAAATTGGTTTTTCGTTTTCGAGATATTGGCGGTTTTATAAGAAATTTAGTTGGTTGGCACATGCAGCGATTTTTCTTGTAACGATTTTTCTTAATAATAAATATTACCAACATATTAATAAGAAACAATACAGATCATGGGCCTACTGTTATCGGATTCATGTAGGCATAAACACTAATATGTCAATAGACAATTTTAATAAAATACTGTTATCTAAAAGGAAAACGGATTAAAAGACTGGATAAAACAATCTGTGCCATATTACATTTGCTCAGAGATAAAATTTTTGATCTGATAATTAAAATGAAAAAAAGAAAACTTGTGAAAAAATTGCAAGTATTAAGAAATCGTCACAAAGCTAGTATGTTGTTGGACGCAGAGAAAGATTTGACAACTTTAGATGACAAGTGGCAGGTCCTGTCATCCACACAAACAGAATTTTATACTGTTAAACGGATTAAACACTGCAAATCATGTCATTTACAGTGCATACACTGTAACTCTTGCTTTCATGAGTCTGTGTGTTCGTGTATGGACAGTGCCATACGAAACATTCGTTAAAATTCGTACCATATCAGCTAAGCTCCCCACCATGCCAGATTCGCGGCTCGGTCATCGCCCCACCATGCCGCCAGATTACAGGCTCCGGAACACCTATGGCACATACACAGACGCATGTACGATGCTCAGAACACTTGATTCCGCGCAGCCACTTATGTCTGTGGTTTTACCAGTGGCGGCTGTTAATGTTTTTGACTGGGGGGGGGGGGCAAAATTTAGTTGTACCCGTATATTATGTAAAAAAAGTCACCAGTAGAAACTAAATTATTGCTATCATCAAATAATTGTAAAATTGAATCTTTTGCTTCACTACTAAAATTATTGTTAATATCAAAAACCTACCTTGCAAACTACCAATATTTAAACAGTGTTTGAAACAAATTATTTATATACCTAAGCAGTTCACGTTCCTAAACTTAAATATTTAAGAAATTATATTATTAAATGCATGCATTACTAAATAAAATATATTTGTTCCCTACCTTGGATTAGTTTATTTGCTTGAACATGAAATCCATTCTCCTCTCCTTTTGTTTGACAAAATGGTCAATAACTAATTCATTGAAGTTAGGAGTTATTTCTAACATTTTTTTCCTATTGAACACATTCCCAGAGCACTTAGTCTGTCCTTTTTCATTGTATTACATGTAAATGTTTTAATGCGTTTGAGAGTTGAGAAACATCGTTCACTTTCTGCTGTAGTCATAGGGAGTGTACAAATAATTTTTAATAGTTTTACCAGTTCGGGAAAAACAGTAACTAGATTGTTTTCATATACAAAATTGAGTAGAACCAATGCGCCAGTTGCCTTTGTGAAGTCAGGCCTGCTGTATAGAACTACCAGTTCATGTCTTAATGCAGTTTCATTTAAATTAAATTCTTTAGCAGCAATTTGTAACTGTGTTTCTGGAAAGATAAGCTGATGTTTAGAAAACAGGGTTGGTTGCAACAAAACTGCTATTGCTAAATGGTCTGAAAATAAAAATCTGTCGTCTATGTTGGTAACTATTATGTCACAAACTTCTTTAGCTGCAGTCTTCTTGCTTTCATCAAAACGTGACCTTTTTGGATTTTGTGATGATTCTCCAAAATCATTTGTTGCAGACAGACTGGCATCAAAATCAATATAATCTCTGACGTTTTGAATGTGTGACTTGAATGATGCAACATACTGGTGTGTTTTAATACTGTCAATTTCTACTTGCTGTAATTGATTAAACAAAATGTCACAGGCTGGCATAATTTTGTTGAAAAATGTTAACCAAAAATTAAAATCATCATTATTTAATGTGTTTTTCAGTCCTAGTGCTTTATGAACAGTGGACTTGTCACTCTCGTCATCTATGATTTTTTCAAGAGCAGCGGAAATGTCATTTTTATGAATAAATACTGTTGTCACACAACGGGATTTAAAATTCCACCGGGTATTAGAACATTTTGGGAGACGTTTCTTTACTACTTCATCAAGTATGGCAGTTCGCTTGGAAGATCTTGAAAAAAATGTTGTAAAGCCATCTAAATTACAGAAAAATATTTTTACTTGCTTGTTTTGTGATGCAGCGCCCTCAATAATTAAGTTTAGTTGATGGGCATAGCAGTGTATATACTGGGCATTCTTGTACACAGCTTTAACTTTTGCTTGAACACCGTTATGTTTTCCACTCATTACTGCTGCCCCATCGTAACTTTGTGCAATAATTTTACTAGGCATCTTATCAAGTTCTAATTTTGCTAATTCTTCAAAAATAGTATTACTAATACCTTCAGCGGAGTGATCTTGTGGACTGACAAAACTGATAAATCTCTCATGTAATTTTCCGTTCAATTCATACCTCACAACTAACACAATTTGTGACAGAGTGGCACAATCATCTGCTTCAATTGAAATGTAGTCAGTTTCATTTATTTCTTTTTTTATTAGTCCAATGCACACGGCATAAATAGAATCCAAACTTTCATTTTGAATTGTTTTAGAAAGACCAACGAAAACCCTATTGTTTGTTTTTTCAATATGCTCTCTTAAGGTGCTATCTAGGCCTGCCATTAAATTTACTAAGCCCCTAAAAATACCTGGATTCTCAGATGTGTTTGTTTCATCATGTCCCCTTAAAGCTAGTTCAAATATTCCACAAAACTTTACACAGTCAATTAACTTACTTAGGATGTATCTGTTCTTAGAGACTTCTTCATTATGCTGTTTAATTTTTAATCTATATGCACTGTCTAACTGGCAACTAATATTGACTTTTCCTAACAATGAATATTCAATACAATTGTTCATATGAGTTTCACTAATTTTATGTTTTTTTATTTTTTCTCCCAAATGTTTCAAGTCCTTAATTCCATTTTCAGTCCAGACTGAATCACTGTTAGGTTCATCACCAAACATACATAACAAAAAAAGGAATTGATCACCTCACATCCACATATCCAATCAGCATGTAACAGTTTCTATTAAATTTTCTTGTGTAGTTTTTTTTACTTGATGCTGGTCTGTCCGTTTTATAATTTTGTTGTGTAATATCTAAATTCGGTTTTGGTGGCCCTAATTTGTTTAGTTCTATTTTCTTTACGTAAGTAAGTGAATTTGAAATAATCAAACGTTTAATATTACTTACCGAATTCATAGCCATTTTAATCGTTTCTAACAAATACGCACAGAACACACAGAATAAGTTACACGTTTATGTACACAAGGTTCGACAAAAACACTATCGTACACAGAATACACTGCCTAATAAAGAATAAATTATTAGAACATTACGTTTACACAAAAAGTACAACAAGAACACAATCAAAACTATATAAAACACAAGAGAAAATATATGCACTATGAGAAGTTTTGAACAACGCTCCGTTTCTCTATGAATGTAGCTGCGAAACAGAAAACGGCCACAGTCCCACCTGTTATGGCGGATGCTCATTTAAATGCATAGAGTTGTGTATACGTCTCTTGCCCCGCTCCCCGAAAGAACGGCCTATTCAGGGAGGGCGAAACCGAAACCGTCCCAGATGCGGGCCCATGCCGAAAACATCGGGTGATCGCTATTAGTCGCCCCAAAAATATCTTTCAATAAGAATACTACACATTATAGTTATATTATTGACAAGTTTAATTTGCAAATTTAGTGGGAGGGCTGCGCCCTTTTGCCCTCCCTGTACGAGCCGCTACTGGGTTTTACTATAATAACGAAGCAAAATTATTGCAAACGATACAACAAAATGTTCATAATCAGTATTCAATAAAGATTATTAGACACAACAGCTATGTTTTTAAGAAGTTTTGATATAAGTTATGTATATAAATTTCTTTATTAGTAACTCGATAAGTTTCTTGCAGGATTATTGTACGTATAATATTGTTACGACTGTGTCTCTGATCACCGTATGGTACACTGGAAACAAAATACAAGACACCAATAAAATGAATAATAACCAGCTTTAATTATCACAATTAATAATTCGTAATCAACTCGTACAATAATTCCAGTTAGATCTGACCACACGCAATAATGTCAAATAATAGAGTTCCACGCAATTTATATCACAATAACACTTCACACCATACTTCGACAAACACTCAATCCGCGCTAAGAAAATCGCTCACGTAACTGAACTCATAAGTCGGCTGCTATGGCATTTATAGGTATCGCACGCCTTCTAGAAAAATCTCCCATCCTCAATTTGCACGCCATTTAATTCTGACGCTAATGCGTATCTCAAGTGGCCTTTTGAAGAGTCTAGTACAAACTAGAACGCGGCCTTGACTGAGGCAACAGCTGTCACACTGGGCGGGATTACGGGACGGGGACTCTCGGCTATTCTAGTTGGTTCCATTCGTAACAATATTGTATATTATCAAATTATAATTACTTCTGCAAGTAGTTGATCTTATGTTTTTACCGTTTTAATTGTCCTGACACACGTTTTCACGGATTGTATCAGTATCTTACATTATATCAGTAAAGGCTTATAAATGAATTAACAAATAATCGAGTTGATTCGATTTCAATATAAAAGCTAACGAATAATCGAATTTATTTCGATTTTAATATAAAATAACGAATAATTGATTTGATTCGATTTAAATTATCGATTGTTTTGTTTATTTTCTTAATCATCTGATTTGACGGTTATTTTTGAAATATTTTTTGTTTGTTTACTTTAATAAATTTATAATTTCAAATATATCATCTGGTTTTGTTTTTAATTCAGTTTGTTCTTTAATTAGTAAATTATTGTTATTGTGTTTGTCGATATTAAGATTTTCCCAAATATTCATTTTTTGACCTTTTTGTGTGATTTAAAAATATATATATAAGATTTAAAATTTATATTTACTTTACCTCAAGATGTTATTTTTCCTTATTTGGAACATGTTTCGGGACCCTAGTGTTCCCATCATCAGCCTTCCTAATTTTGAATCTTGTGGAGTACCTGTGTGCTGGTTGGCTGTTGTTTTGGCTGCCCATTGGTTTTTGGTTTTTTAAATTATTATTGTGTGTGACTGTGGTGTATATGTTAGTATTTTGTGTATTTTCGATGTTGAGTGCTTTGAAAATTGAATCATGTTTTGTATTGATTTGTATTTGTTTTCAAGTATTAGTTTGTTTGTGTTTGTATATTTGTAAATTTTCCCAAATGTTCATTATGGTGTCTTTGTGTGGTATGTGTTTTATTAGTGTCATGTTGGTTATGTCTGGGAATTCATGTCCAGTGTTTATTGCATGTGTGGCCAAATCAGATTTATATATTTCTGTTTTTTTTTTTGTATGCGTTTAGGTGTTCAAAATAACGTTTTTTCAGTTGTTTTTCTGTTTGTCCTATGTAACATTTATTGCAATCTTGTCATTCAATTTTGTATATACCATTGGTTGTTGTATTATCTTTGTTGTGTGGGTTATTTTTATTATAGTTTTGTATGCTATTTTAATGTCTGCGTTTTTAAATAGTTTTGTTAGTTTTTTCATTTTATTATTTATGTATGTGAATGTAGCACATTTTTTTATTGTTTGTGTGTTGTCCATTTTGATTTATTCTTAATTGTTCAGTTTTTATTTTATATTTGATTTTATTTTCTATTTTATTTACAGTCTTTTTGTTGTATCCATTTTCATACGCAAATTTGGTATGTTATATTTCTTTTTTTGTCAAATAGGTATTTTGTACATTCTGTTAAATAGTGAATAGAATGCTGCCATTTTATGTTGTGGTGGGTGGTCAAAATATGGCTCCCCATTGGTTTTTAATTTTTTAAATTGTTATTATTGTGTGTGACTGTGGTGTATATGTTAGTATTTTGTGTATTTTCGATGTCGAGTGCTATTAAAATTGTATAATGTTTTGTATCGAATATATATATATTGCAACAATACATATATTTGCATATTTGCCCAGGGCGGTATGTTTGTAAATATTTAGCATAGAAAAATATATGATGAACAGTTTTTAACAATATTATGCAGGATAAGAATTGTCAGAAAGCGTACACCTGCCCCCGCGAGTGAATACAGCACTTGTGTGTTTGTGTGTGTGAACGCAAGCTACGACAGGCAAAGATGGAGTGATGCGTACGTCTGTAATCAGGTTTTAACCGGATAAAAACAAACTAATTAATACGTTTTAAACCTGTGAACAACGACTTACCCCAATTATAAAAACACCATTACATTAAGGAATTTTTAACGAATATAGTGATGTAAAAGTATTGCAGAAATTTGCAATAATAAAGACGCCAGGTAATTTAATGTTAATTACTAGTGTAATTAAATAGTAATGAATAAGTGTGTTATATGTGAGTGATCAGGAAAAAATTTACGCAAACGATGATATCGCTCGTGCTACGAGTATGTTTACGAAATCGCGAAAATGAACCAAAAAGTGATCTGTAATTAAAAGGACACTTTGCACGAAATGACAATATCAAACAGGTCGAAAACAGTCCTGGACTTGTCAGATTGCAGTCCAGTATAAATACCACCGGCAATTTTGGGGCGGTCTCAGAAACTCGAGATATCTTCACACAACATCACGCTGCTGGTCTGCCGATCGATCAGGACATCTTTACCACACACACACCAAGACTTATGGAGGAACTCTGGACCATCACAAACAACAAACCGTAGAGACAGAGAACACAGCATCAGCATCAGCATAATCATCATCATCATCATCATAAAATTCTCAGGATTCAGGACACACAACACACACGCAACGGTAACCAGGTGATGAATAAACAATTATATTTTTTTGTTTGTGAATAGAACTCTCAAAAGAAACTTATATATGAACAGTAAAGACAAACTTTTGAATTTAAATAGTAGTTAAATAAAATAATTTAATTTAACAAGAAAATTTAAAAATACTAATCTTTTGTTGTATATTAAAATTTGGGTGTGTCAGTAGAAATAATAGGTTGGAAGTAAATGTTATATTTTTTATTTTGTTTATAGCAACAATTAATTTTATTCTTGAGATTGAATATTATTTTTGTTTGTAAATGAGTTGCTATTATTTAAAATTTGAGTCAAAGTCAGACACACTGAAATAAAACGGTTTACATAATTTGTTTAACATCTGTTTAGCTAGTAAGATTATATGGTTGTTTATTATGTCATGAACAGCATAGAAGGGTACATTGTATTTGTGTAAACTTATAAAAGAAATTGTTTTTATTTATCTAAGATTCGAATTTTTAAATATTTGTATAATTTCTATTAATATTAATAAATCATAGAATGATTATTTTGAAACGGTTTTAATTAATTATTTCATGTCAACATCTCACTCCTCTTTGAAAATTATTTAATTATTGTACAACTACATATAATTGACGCAACGAGAATAAAAAAAATCCTGCGACCTGGCCGGTGTAATACACTTCATAGTTGCGTTGAGTACATGTGGTAATGTATTTGTGCGAATTTCTGAAATATTTGTAACGTTGCACAATATATATATTGTAATATATTTTTTTTTTGTTTAAATAATATGATTAGTAGATTTATTAGTAGATTTTATAATTATTAAGTTGATTTTATAATAACTGAAATCCCACTAGTGATCTCGCCAATTGGTAATATAATTTCAAATTTACAAAGAATAAATTAAATATAAATAATGTATGATAATAAAGTGTGATTTGTTGATAATAAAATTTTTTGTAAGTTATAAAATTTTACTTATATATTTTTTTCTGTTTAATTATTTAATTCAAATAATTAATAAATAGTTAATTAATTGTGTGTGTGCTTTAATTACTTCCAATTAAATAGGTATGAATTGGTAGTTCGAAACTATTTGTTTCTACTAATAATTTAATTGTGTAGTTAGATCTGTTGATTCTCTCTGCTGACTTTGCTCTTCTTCTTCCTCTCAGATATTTATTTTATCACTGTAAATTATTTTTTTAGAAGAAAGAATAGCTAACATTCACTATACAAATAAATACAAACTCTTATAACTGAATAATGATGTTCATTTATTGACATTTTAAAATTATGCGCCATTCAGGCTGCGCATGACCCAGGCATTGGTTGATATCTGCTCAAGTCGGTAGCGAATAAGATTTACAAAATATATTTTTACAAGATTAATTAATTAGGATTCTTTTAGCGAGTCGAAATGGTCGGAGAGAGGGCAAGGAACAAGATACAATTCTTACACTAATTTTTAAAATAAATCATTATGGCTGAAAAACAAGGATTATTATGTAAATTGTCAATTATGAAAAGTAATATCGAACCATTCGTCGAGATGACGTCACTGGCTTCAAGCAGGCTGTGTCTTGTGCTGGTTCGGAAATAAAGTATGGCCGCCGTAACCTCGATTTTCTCTGCTATGCACTGCTGATACGGGTTGAGCTTCTCCCACAGAAATAAATGAGTATTCCCTTCTCTGCGAGGTTGTAGTTGTCCTGGAATGTAGTGTAGAGTGTTCTCTCTTCTCCTGCGATGTTGTTTCGTGATGGTTTACTGGTGAAGTGTCCGGTGTTCAAATGTGTGTATTCGTGTTCTGCTAATACGGTTTAAAATCTTCTCAAAATGGCCGTTGATTTCTTGTGCTCGTGTTAGATAGTGTTATTGCTGTTGTTCTGAATTAGTTAGGTGTTAATTATTATCTGTTAGTGTCATTTTTATTTAGTTAACCTCTGTTACACCTTTCGAGGCTACACTCACGGTTTTGCACAAAATTATACTTTTTCGGTATTCTGTTAGTAATTTCTCAACTGGTCATATTAACGATTAACAATAGACTAAACTCTGAACGTCGTCGTTTTGGGGTAATTTATGAAATGTCTTTTTCCTCTTTCCATTGTTTATTTATAAAAGTACATGTCTCAGATTTGGTTCATCCTCTAAATATACCTAACAAGTTTTCCTATTTATTGCTGTAATTCAATTATTTCTTAATTTTACAAAAATCTAACTATTCAGCAATGTTCTTAAATTAATTTTACATAATTGGATATATAGCTGGGTTTGTTTTAAGTTCATATAAGCCTAAAATTTACAATTTTTGAAAATTATTGTAGGCCTCATATTTTGTATAAATTTAGTGTTCAAATGGTTTATAAGCGTTTTTCTGATAATATTTCCATGGAATAATATTAATCACTCCCTGATTATCTTTTGTTGTTAATAATTTTGTTGTTATAACCCTTCAATATTGATTAATTTACCCTTTAGTCTGATTTGATTACCATTATAGGCCTAGTATTATTTATTTCCAAAAAAAGTTAATTTTCTTTCCTTTGTCATTCCATTCGTTATTAATTGTATCTGTACTAATTGCATTTTTATTTCTGTGTTGTATGGACTGAATTCTATTCCCTATATTATGTAGTTTGATTCTCTGATAGATAGTTTTGGTTTACATTACTGGTCTGTTTTTCTAGAGTGGTGTATTAGCTAGTCTGCTTTGTACCTTTCATATGGTTTACAGTTTTAAATAAAATTATAACATTCTTATTTCCTACTTGCCTCTCTCCCTTACAAACTTGAAAATTAGTTAACATGATTTTAAATACAACAAAACATCTTATTATCTACTATTTTTCATATATCACCTAATTTTAACAAAAACATCTTATATCTATGATCACCTTATATCTAACATATTATCTGATTAACAATAAATAACAAACATTTTATTATTGGTTATACCCTCAGTTGTGAACTGTCCTTTGGTATTTATTGTCCTTCTCACAATTTACTTAACTGTAATTAAAAAAAAACATTTTATGGGTAATATTATTTCTTATATCTAATTTAAAAAAAAACTCTTATCACTAATAATGTTGCCAGCCCTTTTAAATAATTTTTATTTCCTACACTATTTTTTATTATAGTGTGTCACTGGTTATTCTCTACACTCACTGTAGTCTCTGACTTTTATTGTATTTATTATGGTATTTCACCTTATATTTCTTACACTAATGGTAGTCTTTTGTTTTTACACTATGGTAGTTTTGGTTTGTTTCTACACCATTGGTAGTCTTTTGTTTTTACCCTATGGTAGTTTTTGGTTTGTTTCTACACTATTGGTAGTCTTTTGGTTGTTACATATAATACTTATATCTAGTTTACAACTCGGTTTTCATTGGGTTGTATCTTGTAACTTGAGTTACGGGGTCTAAATATGTTGGTTTTAAATTTAGTTCAAAGGTATGTATTCCTTTATTAACATTTTTGGAATAGCTCTTCTTATTTCTAGGCTCTTTGTAGGAATCTTGACATATTTTGTCCTTTCTTCGTTATTATATTAGTAAATTTCTTGTCTTGTTGTTTCTCTGCTTCTTGACCTTATAAATTTCCCTTATTAACATTGTTTTCACCTTTTTATCTCCTTTTTCTTTTCTTTCCTTTTTACTGCTTCCCCAATCTACTGGGTATACTGCTGGTTTATTGGGTTTTTACATAGTAAGTTATTTTGACCAATAGTTTTCTTTGTTATTTTTTATTCTTATTAACGTTTTATTGACTTAATGTACAGTTTCTTTAGTTTAATCTTCAACCAATTCATTCTTCTCACTCACTATGGACCTTTTCTTCTTTATCTATGTTGCATTAAGTTAAAATTTTAATGTGATAATTTTGTTATGCTACATATGCTCTCCTGTAAAAGTGATTAGTTCAGATCATACTCTTAGTATGGATGAAATAATTACTACTAATTCTTTTTATTTACCATATTTTCTTCGTGATTACATGTTTTCACTTTATATACCTTCTTTTTCCACCGTTGCTTCCTCTCAGATGATGTGTATATCCTTCATTAGTTTCCTTCTTCATTAATAAGTAATCCTCAATCTTGTGTATAACATTATCATTTTATATCCTTTCTTATTTGGTGCTTCCTCACTAGTATGTTTACTCCCTAACATTCCCTAACATAATGAATTGTTTACAGTTCAGAGTGGCACTTTTGGCTTCAATCCCTGCTGTCCAATACTTCAATTAATTGAGTCCAGAGGTATTATCATCTCTGCTCAAAATATAAGACTGATGGCATTTTCTACATCCAGTCATAAAAATAAATAATCAGTAAAAGTAGTCTCTTTTGACTAAAATAAACATTCTTTAGATTCTTCACTTCATAATATTTTATATCAATTAATACTTTTATACACTTGACTCTTCTTCTTTATTAAAGCTTATTCCATATTATGTGGTTTAGGTATGTGGTATAATATATTTTTCATCATTTCATCTTGTTTACATAGTAATTAGCATATATTTATATTTTTTCTACCATCTGGTATCCAATGAGTTATTTTATTGCTCCTGGCATAACATTAATTAATAATTTATCACTTATCACTATAACAGTGGTTATTACAACAATATTATCATTAATAGTACCAGGGTTTTTGGTTTCTGGTCTTAATATTTGGTCTTTACTTAGTTGGTCTTTCTTCATTGTTCCATCTTTATCAAATTATTTTCTTTGTGAGTTTGGTTAAGTTGTTTTGATTAAATCATATGATATTCTGGTTTCTTTTCTCTTTTTCATTTGAAATTCTGTATCATTTTTGTCTTACTTACATAATTTATAATAGTGGTCATTGTTAGCATAGTCACTATTATCATACAAACTATAGTATGGGTTTTTATAGTTGTGATAGTTTATTGAGGGTTTTTTGTTTTTTTCTTTATTAACACTGGTTTTTATGAGGATTTGTTACATTCCTTCTTCTAACATTTTTAACATTTATTAATATATTGTTCTGGTAACATTAAATTATCCAATTGTTTAACATTGGTTGTTCTTTTGTTTACTGGAACCTGTTCTTTTTGTTTTGGGTCTCTGGAGAGTTTGAGAGAGAGTTTTTACATTTGTACTCCATTTACCTTCAAATTCTTTTATGTAAGAGTTCACTCAAATTATGAGTGTGATTTGTTCTTACTCTTTTAGAATTTTGTATCTCTTTCTTACAAAATCTCTTTTCATATTTAAGAGTTATTTCTCATCATTCGTATGAGTTGTACTTACTATTTTTTAACTTTAGATATTTTTATTCAACTAAATTCCTTCTTATTCATAGTAGTTTTTCAAATATTTTGGTGTAAGTTGTACTTACTATTGTTTTGAATTTTGAAGTTTTTTATTCATCAAAATTCTTTTTTTATTCTATAATAATTATTTCGAATGTTTGGTGTAAGTTGTACTTACAAATTTTTTGAATTTTGTATTCATCAAAATTCTTTTCGTTTATTCATAATTCTTCGAATGTTTGGTGTAAGTTGTACTTACAAATTTTTTGAATTTTGAAATTTTTTATCTCTCCTCTATATATTTTTTAATTGATAATTGATTATAAGTTCCTTTTACTTTATTTGAAATGATATCCTTTAATACATACGTATTGTTATTTTGTTTTTAATAATCAGGTATGGGCCGGTATACAGCAGTAACAACGTTTTGGTAATGCCTTCCAAAGTACTGGGTAATTCCCTGTTTTTTAGTAGTACCTTTTCTCCGACTTCATAGCTTATTATTTTCTTAATCGCCTTTTGATACTTGTTCTTGCGCCTTTCCTGGTCTTCTGCCAATTTATTGTAGAATCTGATTCGATTGAATTTGTATTCTTGACTCATGGGGAATTCTATTATGTCTTGTATTTCTCTTGGAGGCGGTTTTTCATACATTGCCGTGTATGGCGTGGTACCTACCTATAGCGGGGTGATATGACAAATTAAGGAATTCTTCAGTAGCTAATAAATATTCTTGCCACTTCCTTTGTTCCTTGGTTATTGTGTCATCTTGGTTGGAGAGACGAAGTTTAATGTGGTTTAACTTCGGGTCGGACTGCTGGTGTTTGCTGATGTCCTGCACTATCTTTTCTAAATCGGATCTGTCCTTAATAATATTATAGATTTTCAAGATGCTCTCCTTTTCGCCTTCGAACGTTTGTTCTTCCAAATTTACTCTCGACAACACGTCGGCTACTACATTTTTACTTCCAGGAACATACTCCCACTGTATATCGTATTCCTGCAGGGCAAGTACCCATCTGGTCAATCTACCATGGCTTAACTTGCATCTTCTCAGAAATGATATAGATTTGTGATCTGTTCGAACGGTCACTGGATATCCGAGGATATACGTCCGAAACTTCCCACAGGCAAAGACTACACTTAGCAGTTCCTTTTCCGTCACGTTATAGTTCTTTTCACACTGGTTAAGGGTTCTACTAGCAAAGCTCACTACTAGATGGTTTCCACCTTCGTCTTCTTGGTACAGTGTTGATCCCAAGCTAATGTTACTAGCGTCACAGTTTAGAAAGAAGGGTCGGTTAAAATCCGGATGGTTGAGCATTACTGCTTCTAAGAACTTCTCCTTAATTGATTTGAAGGTTTCGTCTTGTTCTTGACCCCATCGCCATTTATTCTTGGACGATAACTGGTACTGAAACCGGGCCGTCAGTTCGGAATAATTATTTTGGAACTTCCTATAGTAGTTACACAGGCCTAAAAATGATTGTAGTTGCCTTCTGTTTTTTGGTATAGGGAATCGTTGTATGGCGTCTACTTTTTCTGTTGATGGTGTTATTCCTTGACTGGATATTCCTTGACTATGTGGATACCATTAACTACATAAACTTCTATACTTGACCAGTTATTTAGTCATAACATTTGCATAATGGATTCTCTGAATTGCATCGATTTGACCCAGCCATCGGCCTAGGAGAAAATCAAGCTGACCCGAAATTAGCATGCGATAACGATAAGGAGCTTAGAGGTAGGCCTATTTGAAACAATGCGACAGTGACACGAAACTAATGGGGTTACACTGTCCATGTGTAATGGACTTCGAAAATTGAGAAGCGAATCATCGACTCTTCGATCAGGAGAAAATTGATGAAACACTCAAATCCACAATACAATACAGTAGTTTCCCCTAAAAACAATAACCAAGTTAATAATACAGAACAAAATGTAACATTGTCTGAAATTCTAATTAAATGTCCCAAACAATAACGGCTACCGTATCATAGTGCGCGTCATTCGCTCTATGCTATGAAATACTGTACCACCTCTTTCTGATAATACTGCCTCGTTTTTTATTCGCTATCAAAACGACTTCTATCAATCGTAATTACATGTTTATCGCCACCCATGTACCTGCGTTGGTGACGAACTTCTGCATATCACAGGTCCACGCCGACAGCCGACTGACGACAACACGACGGGCCGGCTCCATTGAAGGTGATAAGCTGCAGTTGCTGAAGACCAATTGTGGAAACGCCGCGTCCACGTGGACTGAACATACAATGGCACTTACTAAGTTAAAAGACGATCTGATTAGGGAACAGAGACAGTATCGGGGCAGTGTTTCGTAGTTTTAAGATTACTGACATTATTACATCAAAGGCTATCAACTATTATCTTTTAGGCTGAGGATATAACAATACCCAACTTTCCAATTATCTTTTGCACGGCGATATAAAATCTGCTTACATCTTATATCCCTCGACCGGTCACTACCAAGCTTGGTTACGAAAATCTGTTTCTCTGTATGTAACTCGTTAGTCTATGCAGTTGTTAAACAGGCCTGTTCCCTCTTCCTAAAGCGTAGTTTCGATATTTCCTTATTCAAATACATGCGAAGGCGAACGTTCAAAACTCTGAATTTTACACTTTTCATTTAGTCGCACCCAATACAATGGAAACATCATTTTAAAACGTTCACTAAAAATTGTATTAAAAAGTATTTTTTTAGTTGAATAAAAATTAATCTTTCTACGATCGAAGAGAAAGAATTTATTAACCACAATTCGAATACGAATAACGATGGGTTTTTTGTTACAAAAACACTCTGGTTTTTCTCAAAACAACGTACTGCTTAATGACGCGTTCATCAAATTACTAGGCAACATTCATTCCATTTCACAGCGTTATAATTTAGTTTGCTTTGTAACTGGTTTCTTATGCTACAAATCTGGTTCTCAAGGTAACTAGGAATTTTTCTCTGACGTCAAGGAATCAAACGTTACAAGTTTACACGCTTTTACACAGGTATATTTTTTTTGTAAATTACTTGTAAATGAAACACGTAATTACTTATAATCTCAACACTATTTTCAAGCGAGATTCCATTGCCATTTCTGAACTTTAGAAGGTTAGTGAGCAGAAACTCAATTCTGATACATTTTTGTTTTCTGTAGGCTATACGTTACCGTTGAATTTATTGATATTTTAAGCCAACATTAGTGATTTTGTGCTGCATGAACGTCTTTGTTTATTAACGCTAAGATAATCTGTCAGTTAATATTCTCACGTGTTCGCTGTCGTCAAAAAACCGCAATTTCGTTGTCCGATCCCGTAGCATGATTATTAACGTTATTTTTTTTCGTATGAGCCACTGTGGAGTACACGTTTGGTTCAACAGGTTCCTTCTTTCTTCTCCTCTCCCATATCTCCATTCTTGATCGATATCTTTCCCTCCTTTTGTCAGTCCAGATGGCACTTGTCCTCTCCTTGGAGTTTTCCTGAAAACCTTGAGCATTTTCAAATTTATTCTTGAGTGGTAAGTGTTCTGCAATGCCTTCTTGAGTAATTTGGAGTTCTTCTATGTCTTTTTCTATTTCTTTGAACCACGTATTGGGTATTTTGAGGCTTTCTGAAATAGTTGAAAAGTTCGCCTGTTAGTCTGTCATGATTCATTCTTATGTCCGTAGAAAGTAATTCTTCTTCTTTTATTATTATTATTACTTTTGTCTACTCCCACGTTCTCGCTAATAACAGTATAATGTGCAGTAACAACAATCACTAGGCCAGACAGTGTTTGCTACAAACCTCATTCGAATCACGCAATCAAATCGAATTTGTCCGTAACGGTTTCCAGACCCACATACATGTTCATTTTTCTCATTGTTGACCGTGGGTAAACAACATGAACAACGGTCTGCCAACACATTAGTTACCTGGTATTCATCCGTACTGACTGGCGCAAGTGGCACTCTGGAAAATACCGCTTAATAGACAGGCTGTCCATTAATTTGTAAACTAACTTCCATGTTCATTCATTTGCAAACGAGTCTTCTCTTACAGACTACTTTATTGCCTAAAGTGAATCACCTCTAACAGACCGGTGAATCTAGCTTTGTTAATGATGCCTGGCGCATTTCTAGTGTCACCGCGGTCTCAAGGCGTCAAGCGATAGAGACAGTGTCTCAACTAAACTTTTGTGTTTTGTACCTTTCACAGTACTGCTAACTGATGGACGTTAACTGATAATGTTAATCTAAGTCTCCGAATTAGGTGTGTTTCTTTCACAAATCAAATTATCCACATTTTCTAACAACATTCAGTCACATTTTTTGCAGCGAGTAGCCTATCTGCATGCCAAAAAAACATGAATTCGTGTTTGTAAAAACAGTTGTAGTTATTAACACATCTTTAAAGCTGTCCAGCCGTGTCAGGAACAAAAGGGTTTTGTTAAACAGGACGAGAGAATCAACAACATGATGAACATTTTCGATGACGACAAAAAATTCTGAAGTGTCTGCACTCTCTCAGCTATGCTATGTAAACTAGTTTGATTCACACACAAAAATCGGTTAAAAAATACTACCACCTTCAGCTCTTTTTTGGTGAACATTATTACACCTTATAATGTATAATTATAGATATAAGATAGTGATGATAGTATTTTATAATTCTTCTTAATGTGGTGTATTCGTGTGAGTGCAGATACGCACCGGTATCTACGATAATGTTGTTTCTTAAAAGATGTAATTGTAACTACTAAGGTTATTAGTGTTATTGTATTGTTTTTAATGGGTGCGTAATAATAGTTCACTTCTTTTATTTAAAATGGTTCGCGCACTCAGTTGTATACCTCCCTCACTTACCACACGTGAATACTTTAGTCCTGTTCAGTGACGTCTCTTCTGAAATACATGCACTTTATATACAAGTAAATATTCAGATCGAATATTTAATATAGTATCACACACAAAATAAATGAAGTAATATCTAATTATTATTCTGAATTATTTTTAGATCTTTTTAAACTCTTCCGCCACCTGTGGTAGAACTGATTAAAAAATAAATGAACTTATTTAGAATAGAAATGATACTCTTTTCTATTTCTTTTATGAATTTGCTAACTGCTATAATTTTTTATTGTTCGACTAAGCTTTTCGTCATTACTGACATCTTCAGGTCTTAAACAACCTTAAACAGGTGTTGTTTAAGACCTGAAGATGTCAGTAATGACGAAAAGCTTAGTCGAACAATAAAAAATTATAGCAGTTAGCAAATTCATAAAAGAAATAGTAAGGATGGCTGCTAATTTAAACAATACGAAGAATGAGATACTCTTTTCACTGGTAATAAAAGTGGAGGTTTATTAACAATTCAATAAATAATAAACTCTTTGACAATTAATAATCAAAAACTAACAACCTTTTAAATAATGATTACAATTAAAAAATTCAAATAAGACTCTGTCCAATCTCAAGGCTGGTAGACCTGTTATTGGTACAATAATTTAACTTCAAGAGGTTATGTTATTTTGTTTCAGTGAATTACCATATTTCGTAAGGTTCTTTTAGGTAACATGATACCAGGCACAAGATGTAATATAAATAACGATATAAAATTAACAATAATTAATAATAAGCGAACAAATATAAAAATCAAAAAATGATACCATATGTCTGATATTTATGGTACTATCGTACGCGGGAATGCGCACGCATCTTATAATACTCGTTTACAATTATCAAGCTGGATGACTTGTACAGTAGTTAAAAATGTATTACTTTCTTTTAATAATTCGTTTTAAAAATTATCTATTCACAAGAGAAAAATTTATCAAAAAACTCTTGTTAGTATTACTATCTGATTTGGATGTTACTTGAGAACAGATCGGTAATATTGAAATTATCAAGTTACCGTGACGATTCTGAGGTTAGTTATAACCGGTATTGTTACAATGGATAAGTATTTCTTAATAGTTATTATTTCTTAATCTATACATATAAACACATCATTCGTAATACTTTGATATGCTATTATCAGAATTACATTTATTTATACTGTATGAAAGTTAATAACGTATATTTCAAAACATCGAAAAAATCAAGAAAAAATAAGTTTAGTCAAATGAGTGACTAAATATTCTTGTATTCAGTAATAATTATTTTAAACATGATATTTTAAGTTATTATAAATAATTAAAATATTTTTTATAATATTTTAATAATTGTGAATTAATTTTTTCTTTAATTCTGATAATTTAATAATAGTTTTTTAATACTTCGCCTTATTTGACTTGCGTAGTATCAAAAATTAGTTGTTACGAAGTTATTATTTTTGTTCAGTATTATTTAAATAAAATTGTACTCCCTGTTTCTTATTTATCACAGCACTCGCAAGTACGGTTGACATTATACACTAACCGTACTCGTTTAATTAAATAACTCCGCACTTTTCACTCGTATATATTGGCGTAGTGTAAGGTTATGTATGTTGGTCACTTAATGCACATGTCGCGCACAAATTCAAAATAAAAACTTCTTCATGTTGTCGAGTGGCGTGACCTGTCCGTCGAAAAGCTAGATGTGAACTGTAATGCTTCCTCTTAGCGTCTCCTCTTAGTCTGCCGAAATTCATTCATTCTATTGGTTGAAAACATTATACTCTCTGACCCAAAAGCCTTTGTTTTATTAAAATATTTAATTTTTTGACAAAATCGAGTTTGGTGTTGATGCTTTTTGACGTCAGCACTGGTACAAAAATTTAACTGAAAAGTTTAAAATTACTATAACTTTCTTAATTTACGTCCTATCGTTAAATGGTTGATGTCAGTGAATTGCGGACATTCTGCTTGTTAATTTAAGTCTAAGAATGGTTATTTTCCGTCCATCACTCCTATCACAATAACGATTTTATTTATTATTTCTGGTGTATCTTATTTTTATAAGTCTGTTACACCAGATTTTACTTAATTATAATAAAACACTTCTTAAATAAACACTTTGAGTCCATATCTCAATTGGTTTGATTTACAATTTGGGAATAATTGTTCCCTACACAAAATCTCGTTATGGCGTCATTAAGCGTCCATGTTTGTTTTTCCATAAATATGCGTAGAACTAATTTTTCTTATTTAAAACGGTAATATTACAATCTAATAATACTAGCAAAGTATATTTACACAATTTTACATTAGAATATTTGTATATGACTGTGGTTAACCTACTATTTACATATTTTCAGTCCTCTTCTATCTCTCTTATACAATTTTTTCACCTTATTTTTGGTATCATGTAATGATTGTAATTAGTGTACACTCATAGTACCTAATTCATTATATACAATGGTTATCTTTTAATTAGTTCAGAACCCTTCAATTTTTCAGTAATGGCTCTGTTTATGTTGTGTCATATCATAGTAGTCATTTATTTTTGTTAATACAATAACTAAATTGTTATTGTTCTACTTGGTTTGGATTTCCAAAGTAGCATTAGATATTATTCTAACTCTTGCTAACGATTTCATTTACTTTTAAACAAGTTTATATGTTATATTTTTCATAAGTAACTTGCTCGTCATGGTTTGTTTACATTTGGGTTTCTTCATAATAGTCATTTGGTTTTTAATTGTTTGTATATAAAATGACTGTTTTTATGGTCATAATCTGTTCTCAAAGTAGCATTGGGATTTCCTCTTACTACTGGTAATAACTTTAATAATCTGTGTTCAATATTTGATACAGTATTTTTCTTAACTAATTAGCTATACAATGGTTCAGCTTACTTCTGGTCATATGTACATAGTTAGTTAGTTTACAATATTTTAGTTACAATATTGTTCTTATTATGTTCGGAATCTGTTCTCAATGTATTATCAGATATTTATCTCACTACTGGTAATACTCTTATAAACATTGGTATTGGTTTTGATACTGTACTTTGCCTAACTAAATTGGCATACTTGTTCCATCTCTGTTATCTCTGTGCCATTATGTTTGACTTGTTCTATTTGCATTGTTTTGCAATATAATACATTGTCTCTTAAGATTTATTATTATTTATAATAAATTCTTGTTTGATAACATAGTCGATTATCATTTATTTATACTAATATGTATCATTTTCTGTTGAAATAGGTGTCTTCCCTATGGGTTGTGTAACAATGTACCATCTGTTTTAGTGCAGTATTTTTCTACTACTAAACTGACTTCACTATGGTATCTTACTATAATACTTTAACTATTTTGTTACACATGTTTATACAACTCCTTCTTAAACACTAACACAAATCTTTTTTGTATTATTTACAATATTTTTCTGGTCAATGGTGGAACTTAATTCCTGTCCTTGTTTGATACATAACAAATGTTTTTTATTTGTTGTCAGTTCTCTATGAACAATAACATAATTGTTCTATTTTGTTCTATTCTGGTGGTCTTATGATTATGTGTATTGATCACAATTTTATTAAATTAGTCACACTCATTGTCTGTGTTTATTTGACTATTTTAATTCTTGTTGTTTCATCATGAAATTAACATATTTTCTCACACTGTAAACTTCATCACTGTAATTGTTTGTGTGGTTTATTCAGTTGAAATTAGTTAATTATTCACAGGTTTCACATTTATATTAAGTACACACTGTAATTGTTTGTGGTCCCTTAAACGTTTAACACTGGTTTTCTTTTCACATTTATAATCATCATTTCTTTTGTCACTTATATTGTCTTTAGTACATGTGGTTTATGTTGAGTCCTTATATCTTCTGTCCATCTTCTTTCTTCTTCTTGGTGCTCTTCCTGGTCCTTCTTCTCTCTTCTTCTTCAAATATTTTCATTGTAGTCACTATTTTTATTTATCTCCTTTGCTGTTGGAGTTTGTTGGTCCTTGTTTCGTTGATTCCCCTCACTGTTGGATCCTATTGGGTCTGGTTACTGATATTTTGTTTTGGCTCGTGGCATTTTCTTTCTTCATTTTGTATTTGATGTTGCTATGTTAATATTCTCTTCTTCATCGTTGGATTTTTTATTAATATATTTGTAGATACACACTTTTATACACTTAGGTTTATTTATCTAGACATACTTCCATGCTTTTCTCTTACTTGACGTTACATTAGTTTATATTATGTAATTACCATATTTGGTACTGTTACAACCTTGAGCTGTTCAAAGCAAGGGTTAATTTATAAAATTCTGATCAAGCATTGAATGGAATCACCACTAAACTAATATTAATAATCATTGAAATTTTATTTATTACACCTATCTTGTAATTGATATGTTAGGTATAATTTTACTAATAAATAACTATTTACTTAACTCTTGCTTTGGGCAGCGACTCTTATAGTTTATCCCAGGGCGCCAGTAATAAATAAACACAATATTAAATGTTATAACTTGTATGTTTAATAACTTTTGCATTTAAATATTACATTTAATAATCTTGATTGATTAGCAATATCAACATGTAAATTTTATGATAAACTTCTTTTGATTGTGGGTTCTTTGAAATTGATTGAGTCGCTAATAGTAAGATTTCAAGAATTGACTCTAGATTACAATATTACATGAGTGTTCATTAAAATTATTACTTGTTCGTTCAATTCCACAAATCTGCGAAGCGTTGTGTCAAATTCCTTTGAATGTTGTCCGTACTTGGAGTCCTGAGGTCCGCTGCTGAGCCGTAGATCCTGGTGTATTTCACTCGTTGATTACCATTTCACTGATACACAATATTCACATACACTAGATATCATTCACTTTTAAGATCTAGAGATAATGCGAATTTGCTGTATTACACACTATTTACTGACCACATAATATATAAGTTATTGACGCTAAGTGCCTTCAACACAGGACAATATGCAGCAATCGTCAGCTTAATTGATACGTGACAAGTTCCGCTGTAGCATTTACTTGCCCACTGTACGCTCACACTTCGAAATTTGGTTTAGATTCAGACGATGTTTCGTATGTTCGATAAAAACTTATTAATTTACTCGAATACCGTTAATTACATCTGCCTTCTCTACTGATTTACTATTATTATTATTATTTTTTAGACGATTCAATATAGTTATTAGTTTTATCCGTATTGTAACTTTACCGCATACTGAATACTATGTTCACTAATAATTATTTCTTAACAACACAATTTGCGAGTCTAATGAATCTAATTTCTCCGCTGACTGCCAAACTTCTCCAACTACGTTTTTTTTTTTATACTTAACTAAGAACTACCCTCACCTAATCCTTACAGAACGTTTCCCAATTGGCTACATGTACCGCGAAACTCAATTCTACCCAACCGATCACGAAAATTCTCCCGCAAAAAAGATGACGCGTCTTTTTATTCGTCCAACTGCGCGTTCAAAAATAGTGGGAAAGGACACGTTACATGCTTTCTCTCTCTCTCTACCCTCTTCATCACACATAACGGTCCTATTGTTGCAAGACACTCAACTTTCACAAACCTTCATTTATTTTTTCTAGTTTTTAACACAATACAATTTTATGATAGGGTGTTTTGCTACGTACTTTTTCAGAGTTTCCAGCCATCTGACTGTCGCCAGCTCAAGGCTGTGTTTCTTTGAAAAAACCCCGCGCCTCTATTTCATAACGGTACTTTCCTAGTATAGTTTTCTATAGTTATATTTTATTTAATATCAATAAGACATGACTTTATCCCCGTAAAATTGCTTTATAGTAAATTTCAACGTCATAATACGTAATGCAAAGTATGGATAAAATACAATAAAATACACAAAATATAGTGACGCAATTATGGAACGTCCTCAAACAATGGAAAGTGTCGTTTTACACGTTTCCCGGCTGGCCCATCAGGTGCGTTTTTCTTCAAGACCGCATTTAAGTACGCTCTAGAGTTTTCGAGTGCCTGTTGACGCGTATTATGGATTATTCTGGAACACTTGTGCTGTCTATTTAAACAGCAGCAGCTGGCTTTGTCAGTCAGTTTATGTTGGGTGATTTGTCAAGTGTCAAGTGGTTGTTGTGTTCTAATAATTAGTGCGGAATCCTTTATAGTTGACATTATTATTGGCGTGTGAACAAATTTACAACTTGAATTATTGTACGAGTTGATTACGAATTGTTGTTTGTGATGAATTAAAGCTGGTTATTAGTGACTTCACTGGTGTCTGTACTTTGTTTTCCACTGTACCATACGACGATCAGTGAGACCGTCGTAACAATATGTTACTCATATATTATAAAAAATGTATACACAAATGCATTAAAAATACTAAAAAACAGAAAGAATTAAAAAATTAAAAAATACTAAACAAAAAATTAAAAAACAAACAAAAATTAAATCTGACTTCTAATCCACTAATGTCTTTGATGTGGAAGTTTCAAGTTTCAGAATCAAATTACACTGAGGGTCCCAAGTCTATAAAAAGTGTAAGGGTATGTTACAACTAATATACAGCTAGTGGTATTGTCTTGTTTATTAAAGTGTCCGCCTCGACCACAGCAGCTTAACTGTACCCAGGTAACTGTCCGCTACAACCACGATCTTAGGGTGTCCTCCTCGTCCATTACATGTTGCAAACATGTAAAGTGAGGATGTTTGCGCCTAAAGTGAGGATCGCAAATCAGCGCCTCGTGTGATAGGCTGAATGTTAAAACAGCACGTTGATGACATGACGCCATCTGTAAGCGAGGTTCGCAGACTTGGTGAGTCTCGCCGCCCTGCATAACGGAAGCAATGTTCTTACCCCCACTGGATCGAGCGACCTGGATGGCGCTTCCCAGGTATCCTACTAGGAAACAGGATTTCCCAAAACAAGTTGGTCTTGAATCGGTGCTGGATAAAGCGCAGGAGACACAGCGAGATTTCTTCCCACTAATCGCTTACATAAACTATAAACATTAGTTAATCCTAATTTTATTACAGCTAAGAACTTTACACTTCAGTGTGGTATACGAATATTCTTAAGTTTAGGAATAGCAGTTGACACAAGTGTTCTGTTACTCATTATCACCGGGTGGTAACTTCTTGTGAGTCGAATACTTCTTCTTCTTCTGTGGCGTCACAGTTCGGAGTCGAAACTTAGGCTCCATAATCATCCGCCCCCATTTTTCCCTGTCCTTGGCGATTGATGTCCATCGTTTTATTTTAAGTAAAATATCAGCATCCCTTGCAACCACGTCAATCCAGCGATGCTTGGGCCTTCCGACAGACCTTCTACACTCGATTTGACTAAATAGCACCTTCCTAGGTGTTCGGTTGCCTTCCAACCTAATGATGTGTCCTGGCCATTGCAATCTATACAGTCGGATGGTGGTGGCCAGATCATTGTCTTTATATACCTTGTACAGTTCCTCATTGTGACGTATTCTCCATATCCCATCTGACTTGGATTGGTCCATATATTCTCCTCAAAATTCTCCTTTGAAAGGTATTGACTATGTTAGCGGCTCGTTTATTCAGAGTCCAGGTCTCGCTCCCATGTGTTATCACCGGTCTAATCATAACTTTATATAATATGACCTTGGACTGACGGTGGATATTCCTTGTCTCGAATGTGAGTCAAATACTACAGTACACCAGAATAAACGCGTCACACGAGAATGTACGCAACACGATCACTTGCTGCCGTGAAACGTGTCACTTCACTTGGTCAATGCTTGGTTGAATCCTTGCTGTGTAGTGATGTAAATACGTCTGACGTGGCTGCACTTGCTATAGCAGATATGACAACAATGGATATGACGTTAACGATGATAACGGGGCGCTAGTGTCAATGATGGCACTATGTTATTTCGATATCATGTTAACTTCATCATAATCATGTTACTTCGATATATCCGCTATTTGTCGCTCAGTTCTACACAAAGATTTTACAAACCTTCACACAGCAACTTCAAATTTTAAGTTTTTATTTATTGAAGTTATACTTCTTTAGGCGCGTTGAGGGTGAAATTTTTTGCATGTAACGAAATGCGCGCGCACCATGCAACGGAAACGGAAAGTTAACAGGATGAAGTTAGCCGTGGACAACGTGCCTGAGGCCAAAAAACCAAAACATTTCGGTCGCGGTCCCGATGGACCTGCTGGTGCTGATCGTGAATGGAAAAAAATTAAATAACTTTATATACTGTACACTGTGCTGTGAAATATTTTTCGGTGACAAAAATGGTTAATTTTTCGTAAGTATTAATTTCAAAAGTCTTTTATATTAAATCAATAAAAGTTTCGATAAGTATTCTATCACTATGTTTGCTTTAATCCAAATAATCTAATATATATTTCTATATTTTAAATTATAGATCAAACTTAATTATTCAGAACTCTATCGAAACGTAAATCCATTACTGTAATACACTATTCGTAAGTATTTTGAGTTATTTGATAAAAAATTAATTTTCTCTACTAAAATATTATAATATTGAATTTAAATTAATTCAATTGAATTAAATTTTTATCTTTTAGTGTATAGTCATATTATAAACACACAAACACACGTTTACATGCTATAAAAAAAGTGGCAAATAAACCTCAGCAGTGTAGATTTGAAGCAACTTTTATGCCTTGCCGAACTATATTATCACCTATGCGAAAAGATGAGCCTGAATTCAAAAATTATGCAAATTGTTATAAAGATATTAGGGTCAATCTCGAAAATAATGATTACTCTGATTTTGATTCTTTTTTATCAAAATAACAATATTTCCTAAGACGAAGATTATTGCAATATACTTCGAGCTGGAATTAAGAGGCCAAGAGTTTTTCTCAAACGTCAACCATATGAAAAATGGCATAATAATAACGATAAACAAAAATTGACCTCTTAAAATCTGTAGAAGTTGCGATTACTATTCGATCGTCGAGGTAAAGTTTGTATGAGAATGTTTATTACACAGAAAACTTTACAAAACGCATTAATTGGCAACTCTAAAAATAAAGCCACCGGCTTACGAATGGTTCGCAGTAACCTTCGAAGTACTGTTTACGCTAAAAATATTAAATGCTATTTTTAGGTCGCAGAACTGTTTTTGCTCGTTCGCTGCAGACGTTAATTGCACACCTGATGGTAACAACAAGACAGCCTACATGCCGACGAAATATAGATAGCAGCGTTCCTTAAATAACAACAACGGACCTAAACAATATTATTTTGATTTAGATCAACTTGTATCATATTAATCAGTTAAATATATAGCCAGATCAGTTTCAATATACTTCTGAGCCAGTTAAGTCCCTCAGTAGAAACGAGCATAGGTCAGTGGGATAAAATAATACATACAACAATGCCTTTCTTCGGTTTTGTATACTGCTACGACAGCACAGAACAATCTACGCGTTTATCGAATGTGCCAGAAGGATCTCGATGTAACGCGTGTGGCATACGTGCTACTATACGCATTTTGCGAGAATCTTCTCGACTGTGCCGGGCTTCGCTCGGGCACTCGGCCTGTGGCCTGTGTCAAAGCCGTAGTAATTACGTAGTTTACGAGAGATAAGATGCAGTTTGGAAGCTTCTGGTGTGTGAGCGTGAGTATAAATACATGGGGTAGCGGTCTTAGTTTTGAGTTCAATGCGAGATATTGGATAGTGCGGTTCGAGTTATTACTGTGTACGTTCAAGTAGTTATTAGTGAAGTGTTGCGTTTTATATTCGGACGGTATAATTGTAATACAATTGAGTTTTAATATTAGTGGACATTTTATTGCGTGTGAACAATTTTCATTTGATTTGTAGTAGAGACTGTGTTGTTAATTACGAACTGTTTTACTGTAACAATTAAAGGTGTGATTAGTGACTTAATTGGTGTCTTGTACTTATTTTGTTTCCACTGTACCTACGACGATCGAGTAGACCGTCGTAACAGTGGTGTCAGAAGTGGGATAGAACGGGTTAACAGTAGAAACAGTGGATACTTTGTACAAGACGAGTGTAATTCGTAATTAATCGAAAAACAATGGATGCCAGTCAGATGATGGAAAATTTCCAGGCGCTGTTGTTACAGACAGAAGAACGACGACGACAGGATGGAGAGAAAGCGGAAGAGAGACAGAAAACCCTCCTGCTGGAAGCAGAGGGAAGACGCAGACAGGAGGCGGAAGAAGCAGAAAGACGACAAAAGAAAGAACGATGACAGGAAAGAGAAGAGGCGGAGGAACATCAGAAAGCACTAATGCTTGAAACAGAAGAAAGACAAAAAGAAGAACGTAAGCAGGAGGCAGAGGAACGTAAACAGGAAGCAGATGACATCAAAGCGTTAATTTAAGAGCAAAAGCAGATGCAAGAACATACTACAGCAGAACTGGGTCTCCTACGTGGTGACGTAGGTGAATTACGAGGTGAGCTTAACAATCAAATTACCAGAATATCTGACGTAGAAGAATACATGTCAAATAAAATAGCTGAAGTAGAAAAATCTGTCTTGAGTGTGGAAAAAGCTATGTCAACAAAAATAGAAGACTCGATTATAAATATAAAAGAGCAGATTAAAAATGAAGTCGAGCAGTGCCTGAAGTTACAACCAAAACAAATTTCTGAACGGACTGTACCAGTGATAAAGACAGAAAAAGACGCAGAAATTAAGTTAATAGAGAAAGTCACTTTGCCTGCAGTAGGGACAGTTCATGTCAAAGCTCCAACCTTTGACGGAAGCAGTCACTGGGCAACGTACCTCCGCCAATTTGAAGCTGCTGCATGCGCAAATAATTGGACAGAGAAAGACAAGGCTGTTTCACTCGTTCTTGCATTAAAAGGACCTGCGGCAGAATTACTACAGAAAGTGCCACCTGACAGCCAGAACATCTATGCCGAGTTGATAAAAGCTCTAGAATTACGCTACGGTGATGAACATTTGCGAAAGGTGTACTACGCTCAGTTGAGAACAAGACGACAACGTTCCGGGGAAAGTCTTCAAGAATTTGAAGCAAGTATCGACAGATTGATTAGATTGGCCTATCCTGAAGCACCAGAAGACTTCCGAATAAGGTTTGCGGTGCAGACATTTATTGATGGCATCGGAGATTGTGAACTTCAGCAAGTGTTACGAATGGCAAGACACCGAGATAGCTCAGAAGCTCTTGTTCACGCCCTAGAGTTTGAAGCTGCCAAGTCAGCGTCCCGCTACATTAATGGGTTTGTGCCATCACGTTGCAGTCAGAAGATCCCTGTATCACATTACCGTTACGATGGGTGCAGAAAAACAATGTTGTCGAACAAACAATTCAAAAGTTCAAGAGAGTCGCAACGATTTGAAAAAGACAGAAGACCGAAATGTTACAACTGTGGAAAACGTGGTCATCTACAGGTAGACTGTTGCGAGAAGAAGATACCGAGAGAAGAGACTGATCGCACCAATTGGAGAAGTAAAGCCCCAGAACAGCACACAGTTTCCACGCTACATAAGATCAGTGGAAACTTGATTGTTAATGGATTTGCGGATGGTAAACCAACATCATTTACAGTTGACACGGGCGCAACAGTGTCCATTGTGCGCCCTGACGTAGTCTGTAACCGCCATCCTCTAATTAGCTCTTGTACAATACAGACTGTGACTGGAAGCCCCGTCAAGGTGCTAGGAAAGGTAGACGTACGTGTATGCCTGGGTCTTCTCGAGTTTAACCACCAAATGCTAGTTGCAGACATTGTCGATGAAGTGATTCTTGGCACAGACATTATGAATGCCTACGGATTCGTTGTGGACTTAGGAGAGAATGTCCTGAAGGTTGGCCAAGAGAAGATAAAGCTTTGCATGGCTAAAATGACAGGGTCTACCAACCATTCGATTAAGCGAGTGGCATTAGTCGAAGAAAAAGTCAAGGGTGGTCAAGAGGAACCCTCCCTGTTGCAAGCGGAAATGAGGAAGAACTAACAGAGGAAGTACAAATTAGTATAACGACAAAAGAAGTGATTGGAAAGCCAACTATGGGTGTCGAGACAAAACTCTTGCTTGTTCCTGAGCTGATAGAAGCGCCCGAGGGTAAAGTGGCTGAAGATGAGGTTACGCAAGAGGTTGTTGACGAGAACCAACCAAACTTTGATCAGCCAGTGGTAATTAGATCATCAATACACGACACAACCGGCATGACTCCAGCAAAATTGGTGTTTGGGCGGGAGATTCGTCTTCCTGGGGACTAGATGTTCGGATCACCTGAGACTCAGTCCCAAGAGCCAAAGAACCATTCCTCGCAATTAGAAAACCAACTGTGAGAAATGAATCGCTTGGTAAGAGGACGGCTGAAGATTGCCAGTGATAAAATAATAACCCGGTATGACATTCGCAGCAATAGTGTGGGTTTCCAAGAAGGAGATCAGGTCTGGTTGTTCAATCCAAAGCGCCGTCGTGGTCGCTCACCTAAGCTTCAGTCTAACTGGGAAGGACCCTACACACTGTGAAAAAAAGAATTAACGATGTTGTTTATCGGATTCAACAGGAAGGATAGCGAAAGTTCAAGGTCGTCCACCTAGATCGCCTGGCTAAGTACAACTTTACAGACGCTTTGCCAGTTTGGGACGAACAGCTTAAGGAGGGGGAAGTGCTACGAGAGCACAGAACAATCTGCGCGTTTATCGAATGTGCCAGAAGGATCTCGATGTAACGCGTGTGGCATACGTGCTACTATACGCATTTTGCGAGAATCTTCTCGACTGTGCCGGGCTTCGCTCGGGCACTCGGCCTGTGGCCTGTGTCAAGGCCGTAGTAATTACGTAGTTCACGAGAGATAAGATGCAGTTTGGAAGCTTCTGGTGTGTGAGCGTGAGTATAAATACATGGGGTAGCTGTCTTAGTTTTGAGTTCAATGCGAGATATTGGATAGTGCGGTTCGAGAGTATTAGTGCGATATATTTCCAGAGCGGGTAGAGTTATTACTGTGTACGTTCAAGTAGTTATTAGTGAAGTGTTGCGTTTTATATTCGGACGGTATAATTGTAATACAATTGAGTTTTAATATTAGTGGACATTTTATTGCGTGTGAACAATTTTCATTTGATTTGTAGTAGAGACTGTATTGTTAATTACGAACTGTTTTACTGTAACAATTAAAGGTGTGATTAGTGACTTAATTGGTGTCTTGTACTTATTTTGTTTCCACTGTACCTACGACGATCGAGTAGACCGTCGTAACAATACTTTCCACACAAGTTAACCGTCCGAAAAGTATTATAATAAACAATAACAGTTGCTACTTACAGAGGACAAGCAGCGAAGACACATCATAAGAGGTTGTGTCGTATCATCTGAAACTTTCTTTAAATATGGCATTGTGGAATAATACATAAATATGAAATATTCACACTATATTTTATCTAACATACAAATTATACATTTTATTTAATATACTCTGGTGGCTCAATAGACCAGTGCGTATGGCACCTGGCTACTAATCTAGAGGTCCCGTGTTCGATTCCCGGGCTCGCACCGTAAAATCAAGATGCGTTTTTGAGCCCCCAGGTCGATTCAGCCTGCTGAATATGAGTACCTGGGATAACATCCTGGGGATAATAATGGGCGGCTGAAGCGTAGTGCTGGCCGCTCTGCCTTCCTTGTATCCCGTACGGCTCGCATAAGGCAGCCTACCCTGCCTGACTCCTAAAGCTGCTTCGGTAGTACACATGTGAGACATTATTATTATATAATATACTCTTCCTCTTCTTCTTTGCTACAAAGAATAGGTTATACCTGTTCCGTATCCATTTCATCCTCCGACGGCCCACGTCTCTTCAACCAGTGGCTTTATATTTATATTTCTCAACGGCGAAAATATTGGAAGAACCTAGGAGGTGGATCTCCGAATGAAACATAGAGCACGTGAAGATGCTCCAAAGTACCAGCCCCACTATTGGTCTCACCCCGCGCAGCGCTCGAGGTGCGGCCGGAGTATTCTTTAGAGGTGAAGTAATATATTCTCTGTGAAGATATTATTACGACGGTCTCATTGAGCGTCGCAGGTACATTGGAAAACAAAATACAGATTAGTTAAGTCACTAATCACCAGCTTTAATTTTCACAGTTAAACAGTTCGTAATTAACAACACAGTCTCTTACAACAAATCATATAAAAATTGTGCACACGCAATAAAATGTCACCTAATATTAAAACACAATTGTATTACAATATACCGCCCGATTATAAAACGCAGCACTTCACTAATAACCACTTGAACGCACACAGTATCGCCCGACAATAAACTCAATAAACTCGAACCGCACTGTAATATCACAACTATAACTCAAAACTGAACATCGTTGAGTAATGGTATTTATACCCCCCCCCCGAATACTAGATTATTCCACATACTACGTATTAGCTCTAAACTATGACGTAATTGATTGCGGCCGTGACACAGTGCGTGCGGCCGCGCGAATTCTTCACAGTCTAGCAAATGCATCGAGAATCCCGTACGCCACACACATTAGGGCGAGATTCTTCTGGAACATTCGACAAACACGTAGACTGTTCTGTAATGTCGTAACAATATATTACAAAGAAAAGGCGAAACGTCAGAAATGGCAGCTACGTATAAACCAAAAGCATTCTGCTAAACAAACCCAAAATCATAACCTCAACTGGATTGAAGGTCTTCGGGCCTAGAACATCTTAGAATCCCGGCTCCTTTCTCAACGACGTCCCAAACTGGGCGAGCAAAAAGTGCAGTAGAAGCTATAACGCAATCAAAATACCTTCTATTTGCGATGTAATAGCCTATGTTTTTCTTGGTTCTTTTCCTTAGACGCAACTAGTTTTTAACGTCCTGGCGTAGTTTTGCCCGTTTACCTCTCCTGGACGATTCTAAGTTAGGGACGCCCTATTTCAAAACTTCTAAGCGTTACTAACCTTAGAACATACGCGTCACTAAATTAAAAGCAGCGACTTTAATATCTGGAAATGCTACACTTCGGTTTCAGCGAATTAAAATTTTTCTAAATATGGAAAACCTCTGCCTTCACAATTTTTTCAATTTTGGCGCGATGATTGTTGGTTGAACGTGTGATTGTGGTCTTTTATAAACATTCCATTTCTGGTGAAGGCATACTTTCCAAATTGCGACCTCCTAACGCTCTGGAACAACTCCTTCCCGGTTCTGATGCCACTGATCCTTTACGACTAATAATTCTTTCAAAAATGTACCCGAGTTCTTAACACTATTCTATACTCACTTCTTTCACTATATTTTACTTGCTGGTCGTTACTAGTAATCTTTCTTTTTACGACTAAAATTCAAAAGAAAAAAACATGTGGTTTCCTATGACATGTGTATGCGAAGAGTGTATTGTGTAGGATTATTAATATAAAAAACGCAAACAAATAAATATCGCAAAAACACCAACACTACTTGATAGTCGACCGACGCTGGTCATTCGAATCCTACGCGACAAAATGGAGAAAAAAACCAATAACCCGACACTCACACAAAGTTCAATGGCACATGTAAATGCATTATGAAACCGTCTTTGTAAACAGGAATTGTGTTTATTTTTAGAAAAAACACACACGCACACACTCGCACTATCTGTAAATAGCATTGAATTTCTTTAACCTGACTGAGCAATAATAAAAACAACAATAAATAACATTCCACCGGGCAGGCTACCGTGATATCGAAGTTCAGTACAAAAGTTAATGTCCCTGTGAATCTAGGAAAACAAGTCCATTACAGAACAGCAACCTGATTCAGTTTACACGTGACGCGACCGTCATAGAAATGAATCGATCCCATGGACGAACATGAGACGCGTTTCAGAATGTAAAAATAAAATGTCAAGAGTACTTATGTACACGAGCAGAGGAAAGACGTGACGAGAGTTTAAAGACAATTTTTTTTTCAGCTTTAAAAAAAATAATAATGAAATTTTCAGTATACTGATTAGAAGAGTTAATCTAGAGATTAGTGTTCTCCTGTTTTTCGTTTTAACGTTAACTGTTATACGAAATGGATACATTATGACGGGACAGACTGACATTTTTGGAGAACACGGTAGGCCTAAATGGATGAAATTTTTTCCTCTTAATTGCATTATTTTGTTACATTTTGTAATACTAAAGGTCACTCATATCAGAGCTAATAGCATTCAGAAAGCGAATTGATAAGACATCTGATTTTATTTAATATAGAAAATAATCAGGAAGCGATTTGGTAATGTGACATTTAACTTCACTTAATTTGAAAGTTAATCTATGTCTATAGTTAATACATTCCATTATTACAACTAGTTTAGTTTAATGTGCAATGGTTATACCAAAGATAATTGTTTCCAACCCTCTATATACGAGTAACAGATGTTAAGATCTACGCTCAGATAAAAACATCAGAATGCCATCCAGCCATTTTAATCTGTGATATTTTCAGAACTTTGACACAGTAAATATTTCCGTTCTGTTTACCAAATTAATTTTTTCATCTTTTCATTTTCAGTATTAAATTTGTATGCACTGTTCATGAAATCTTATGAATGCAGTTCAGTAGTGCCATTAGTCAATTTCCTTTTTGTCTGTAAGTTTACAATTCTCATCATTTTTTAAAATAATCTTATATTTTCCTATGATATTAACTGTATTTTTTACTATCAAAATTTTCTACAAATATTTCACACACGCGCGCGCGCTTTCAACAACACTGCTAGATTCCAGGCTACGAAGCCATGGACCGTTTCATGCTCACACATCTATAATTGCCAACTGTGGTGATCCCTCTTCGTTGGTGTCCATGTCGCTGCTTCTTGACTTTCCTCAGTCGCTAGAAATTACGAGTTGCCACTTTTTCGCACATTAAAAAAAAACCCTCTGCTCAACAGTTCCTAAAGGACCAAGGCATACCGCGCGGTTGCATGGCCAGTACAACGCGCCGCCAGCCGCTAGTTGCGGTATTCACAGCCAGGAGGCGCTGCTGACATCTCGGTCGGCCACTCAGTTCTGCCTTACGACGCTGAGTGCACGCCTTACGGAGCCTCCGCCAGGAATTGAACCCGGGACCACGGAGCGCATCAATCGCCCGCGGTAGCCACTAGACTACCTGGAGGCTCTTTTCGGACGTTATGAATGCAAATATCATTGACATATCACCTCCTGGGAGATTTTTATCCTCGAGTTTAACGACTGAGAATCCAGGCCGATTTATAAACACTTGCCCGCCGTCTAAGATTCTGAATCGTTTGATCTTATGAGTCGGTAGTATTGCCACGTGCTTGTTTATTGACTCGCTCCTGAGAAACGTTCAAAGAAATTAACTCGAAATTATTATTAATCTGTACACTAAAACCTGAATAACAGGCCTAAAGACTCAAATATAAATTCACGATATTGTTTCGACTTGCCTCCTGATCCTAGACAGTTAAGGAATTCAGAAAACCGCGTGTTTTGTGTTTAATAACTTTTTAAATACTAATTTTATTGGGAGGCAAGTCAGAAAGGTTTATTAACTAACCAACCAAACGGTTTTTTTCTGTAAAATTCTTTTTTGGTGGACTGAGTTAGCAACTAAGACTTATCAGCATCGAAATTAGTGGTTAACGTCAATTCACATTGACTTTGAATATCGTATACAATTGAATACCGTATTGTAACATCCAACAATTCAGTTTTTTGCAGCGTGGTAGTACAAACGGGGAATTTTTCGCAACCGCACCCTGCTTAAGCCTATTGTGCACAAAAAATACGGTTCGCGGTACAAGAAACAAAGCCTATAGTAGAAATACGCAAAAACGCGGTTTCATGAACTTTGGAGACGAGGATTGCGTATGCTTAGCGTGTTTCCAGCAAATAGTGCTACGACAATTACGGAACGCTCTCGAACAGTCGAGAGCGTCCTTCCACCCGTTTCTCGGCTAGCCGAGCAGGTCCAGCGTCTCGGTCACACAAGTACCTTCCGGACTGTTCGAGTGCGTGTTAACTATGCAAATTATGATGGCACGCCGCCAACAGAATGGAAAATTATACTGGAACATCTGTGGGACCTAATTAAGCAACAGTGGCTGGCTTAGTGAGTTAGTTACACCTGCCGAGATTGTAGAGTGCGTATCAAGTGGTAGTGGAAAGTGATTACTGTGTGTGGACAAATTTAACTTGAGTTATTATATGAGAGTATTTTGTTGATTTCACATTGTTATTTGTGACTAATTAAAGCTGGTAATTAGCGACTTCATTGGTGTCTGTATGTTGTTTCCACTGTACAATACGACGATCCGTGAGACCGTTGTAACATATATATAGTTAGCCTAAGTATAAATTATCACACAACGTAATGATGCCGTTTGCTCGAAATAGAAGAATCATTTGTTACTTACAAAATGTACGATTTACACAAAAAGAGTAATTAACTTGTTTACAGACTACAGTGTTAATTATTAATCGACGAAATGTTCGACCTTTGGAAAGTCACGTGCGTGTCCATAATTAGCAGTCGCCGTAGATAATGTAGTTTACCAAATCAGAACACATGACTGTTACAGCTGTGTTTACGGAAACATTATCACAAATATGAAAAACAAAAATAGGACACGCGCACGACCTTCCCGCGAACGCATGCTTAAGTTCGATAAACGTAGAAAACGTTGACTCGGACTCGTGTTCTTTGTTACGGAAAGGGGGCACTTGGTTTTTACGTTGATAGTAGCCGCTAGCCTGTGTGGTATACGATCAGTCATTTGCGGGATTTCACCTACGTGATTGTGGGGGGGGGGGGGATATATTATCTTCGGCGCACAGGAATCGACAGCTTTTTCGTTTTTCTTTTTTAAACCGAGGTGAAGGCGTTCTGCTTTCATTGAGGAATGGACTAGAAAGGCAGGAGTTATTGGCAGTGTTCGGGTGGAGGCGTTGGCATTACCTGGAGACAATTCTTTTATCCAGTAACAGGCAGAAAGGTACGCTAACGTAAATTCTAACCTCTGAATGGGCGGAAAGGCGGGCTAGCGAGAATTTTAACCTGCGACCGGGCGGAAAGGAGGTGAGCGAAATTCTAACCAACGAACGGGCGGAAAAGCGGGTTAGCGAAAATTCTAAACTCGAACAGACTTAATCGAGATATATTAAGTATACATTTATAGCTACATCTAATTGTATAAGAATTTTATTTATGTTAATTTTTTCCGGCAAGTGCTAATGTTTTTCTGTTAATTATTTCTGTTGTTGGATTCGGCAACTTCTACAACATTATGCAGAATTTGACAGAACATTGTTAGACGCGAAAATTAAGCTACGCAAGAAAACTAGATTTGAAAAGCCCTCCAATGCTTTGTCAAATACTGCACTGCACAAAGCTACGGCTCACTGATTTGTAATTTATTTGATAGATATTGGGGAGCAAGTGTCCCCCTTGCAACCCCCCGAATCCCGCTCATGCGATGTCATGCAAATTCAGTTTCTTTACGAAACGTCCACGTAATCAGGCCTCTATGGGATCTACGTACGGCATTTTGACAAACTACCAGGACCGCTACAAAGGACATTTCGGCAACTCGACAATATTACAGGACATAAAGAACCGATTCATCGCAACTGCTGTACGAATCGTGTAATTATCTCCTCGCGGGTTGTGCGGTTTGTAGACGAAGGGTATTGGATTCCCGCCGAGTCTCGAGCTTCTTCCTCGTGTCTCAGGTCTCTTAGCCTTATTCAAGAAGACTACGATTTATTCTGGCTGCAACGGCTTCACGTGCTAGATCACTCTGGAGCAGTACGCGTACGCGAAGTCGTTTCCATGTCGTATCACCTGGACACATACGGTACCAATCCAGAGTCCGGCTGTAAGAGGGCCTTCGACTTTCTTCCCCGTTCGCACCTAACACTTGCTAAGCCTTTCACTGTGTTATCCACAAAACATTAAACACCGAGTACGTGTCGGCAAGCGAGGAGAGAATCGACGGAGGACTTTGGCTGCTAGCTGAAACCATTCGAGAAAACTTTGCATCTCCGTTTTACCATACCGTCAAGGTATGCCCAGCGGGGACAATGACAGGTAGCAAATATAATGACAGGTGCTAACGAATATAGGATCGTGGTCGGTCTGTCAACTGATGCAAACAGTTTATCTAGACGAGCCGACGCTGGTTTGGTAACCGTCTACGAGTTGAACGAGAAAAAATCATGGAAACAATAGAAATACCGTAGAGCCCTGTCAATATAAAGGCTCCCCCCCACATAGATGCGATACTCAAGTCGGTACGATATAGTCGGTGCGGTAATCGGTAAGATTATCGCTGCTTACCGACAGGACTGTCTACACTAGTGCGGTACTCTGTACATCTGTACATACGGTGTCGGAAACACAGCTGGCCTTACCTCACACGTGACGTATACCATCCAACTGAATCACGTGTTGACTCAAAGTTGCCAGGCCCTCCGAAATTTCGGAAGATCTGAATATTTTTAACCTAACCTAATAAACAATTAGGACCACCCACACACAATGATGTATTAGGCATTTTTCAATTCTCAGTTTTTTGTTGTTGTCAAACCTGATGATGTCACTTTTGTTTTTAGCCTACTCCATGCATCCTCCAATGGTGAAAGGGTATTTTTTACTATAAACAATACGAAAACAAAAATAAGAAATAGGCTGAGCGTCCAAACTACTGTATCCCTGGACTTCTGCATTCCAAAATAAATATAAAATCTCCATCGTGCTACGATTTCAAAGTTGCCGTGTAGTTTATAAGTTTGATGAACAACAGTAGGCCTACCTTACATTACTCACAGAGAAAACGAAGAAAAGACTCTGATGAGCGAAAACTCCTTTTCCCATAAAAATTATACCGTAATATTGACTTACTTATCCATTTAAACTATTACACTTTTTGTGACTTATTAAAACAACTTTCGAAATTTTCTGTAATATTCCAAACTTCAACGGCCATCACGATTTGGCGGCATCTGACTGCAGATGCCGTCCAATTAAACGACTCACGGTAAGTACGTGCACTTGAACAATTAACTAGTCGCCGCCAGTTGTTACCCAATAATGCCCACAGTAATTGTCTCGGCGTACATAACCTACATGCACTAACTCAACGCAATTACAACGCCAGCACCGCCCACTTCCCATTATTCGCTCACAATCGATTCGGTTTCCCAAGAGACACGGGGCTATAATTAATAAACCTTCGTTTTCCATTAGTTAACAAAACAAAACACGTCAAGGAACTGGCGTGAGTACGACGCCGAAGCTATTCGCAATTTACGCGGTTAATACTTGCCTCGAGGGAAGGCATGCGAGCACAGGACTAATTATTGTAATTGTTTTGGCAACAATTGCGTGAACATATGCACGCAAGCACAATAACATACACAAGTGAATGATACCAGTACTGAAGTCGATTACGGTGTGAACGAGCGTGGTGTACAGAAACTGAACAAAACCCCTATTTATAATATTTAAACCGTAACTGTAAAAAAATGTATGGAAGTAAACAGGGAAACAGAGAAACTGGGCTAGCTAATAACGATAAGCGCAGCATAATCAAAATCCATTTACTAAACCCGTTGTTTATAAATCAAGTTCCACGTTTAACATACTAAATAGACTTAGAGAGAGGCTACAACCCCTTGTATAACATCTTGATTTCTGGCCACTTCTTGAGACAATCTTCCCTTACCTAAATCTACCTGGTAAGAGCAAAAATTGTAATTGATAATAGTATTTTGGAGCAGATATCACATTTTAATTATTTGGGATGTGGTATCTCATATAGGAAGGACAACAATATCAAGAGAAAGTTAAATAAATTTAGTTATACCTATTCTTCAAAAACGCAGAGGGAGACGCAGCTACAGTTAGTTCTATAAGGTCATGGCTGTTCCGACTTTAATGTATGGATGTAACATGTACTTTTCTGCACAAGGATAATTTCAAAAATACAGGCCGCGGAAATAAAATTTTTAAAAGCAATTAAGGGATGCAGTTTGAGAGATCATCTAAGAAACGATGACATTGGAAGGACCTGAAGTTACAGTCAGTTCTGGATAGAATTAAGGAATTCAGGCAGAATTGGAAGTCCCATATAGAAGTCGCATGGTAGACACACATATTCCTAAACAGGCGTTTGAATGTAGGCCAGTGGGAACGAAAGATCGTGGAAGACCCTGGAAAAAATGGTCAGAGACTCTGTGAAGTCGGAACGGGCTATAGCCCAAGCCAAGAAGAAGAAGGAGGAGGAGGAGAAGGTGAAGGAGGAGGAGAAGAAGAAGAAAAAGGAGGAGGAGGAGGAGGAGGAGGAGGAGGAGGAGAAGAAGGAGACGAAGGAGGAGGAGGAGGAGGAGGAGGAGGAGGAGGAGGAGGAGGAGGAGGAGGAGAAGAAGAAGACGAAGAAGAAGAAGGAGGAGGAGGAGGAGGAGGAGGAGGAGGAGGAGGAGGAGGAGGAGGAGGAGGAGGAGGAGGAGGAGGAGGAGGAGGAGGAGGAGGAGGAGGAGGAGGAGGAGGAGGAGGAGGAGGAGGAGGAGGAGGAGGAGGAGGAGGAGAAGAAGAAGAAGAAGAAGAAGAAGAAGAAGAAGAAGAAGAAGAAGAAGAAGAAGAAGAAGAAGAAGAAGAAGAAGAAGAAGAAGAAGAAGAAGAAGAAGAAGAAGAAGAAGAAGATTCCACGTTTAATATGCCGCAAATAATTTCTTCTGTATTGGAAGTGTGAAGTTCATTAAAATCTACGTCAAGAAGTAACAACGAAATGATCACTGGAGAAAACACGAACGTAAGAACTGAAGAAACATGGTCAGGACAAGTAAAATGAAAAACATTAATTACTGAAAACAAATTAATTACGCGAGAGCCGAGTGTCAACATTCGTGAACACAAAACCTGGACAAATAACTAGACGAGTTCAGATCTCGCACATATGCACACTACCTAGACGGTAAGATATTCGTTTTCAATATCTGAGTGTCGACGGAAGGTGCGTTCATCAAATGCTTGGAATGGCGAAACAGAGAATCCGAGAGACAAACAGCTTACGAAGGAGTGAATATTTTTTTTAGAATAAATACGAACAAAATATTTTTAAAAGTTTTCTTATCATAAAGGTATCAATAAATACAGTCAAAATGCCACAAAATATCAACTGAATAATGTCAGGATGCATATGCGTTTTGCAGAATTGACACAATATCAGCTGTCATAACGCGTCTTAGGAATCAATAAATGTTAGTTGTAACACTATTTCACGGCCGACCAACCTTCTCACGGCTGAAACAGAACACAATCATACACATAAATACTGCCAATTAGAACAATTAAGTATTAAATGTGCAGGCAGACATCTGCTAGAGACTGTAACTGGAACAATTTGTACCCTAAATGCACAAATTGCACGCGAGATCACCCAGCTAGTTATTGGGGTTGTGAAGTAGTAAAACAGCTGCAGAAAAGGGGAATGGAATTGGAAAACGAAAAGACAATAAAGCAAAAGCTGAAATTTCGTACACAAAATACAGAAAATAAACAAAAATATCCTGAAAGGAATTCTCGTGTAGAACTGACAGGACAAGTGGAGAAGCAAATAGAGACTCGAAAGTCTTTAGCTCAGATAGTTAAAACTACGGGAAATAATGAAAAGGAAGATGTTGACGTTAACTAAATACTTATTATTATTCCGTCTGTACAATGTTTACGCTATTTCCAGAACCAAAGATTACAGAAATGATTGAATTCTCAGCTTCCACTGCTGCTTATCCATCCAAAGATCTTCTTCAATTTCTCGTTCCCTCAATGTAGTATGAATTTCTTTTATCCAGGTGATCGGTGATCTTCGTCTTTTCATTCTTTCTGGTGGGGTCCATTCCATAACTCTTCTTGGCAATCTTTCCTAAATAAATACTTAATTTCTTAATTTAATTTACAAAAACTAGATAAGCACAAGATCAAACTAATAAAATGATCTTAAATATATTAAATAAATTAGAAAATACCAACAGAAAAGCTACTACTAATCTTGGTGAAAACATTTCGGATAGCAGAATGAAACGCCAATGGGCTTATTAAAAAAAACTCCAATAACCTAAATTTTGAAACACTTTATTAAGGAAGCATTCGTTAAAAGGATATCTGATTTATCACACAATCAACCCCTCCAATAAAGCCGTATGACGATCAGTAGCAATAAGGAAAATATTCTGAACATAAAATACTTAAAATTTAAGAAGAGGCAATACAAGCAAAAACACTGAATTTACAAACAACGAATACAAAATATAATCTAACAACCGTACATTGTCCCAGTTTCCTTGTGTCTATATAAATTCTACCCTCTTCTGTAAAAGGTTTTCTACAATATTCCTTCCACTCTTCCAAAGTAATCAGTGTCATGCAATTAAGTTGATTTTATATTTGTTCTTGGCTTCCTCTAAAGTCTCAAGCTCCGTTTGACCGCGCTTTCCCCCGTACCTCTGAACTCATCTCGAGACATCTTTGCTGCCATGATACATTCTTTGTTTTTTATTAACTCCATAATATGCCCTTTTTCCTATACGTATCCTGCCATGTATTGTCGTGTTTATGGACCCTTCATTATCTATCAAGTTACCCAGGTATCTAAAATCAACTGCATCAAATGAATTATCCCCTATGCATAAATTATAAAGAGTTTTTCTCCTTTCTGATTGCAGCATGTATTTAGTTTTGCTGATATTTGCATTCAGTCCCATTCCAGCAGATTTCTGATTCAGCTCCTTGAATACCTCAACCTACCGTTGCCGTAATCTGGCTATTATAACAACATAGTCAGCATAAGCACGTATTTGGCTTGTCTTATTTAATATTTTTCCTCGCTGATCTATGTCTTTAACGGCATAACGCAGGGCAATAATAAAGAGGGTGAAGTCTCGCCCTTTAATTTTCTATAATTGATGCAGTTAACTGCAACCAGGAAAAGACCACCAAACAGTAAGGAAGCAATAACGTAGGCGTGGGACGTCTGATGGGAGGAACGTCTGCGTTTCAAACAACAAAGCAGACAGACAATGTAGTTCTGATAAATACTGCACCGTTATTGACATTGAACTTTCATGTGACGGTGAAAATGAATCCATTAACACGATGTGTGCTGCAGTGACCCCGTCACCGTGATTCCTTTACCGGCAATTAAAGTAAATTGTTTCCAATTAAAGACGTAGAAAACAAAGACAGAATTACGTTTCACACGTGTGTGTGTGTGTGTGTGTGTGTGTGTGTGTGTGTGTGTGTGTGTGTGTGTGTGTGTGTGTGTGTGTGTGTGTGTGTGTGTGTGTGACTTTAAACGTCCTTCAACGTTGTCGATCCCTAACATACACTCCACACAATCGTTCCACGTTCCATTCTGAATATCTCTTATCTCTTGTTCCCAATGGCTCTTAATATGCTATATTCCAGGACTTTCTAGGTCTTCCCCGCTTCTGACGATAGTGGAGGAACTCACTGCATCACCTTCTTTGGACATTCCTCTGAAAGTGGCCGTACCAAAAGCAACTGGTTCCTTTCGATATCCTGAAACAAACTTCCTTCTATCCCTATCTTTTTTCTAATTTCTTCATTTGAAATTCTGTCCCGTTTAGAAATTTCTTAGGGAAATCCGGAGCACACCCACCTCCACCGTCTCTAATTTCTTTTGTTTTGTTCTTTGAAGCGCCATGTTTCTGCTCCATACAGCAAGCTACTTTTAACAAATGCATCATAAATATTACATTTTCTCTTTTTACTATTTACAAATGAGAAAATTAAATTTTATCACCTAATATACAATACATATTTGCTGGAATTGTATATTTTTGTATTTTTTAAATAAATTATTATGAAAACATAACTTGTCTGTAGACTGGAATACTGAGTCGATGGAGGGCACAGGTGATGTAAATAAATAATACGTACTGTGGTAGAACTTGAGACTGAAATCCGAAGCGACCCTAGGAATGGAAGAGTATTAAACTCCGACGGAGAAGTTACCATTACGAAATAAAAAGACAGAGACAAGGGAGCTGAAGGCTTGAAATAATTAGGCAATTCCCCGATCCATTTCAGATAAATTTTTTTCAAAAAACTTGACAAAAAGGTATTAAGTTGTTACGTATTGTTACATAGACGAATGTTGGTTAGGATAGTCTTCAACATTTTAAAGTTTAGACGGAAAACATCTCTACATGATTTCATAAATGTCTTTTTTCATCTTAACGTTGTTTTTGCTTTCTTTCGTTTTTTCATCGCTGATACAATATTATAGTTTTAATTTTTCTTGTTTAGTCCTCTGGCCAATTCTCGGCCCTACGGTCTGAAACGGCGTAATTTCCAGTCTCCCATGTAGCCTGATAGAATCTACCAGGGAGACGACTGGAAATCGCAAAAATTTCTCACTTCCGGAAATTACGCTGGAAATGTCATCCGGAAAAGCCTGCTGGAAAGCGTAGACTCACGCAGAAGAAAATGGCAGACCGAAAAGAGGAAATGAGTTTCATTTATGAAAAATATAGATAGGCTTACTACATTTCGCTAATTTAGCGATTCCTGATTACCGCTTTCGAGGAATTCAGCTTATCACCAGATAAGAATAAAGCCATGTGACAAAAAAATTGAACATCATCAGTTATTAATCTTCTTGCGCACATTAACATTTTGTTCGATATGTAATACGTCAGCAATAGGCCCTACTTAGGGTTATCGATGCTATCAAATTTATACAAAATCAAGGGTAATCGATGATGAGAAATGATTAAGAAAGCAAACAAATAGCCTACGGGACACAGTTTTCCAAAACATGTACAGGTCATTGATACTCATGCGACGAAAGACAAGAGACGTGTAATAGAAATAACATGGGTGAAAAAGCGAACAATAAAGAAATGAAGACGAAAAGTCACTGACAAAAATTGAATTTACTGCAGGAAAAACCACTTCGAAAATATTATAAATACATTTACGTGTCTTTTTTTGTGTTCTGAAATATTATGAAGTTTAAATGGGAAGAAAAAAACATAATTAAGATTTTCTACTGGCTGTAACGAAACAGATTTCGTACTGTCACTGTCAAATTAAGAAAACGTTATAATATTTTGAGACTTGGCAACTTCCGAAACAGGTATCCAAGATTATTTACATGATTTAAAAGAAGGAATTTCCGAAAAGTTTATTGTCAACGCACAAAATACGGAGCAATAACAATAATAGAATAAGGTATAGTACAGGATGTTGCAGGAATCTGCAAAGAAATTAGTTTCTGATAAAATTATAGTGAAACATTTACAGTATGAATGTTGTTAAATACAATATAGCAGAGGTTAAAGAAAAACAGATCACACGTTAGGCGTACAAGCGCGGCACTGTCAATGCAATTAGTAGCTTTCAGAGGTCGCAAGACAAGAATTATTTGTAATTAATTTATAAAAGCAATCACTGCTTAGCAAAGGTCGTCTAGTCATGTAGCGTGGCCACGAACTAAATTCACAACAACTTTAATTAAATTCATCAAATTAGAACACAGAAAACGTGCGTGCAATCACACACACACACACACACACACACACACACACACACACACACACACACACACACACACACACACACACACACACCTTTATTGTACTAGTATGCTCCTTGAGCTGCAGAACTCGCTAACTATTTTGAAAGTAGATTTATTATTAGTTAAATTTCGATATTTTAGATAATTTTTAAACTATGGAAAAGTTGCATATCCCGCATTTTCTACTGTTAGTAATATAGCAATTATAGAGATCACTATCATACAATAAATACTAAAAATCCTAACATTCCGATTTGGGTTACGATTCACGTTGACATCCTGCTAGATTTTCACAATTTTCTCCCAATTCTTTATCCATTTTTTGAAAAAGTTCTGTGGTCCCAAACTTTTGAAATACCAAAAACTTAACACTACATCTTAAAATGTAGATGTTACTTAAAATTCTGTTTAATTTGATACACCACATGGATTTAGAGATTTTATCGTGGTTCAAAATTTGTCAACACTTTTTGGGCCCTAAAGTCCAAAAATTTTCAAAAATTAACACTATATTCATAATGTGGATACTCTATATATTCCCTTGAATTTGATACTCTATAAGGGCTTTTGCAATTTTCACAATTTTGACCTCTCTCCCACATTTTTGTCTCCTACCTCCCCCATTTTGGAGTAATCAATTTCAAAAACATTAGGGTTCTGTAGGATACAAGTATGGACATGCGTGCCAAGTTTTACGAAATCGGTTGACGGGTTCAAAAATTATGGTGAGAATAGTCCTAACAGAAAGATAGAATAAAATATATGGGGGGGGGTGGGGTGTTTTCTAGTGACCAGATCAAGACTTCCAACTGTTCCGGTCCCTAAGGAAATATATCCACTTCACTAACGCTTCCTAGGTCTTCATATAGTTTTTCTCCAATTGGCTTGTATTGCCAAACTTCCTTAGCCAACCTGCCATCTGATATCCTATTCAGATGAGCAATTCACCTCCCTTTGTTTCCTGCAATATGATCATAGGTATTAAACATTTTCGACTCATTGTGCGTGTCATCACCTATCTCTTCGACTCCAGCCTTTAATACATCGCAAGAATCTCATCTCCGATCCCTGTATTCTACTCGGATGTTTCTTCACAGGGATCCAAGTTTCAGAACCCTACAACACTGGCACAGCCAGTACCTTATACAATTTTAGTCGAGTCTCCACGCCTTAGACAACTGATCAATTTTTATCGGCTGAAAATCATGCTAATGTGCACTCGAATCGATATAAACAAATTGTTTTCCAAGCTTCACTATTAAATTCAGCCTGTACCGTGACTCAAAAATCTGTAGGCCAGTAAAGAGGAAAAACTGTCTGCGCCCAGGTAACCATTTGAAACAATCCAGAAGTGCATTTGATTTCTCTGCATATAATTATACATAGGAGCTTTTACAATGGAGTTCACAGCTTCAACAATGATCCGAAAGAAACGTTTACTGAGCCTGATCAAGTACAGTCAGTGACGCAATTCGGGGGGGGGGGGCTAAGAGGACAGAGCAAACATTCCTTTATTTTTTACGAATGGATACAAACCACTGAACTGAAGTAAAACCAAATTTTTCCCTATGTATTTAACATCAAAACGAATAACTTATTTGTAAGAAAATTCGTTCATATAACTAAAATTGTCCTATACAAAAATTATAAAGCTACAAGTAGACAACAGAAAGTTGAAATAGATTTCTGGTTTGTTTAAAATCTAAAAATAGTTAATAAAGTAAACGACATACAATTTAATATAATTATATTTAATTTTTATAATGAATTTACCTCAAGATATTTCTTTCCTTATTAGGAACATGTTTCGGGTACCATTGTGTACCCATCCTCAGCCTTCCGGATTTTGTGTCTGGTGAAGTACATGTGTGTTGGCTAGTTGTTATTGTGGCTTTCTGTTGGCTTCTGGTACTTTAAATTGGTATTATTGTGTGTGATTGTGGTGTATGTATTAGTATTTTGTGTATTTTCGATGTTGAGTGCTTTGAAAATTGTGTCATGTTTTGTATTGATTTGTATTTGTTCAGGCATTAGTTTGTTTTGTGTTTTATGTTTGTATATTTGTAAATTTTCCCAAATGTTCATTATGGTGCCTTTGTGTGGTATGTGTTTTGTTAGTGCCATATTGGTTATGTTTGGGAATTCATGTCCAGTGTTTATTGCATGTGTGGCCAAATTAGATTTGTATATTTCTGGTTTTTTGTATGCGTTTAGGTGTTCAAAATAACGTTTTTTCAGTTGTTTTTTGTTTGTCCTATGTAAAATTTACTGCAATCTTGGCATTCAATTTTGTATATACCATTGGTTGTTGTATTATCTTTGTTGTGTGGGTTATTTAGTTTTTGTAGATTATTTTTGTTAGTTTTGTATGCTATTTTAATGTCTGTGTTCTTAAACAGTTTTGTTAGCTTTGTCATTTTATTATTTATGTATGTGAATGTGGCCCATTTTTTATTGTTATTATTTTTGTTTTGTTAATTTTGATTAATTCTTAATTGTTCAGTTTTTATTTTATATTTGATTTTGTTTTCTATTTTGTTTACAGTGTTTTTATTATATCCATTTTCACAAGCAATTTGGTATATTATATTTCTTTCTTTTGTCTGTTTCTTGTTTGTTTAGGAGTATTTTGTACATTCTGTTAAATAGTGAATAGAATGATGCCATTTTATGTTGTGGTGGGTGGTCAGAAAGGTTAGGTATAACGATGTTAGTGGAAGTTGATTTTCTGTATATTGCATATTGTAGGTAGTTATTGTATCTTGTGATGGTTATGTTTAAATAGTTGATTTTGTTGTGATTTTCTTTTTCTTCTGTGAATTGTATTTTTGGATGTGTTATTGATTTGTTTTAATATGTTATCTGCATTTGTATTTTTGTTACTTGATATATATAGCCCAGCATCTACATATCTTATCCAAATGGCATTTGGATCAAAGGATTATATTATTTTGTATTTTGGTGTCTATATATTGTAAGAATATTTCTGCTATTATGCTAGATAATGGAGATCCCATTGCCAATCCTTCTTGTTGTTGATAAATTTTGCTATTTAATTCAAAGTAATTTTGTTTTAGTATTAGTTGGAGGCTATTTTTTATTTCAGTTATATATTGTGTGTCTTCATTTTGTTCTTTAAGTTTGTTTATTATTATGTCTATTGTTTCATCAATTGGAATCTTAGTGTACATATTTGTGATGTCATATGATGTGAAAAATGTGTTTTTTTATCTATATTTATTACTTTTAGTTTGTCTATTAATTCGTACGTATTTTTTATGTTGTGATAATTATTTGTTAGATGGTTATTTTTTAGTTTAATTTAATATAAATATTCACTGTCCTCACGAATTTCATTGTAATAAATTTGTACTTTTTCAGGATGCAAATAAGTTCAACATATGGCAAAATCATAATTGGTCACTAGTGACATGTCTGATAATCAGTACTTCTTTTACTGATCAAAGATGTAAAAGATACTAAGTAACAAATCGAACTATTAAATGAAAGAAAAGTTTTTGTTATTAACTGACTGAAGTTGGCCCTACTGTTGTTAACTGAAAAGTTATTAACTGAGTATGCATCATAAAAGAAAGCATAATTATTCTGCTCACGCTATATAATTTTTGTAGTTGCCATAGCTATAAGAAGTTAATACTCGAGAGGAAATAATGACATGAAATAAGTAAGGTTGGGGGGGGGGGCTCGCAAAACATTTCACGCCAGAAATAACATTCACCCCACTGGCTACAGTGTTTCAAGGCCAGGGTCGACCGTGGGTCAGTTATTAATAGGCATCTCCTTACTACGTGCTAACGTTTATGCGGCTCTAACGAGTAGGGGCAGACGCAGAGATGGTATTAATCTAGCAAAGATTGGTGACGAAGATTGCTGGACTTCGGGAAGTCGAGAGAGCGCTATTGCTAGAAACGGAACAAGGAAGAAAGAAGAACGTAAGCTGGAACAAAAGACAACAATGCATTACTACACGAGCAGAAAAAGATGCAAGAAATGGACTGAATGTACTACACGTCAAGTACTCGACTATGTGACGTAGAAGAATCAATGTTAACAAAAACATATGAACAGTTATAAAAATTATGTCAATTGTGAAAAAAAAATCAGTTTCAAATATGGAAGAAGCGATGTCGATAAAAATATAATTCGCAATGGTCGGGTCAACTGAAAATACAAAAGAACAAATAAGCTATATTACAAATTAAAACAAGTGGAACAACTAATCAAAGTGAAGCCATGTAATACAAATGCAAACAGCTGAGCGCAGACAGTACCGATAATTACAACAGAAAAAACAAGCAAAAATTTAGACCCAACATTTGATTCCCTCGTACAACGCAATATAAAGAATTTTCACAACTTTTTCTCAACAAACATCTGTCCACTTAATAACACTTTGATGTTAATAGTAATTAGAAGGTCTTAACAAAGCCCAGTACTTTTCTGGACTGTTAAATTATTAATGCAGAATTTTAAATTACGCGATGTCGAGGCGAGTACATATTCAACTTACTCCAGACATGTTCCGGCGTAATATGAACGCCACGTCATCGTGTTTATTTCGTCGTTTAGTGAAGTAATTGCGTGTGGGTTTTTTTTAAAATGAATCAAAAAAAGATCTTGCCTAAATTAATTTAAAAAAAAAAGAAAAACAACGCACGCACAATTGCTTCTCCAGACGACTAAAAAAAAAAATGGTAACCGTATAAATTAGCGCCCGGACCACCACATCTCAAGTTGAGTTGAGTACAGTTTGACGTACAGCAAATAAACATTTTTTGGTTACAATTTGTACGACTTTTTTGAAGAGCGCACTACAGCGAGTTGTGACTGATTTGATTTGACTATGATAACGGACACAAAGGGACACGCCCGATCAAGATACATGTGTATTATGTCCGAAATGCATAAGTCAGTCTAACATAGGGATGGCAACATTGATTGGTATATCGATATATCGGTCTTCCGATATATCGTAACAGCTATATCGATATATCCGATATATTGCTTGAAATATATCGATATATTACGATATATCGGTAAATTTAGAACACCTCTTGGATCTTATGACTTTCAATGCTCCATTGTTTATTTGTGTACCTTTTCATAACTTCATGTTCATCATTCTTTTATGGAGACGTTTATGTGAAGAGTATGAGATTCATTTTAGGTAAACTGGTTAAATGAACCCTAAAATCATGCTTTCTAAATAAACGGTTTGCAGTTTCGTAAGAATGTATGGCTTGTGAACTTTATACATACGTAGTACTGTAACTAATGTTTAGTCCTGTTTTGTAGACTAAACATGAACACAACACTTGCCATTGTTTTGTAATTTTGTAACCAGTGACTTATCGAGTTGTATCTGTTGCAATGTTTCACCAAGTCGAGCCTAGACATCAACAATCGTATATTTTGGAATGTCTACACTTTGTGTACATGTTACGATTCACGAAAAAGCGTAGTAGTATATGGTTGACATTGCTCTGGCATCATAACAATACTAACACGTGTAAGAGCCAGACAGTACCATTGAGTGGACAATAGAATAGCCTACAATTTACTCTAATTACTATGACTTTTTTCATTGAATTTAGATTTTCTATTCATTTTTTATTTTTTGCATAATGGCTTGTAACAAAATATTGTACACTGCTGAAGAAATATTAGCAGAGTTTCAAAGGCAAGAAGAAGAAGACTCAGACTTAGAAGAAGAAGATTTTGACAAAGAAGTTTCCGAGACTGAAGATAACATTCTTATAGACAGCGATAACGAAGATGACGAGTTCGACTTAGCTGAAGGGACACAGGATTGTAGCAGTGCTGATGATCGAAATGCCTATGAAAACACTGATGATGACAGGATTTTTGAATTGGGGAAAGACGAAGAAACCATCTGGACGAACAAACCGGTACGCTCCAAATTTTCACGAACCTCATCTTTAAATGTTATCACACACCTGCCCGGACCAAAAGGAGATGCTCGAGGGATCGTTGATGAGGTACAATTGTTTTCTTTATTTGTTACCGATGAGATGCTGGAAAAAATTGTTCTCCACACTAACAGTGAAATAGAAAGATGGAAGATCAAATACCAATCTGTACAGTGGTTTACATGTCCCACAAACCTGTTAGAGATAAGAGCTCTTATTGGGCTGTTCTATATGAGCGGTGTTTTGAAGAACTCTGGTTTATGTCTTGATGATATGTTTTCTGTAATCTATGGACCGGCTGTATTTCGCTGTTCAGTGTCACAGAAAAGATTCTCTTTTCTAATCCAGAACTTACGATTTGACGACAAAACTACGAGAGATCCAAGGAAGGATAAATTTGCGGCGTTTCGAGACCTTACCTTGCATGCGTAAAAGTCCACCTTACCGTTAGAGGGTTAATGAAGTACTAAAACACAATTCCCAATTTGTTACAACCTTATTAAAACATCATTTTAAGAGTAGTGAATTTAATGTTTTACATTTTTTAAATCAATAACAAAAAAACGATATATATCGCGTTTTTAGTGATGTATCGATATAATCCAAAAATATATAAATAACGTATATCGATAAAAAATATATCGATATATTTAGAAATATATCGATAAATTTCAACTATCGATATATCGTTGCCATCCCTAGTCTAACAACCATATCTAGAGGACGATGAAAAGTACACGAAAATGTCACAGATCATGCGCAAGCTCAGAAACAAGCGCCGAAGGAAGGAAGACTGGTAACCCGTCTTCCGAATGTTTTGATCGCGAGAATACCCAAGAAGGGTCCAGAACTTTAGGGTTTCACACATTAGATTCTATGAAATATTTGGAACGAAGAACCTTCGCAAATACCGCGATTGGTGCCAAAAATATCCGAGAAGCTTGCGTTTATTTCATAAACGAGGGTCAAGTTCCGGGGCAAATCAATTGCATTAATAGTTGAACTTGTAAATCAAATTATAAACCAGAAACAGAAAAATTCTAATTGCTATTAATAACTCGAAAGCAGCTTCCCTTGTTGACCAATCATGCGTGTAACTGTAACCTATCACTGTGCCTTTAACTTGCCGCAAGCAAGAAGAATCTCAACTCATATTAATAAATACTTCTAATAATAATTTTGAACTGGAAGCCATAACTTAACAAGAAAAAAAAGTAACACGGATAAAATACAGAGAATAGTCAATAATAGGGTTCACCAAAAAAAGTACACGTTTGACAAGGTTAGGATATACGTTGAACAGCCCCGGGGTGGTACGTACGCACCGGTTGGCCTGCTGGAGTGGACGATCCAAAGGCAAGACGAACGACAGAGGCAAGAGGCCTCTTGAGGTCGCCGTCAGAGGCCTCGAGTTGAGGCCAATCTTGCTACATACGCTCCGGTCTGCGCACCTTGTGGCTAGTCTCACCGACTTGCCAGGGCTGTAGCAACGACGAGCCACGTGTCATTTGACTAACGGCACAATTTGATTAGCATACACGGACAGTATCATATTATCACATCACGAAAGCGGCATGTAAACTTTCTGAGCGCGTCATAATACTACCTCGGCCACAAGGATGACAGTCGGAAGGCTCTGATGTAACAATGTGTCCTTAAATCTATGGCACTGCTTCTACGCACGAATCAAGACTGTCCCGTTAGTAAAATGACTATCGTTTTCACTCCATATGATACCCCAATTATTAGTTTATAAAACAGTTATCAATAATTTAAAACAAAAGCATCAATACGCCACTACTGTTTATAAAATACTCTTATCACTTCCCGGAAACGAAATTTCATTTAAACTGGAAACAGTTTACCCAATTGCTTTTAAGTGACAGTGGGTACTTTTCTTGGGTTCCTAGTGTTAAGATCCTCATTTTTCAGCTTCGTAATCAAGTTTTCCTTTTCTGAATACAGACAATCTTTTACAATGTATCAATAAACAAGCACATGCGCTGTGCCATTTTGTAATTATTCAAGTCAGTAAAATACGCAAAAAGTAAGTTAAACTTCCAACTACTTTAATTTAAACACAAAAATCACTACCGATATCCGACGGAAACAAAACATAGATGGGAAGATACACGGGACCGTCTCTAATACAGTACGGTGGATTCAAATGCTCACAATGGACAGAGGACGTGATCAAGATGGAAGAGAATACTGCTTCTAGGATCGGATCCCGAGAAAGTCATTAAGTGCAAAAATACGCTGGAAAAGGCCGGGAAGAGGTGGTAAAATTAAGTGAAGAAATACTCCAGAACCCTTCAACAAATATCACCGTGAAAGATGAGACCAAACTTTTTCGAAAACTTTATTCCAAATAAGACTTTACAGTCTTCAGTAGTTGCCATTCTCTACAAAATTTTTCATAAATATTTCGTTAACGGCATTAAGAAAACTTACAGCAAAAGGCATTACACCGTGAGGCATTATTCGGAAGGGAAAAGTATTAAATCTGTTGGCGAACGTACAAGAACACTAAATAGGGCTGTCACATTTATATGGTCTGTAGGAGCCATAGTAGGAGGGAAACCTATACAATAAAACTACAGGCAAGCAGGCAAGTATGTTTCTGTGCAGGGTCTTTGACAATGATCTGTACTCGGCTACATGTCGTATCTAATAAAACATAATTCGTCCAGCCATGTCTGCGCCAACAGCAATTAGCACTCAATTGGTTAATGCGGCGAAACGCATTTCGCTCGGTTAGTGCTATCAATTAAAACAGCAGACGCAGTAAGCTTCGTACAAAGTAATAACATGTGTACAAAACGCACAGCTATGGGTTTTGGGAACTCTGCAGCGAAAACAAAGATTCCTTTTTATACGCTGACGAAAAAGGAATCTTTTTTTAGACTCTGTTGTGGCGAAGTTTACAATAATTTCCGGCTCTTGGCAGAGTTTCAGTCCTGTTCAGAACCTACCACAAAATACATACACATGTATCGCAGTTGGTCGAAAATATAACTTTGTAGATCCTCCAACTCGTGTGCGTAACAACCCATAAAGCTACAAAGAAACAAGTATGGTACCTAGACTTACTAAATTGTAATTACATTATTGCATGTTGCACACATTAAATTTGATTACACAGACGTAAATTACATAAAACAGCTGAAGCAGTGTCATTCTACATAACGTTATGATCCTCGGAAACTGCCAGTGCTAGCGTAACGGTTCTACAGTGCTCCTGAAAGATCGAGTGAACAAGAAATCTAGCGATTTCTCAGCTTCTGCGCACTTATTTACACACGGCGACTGCAGTTCTGTCAGTCAGTTCTGGGAACTCTTTTACGTGCGGTGTTATTACTTTTAAAGACAGTGTTACTACACTAAAATCAATTTTGTGACTATTACGTAATAGTCACAAAATTGTATCGGATATTGTTGTTCTTAGTATGTAACGGGCATCTGCATAACACTGGAGAATAACAACATTAGTGAGATTGATGTACAACCGTGTTAATTAAACTGTTTTATCGAAACCATAATATATTCTGTTGTTACAGAAACTGCGATGGTGGAGTTTTGGATGTTAAACTCCCATCCTGCCAGAGGATTACAGAAAATGGAAATATAAAAATAAAAATAAATATGCCGGTAAAAATGCAGTCACATAAGTCTATTAAATAAAATTATGTAAGTCGAATTAATTAGACCAATTAGTTACTCGAACTCAAATACTTCGAATCGCGATGTTTCGTGTAAACATTCTGTACGATAAGGCTTCGTGTAAACATTGCCAGTGCTACCATTGTGAGGTGCTTGAAGGATAGTTCAGATTTTTATCATAGTTTCTGAGGTTATGTCCTCTTAGCGAGTAGGACAGAGGTACCCTTCGAATGTTTGTTCAGCCCACAGTGTACGCAATTCGGTTTACAATATATTTATATTGTCGTAATGTATTCCACAGCAACCTTAAAAATATCTCAAACACTCTTTTGGTTGATTTGGAATATTATACGTACGTGCCTATTGTTGTTCACGATTTTTCGGTCCTATACAATCGTTTTTATATTTTTCACAATCCAATGCGTTATTACCAAAATGTTCTGCCAACCACATTTTTTGAGTACCTAAAAAGTGCAATTTTCAAATGTTTGTCTTTGAGGGCCTATAATGTACATTTTATGGAAATATTTCACTCATTTCTGTGTTTGCTACCGATTCAATTTCCCTTTGCTACAAATACTTTTCCAGACACTAACTCAATAAGGGAAAGTTTTGACGCCGGCCGTGAAAGCTTAAGGAATTCCCTTCATGATTACAACAAAATAAATAGCAAGTAACGAGTTCTTTTTTATTATTTTTAAAATTTTATTCACATAAATCTAACAACCCCCCATACCGCCTGGAAGGAAATCCTTGCTGCGCCACTGCGCTGTTTCAATATCTAGAACCACGTGATCCGCAAAGCAGAAATGTATTTAATCGCGATGTTGAACAGTCCTACTGTGTTTGAATGTATTTAATTTTTCACGTCAACATTTTTTTATTGGCATTTTTCATCACAGGCCTATAAAACGATTCCCCGAGATATTTACAAAGTTACTGTCCTATAGCAGACATGCCCTATAACTACACGGTTACTACGATGATCACGTTTCCTTATCAGACACTGTGGCTAATTATTCGTCTAACGCAAGTAGACATTTATGTTAACAATAAGTATAAGTATCATACCTATATAGTATTAAAAACATAGGAATAGTAATGCGTCTAATGAATTACTAAATTTTTATCAGCAATTCCTTATGCATTTTATAAAACGCGTGGATAACGTGATGATTATTACAAGAAGTTTTGTTTTAGAATTATTTTGTTAATTTTCATCTATTCGTGGGCTGAAGGTGTGAGAAAAGGGTCAGATTGGAAAGGATGAACGTGAGTAAAATGCCACACAACAAACGCCGGGAGGTTAATGACCATGAGAACTCTTAGGCCTATGTGTTGACCATTAACAAAGCAAACCCTTCACTTCTGAGTTGTTTCATTTACTTTCCCAGGGTAGAATTCCTGAGGGCACATGTTTGGTAATATTTGGTAAAAAGAATATTGCCGCAACAATTTCATTCGTGATCACATCTGCAAAACAAATGTTCAATGAACCAAACAAATTGAAGACTGTGAATGCTTGACAATGTGTCTTAGTTCTTGTTAGGTTAGGTTGAATTTTTTTTTAATTTTAATAATTTATAAAATAATTAATTATTTTATAAAAACAATTTATACCAGACCTGAGGGGCGGCTCAATAGACCAGTGGGTATGGCACCTGGCTACAAATCTAGAGGTCCCGGATTCGATTCCCGGGCCCGCACCATAAAATCAAGGTGCGTTTTTCAGCCCCCAGGTCGACTCAGCCTGTTGAAAATGAGTACCTGGGATAACACCCTGCGGATAATAATGGGCGGCTGAAGCGTAGTGCTCGCCACACCGCCTTCCTTGTATACCGTACGGCTCACACAAGGCCAGCCTACCCTGCCTACTCCATAAGCTACTTCGGTGGTACACATGGGGGCCATTATTATTAAATAATTAATCAACTTTACTCACTTTTAGAGACGAAAAATAAATACTTTTCGTGTTCGAAATTAATTATAATCGAATATTTATAAAATTATATGGTAAGAATCCTGAATTTCTCATTTTAGGAGCTCTAATCTTGAAGATAATATTATCCTCCACCCCTCCCATACAGATCCTAGTTAGGTCACTATGTTTAATACCCATTACTATTTTTTCACATTATTAATATTACTTAGCATGACTTTGTGTTTAAGTTATTGAAAAATATTTTCAATAATGTTTATACTGTAAACACTTTTACAATTTTAAACATAATGCAAAACTTACTTTGGAACAGCAATGACCTTTTCAAATACTTAGCAGTTTGAAATGCTAATACAAGTTTTCGCGTGGATTACGATAGCGCTGTCGTATGCTTACTCTGTGTGAGGCGATGTAGCGAAAGGAATTTTCTAGGAAATAAGAGTTATTGTAGGATATCTAAAACTAAATCAGGTGATAACTCTTTTTAACGGCACATAACCGTCGGAAAACCCAAACACAACATACGATTAGCCCAAGGTCTCTTCCTACCTTCTTCCTATATATCTTCCTATGCAGTGTGGCAATTTGCTCAAGATCCACCCTGCGACTAACTTCCTTGGCCGCTGTGTTGCAGATTATTGAAACGGTTTGACAATTTACCTCAAACGTATTCGTGTGATCTTTATGGATACACAAACAATTTACCACAATTTCGTAACCACGACCAGACTATGTTAATCATTTTCCAGTGGAAAAACGTATTTCTGCAGACAAACGCTTATTAATGTTTTTGCTCATATATTATTTCGCTCGCCTACACAGAGCAAGAGAAAGTAAAACTCAAGAGAGATTAATTAAACAAGCTGTGAGACAAAGTTTCCCTTCTGTTCATACAAAGCCACAGGCATATATTTCGCTAAGTAAATATGTAACGTCAGTAAAAATTAAATGCAATTAGCTCGTCGCGCAGTTAACAGTTACTTTAATATGAAGTAAGTAAATTAGAATAATCTGAAACTTTCCCTTCAACAGCCGGTGGGAAGTACTGTGTATACAATCTTGAATTGAGTTCCCACCGGAAACATGATCACGTGAACGTCTGTAATTTGAAGTCATCTTCTTTCACGTTTTCCTCTTACCTTTTTCTGTATACCATTAAAGTCAAAGATGGTGGTACGGTTTAGTGACAATACGCCGAACCGTGAAGTGGCGACGTGGCTCAATCTCTTATAAACGTGTTCATCCCTACTCTCAGCAATGCAACAGAAAACCAGAGAGACACACTTGTCTGAAAATACTTGTCGCGCCCACAAGTCTTCTTCTACCAGGGACTCTAGGCGAATCAGCCGTTCCGGTCCCAAAGCAATATATCCACTTCACCAAAGATTCCTAGGTCTTCCTATACTTCGCTGTCCAACAGGCTTGTTTTGCCAAACTGCAGTCTGTCATCCAATGCAATCCATCTCTCTTTGTTCTCTGCGACACGATCTTTGATATTAAAAAGGTTCAACTCCTTACGGATGTCTTCACTGTAGAGTCTATCCCTTCACGTGTAGCTACTAACAGATTGCAAAAATCTCATTTCCGATGCCTGCGTTCTACTTGCCGAAACTCAAATTTCAGAACCACACAATAACACTGGCACAGCCATTGTCTTATAAAATTTTAGTTTGAGACTCTTGGCAGCGCTCGAAGAATTGTCCCAATATTGACTGAAATTTAGCCAACTTGTGATCAACATTGTAATCCACAACATACGTGATGTCACGACCAAGATAGCGGAAATGTGACACCTGCTCTATATACTTTTATCCAATACAATAGCCTATTAGTCCGTGAGGGATATTAGCCCACAAGTGCCATACTTTTTGTTCTCTGCACACAAATGTTCATGTTGTAATTTGAACAGACTTGCTGTAACTGGAACACTGATCTCTGGAGCTCACATTCGTTGTTTTCTATTATTACTTGATCATCCGCAAACAGCACTGTATTCATATATGTTCTATTATTTATTTATTCCCTGATCCACTCGTAATTTCCACCCTCTATGTCATCAGTATAGATATTAAATAGTGCTGGAGACAAGCTAGAGCCTTGGCGCAATCCCCGATTAATATAAATCTCTTCTGTCAAATCCTCTCCTATATACAATACTACCCTTGTGCAATAGTATAAGCTCTTTATACCGTCTACAAGATGTTTAGCATAACCCCTCTTACACACAATGTCCCGCAGAATGGATCTGTTAACTCTATCAAATGCTTTCTCGTAGTGAATGAAAGCACGGTCTGACTCCTAATTAAATTCCTTTCTTTCCTTAATCAATATTTTCAAATAGAATGCGTCGTCAATGCAAGATTGGCCCTTACGAAATCCTGCCTGTTCGTCTAAAAGTAAAATATCGGAGATAGATCGAAGTCTTTCATTATTCCATATTACTTGTAAGTTGTATTTATCAAGTTTATACCTCTATAACTTGATGGCACAGTTCTATCATCTTGTTCTGTATACGATACCACACATCATCGGAAACTTCGATAATTTCGTAGCGACATCTCGTCCTGTTTCATTTCCAATACTGATAACAACGCAACCTAGATAAATTAAACTCAGAGACTTGTTGCAAAACAATTCCCTTAAAAACAATTTTTGGACACTTTCCCTGGAAGGCATGAGCAATGTTTTCTCCTTTAATATTTTGAAAATACATTTGTTCTGAAATGTGCTTCAAACGGTTAAAGAATACTGCAAACTCATCCTCCGCTTGTTGTATTAAGACTGCATCGTCAGCGTATAATAAAACATCCAAACTAGTTTGTCTAAAGCTTAACGCTAGAGGAAAGTAAGCCTAGAGGATATTACAGAGCATTTAATGATAAATATTGAAGGTCCTGTGTAGTTATGAACAACCAGACACTCGTGCACCATATATAATACGGAGCGAAGTTTATCACAGGGAAATGTTGCAAAAACGTTTTAGAGGCTGGTTGACGAACATCTATGAAAGACAAATTGTCGATATAAAATATATGATTCGCATTCTTTTACACTGAAATTAATCGGTCACTCAAAGATAAGAAAAGAAATCCATATACAGGCCTTGTTTGACAGTCGCAAATTGCAATGTCTACTAACGTAATTGAATATTTTATGAGCTATACAAGCGAATTGATCCACACTAATTAACTAAGTATAAGCAAATGGGACTTGACCAGTCGGTCAAGTCCGGCGCCAGTCAATATTCCGACGCCAGCTATTACAATGCTACTTTGCTAATACTATATAAACACTTTCCTAAGGATGTATTATCAGGATGTATTAACAACCATTACCACGCCAACAAACTTACGCGACTAATTTAAACAAAGAATGACAACATAATAATGAACAGCTTCAACTTTAGTGTCGACCACTAAAATAAATATTATTAACACGTCTATAATTAAGAACTTTAAAATGATCGTCATGACAGAATTGAAACACTTTAGGTCTATGAATAATAACAAATTTTATAACAAATCAACGACTCTGTGAACCTCAGATCGCACCGTGCACCAATCAGATTAGATTACACCGTTAGTTAGATAAGATTGCTGTTTTGAGTCCACGTTGCTACAATTAGTATTCATCAACTACAGCTTATTGCCTCTATTGGAATCGATCCACTCATGTGCAAGAAACATGTTAACAACGTATTTTTTAAAAAGTACACAGAAACACATCGTAGCAGTGTACCGACCAAAGTACCAAAGTCATACAGATCATCCAATTTGTTTATTAATTATATTCCAACGGAGTTGCCTACGATTTAATTTTTGTATGCTGGAAACGTATTTTTCTAATTTCGTCTGCGCAGGAGGCCTACATTAGCTCTATCCCTGTAACTAGCTCGGGACCAGTGCAAATGTACAGCGCTAAAATTATTTATTTAACGGGAACACTATAGATACATACGTAATAGGGCCCCGACTGCCTGCAGAGGACAATTTCTATTTTATTTTCACCAAAACATTTTCAACCAGGATGGATTTTTCCTAAACTTCGTCCGACAATGTCATAGACAATATGGCCACATTTTATGTCGCCTGATAATCGTATGACCGGAGTTCTTGACTTTTGACGACTTCCAGACAGTTAAAGACTTTTGAAGGCCGTTGACAGTGTTTCTTGGCAAGTACTCGAAGATATCCGACTTGATTACAGGAACACAAGAATTATATTCGAGTTGTGTAGGAGTCGAATGGAAATAAGATGTAAGCATGTACTTGGTGTGAAAGCTAAAATAAGGTAAGAACTAAGGCAGGATTGGTGCTCTGCTGCCGCTTCTGTCAAGATATGCATAGAGCAGGTGATCAATTTTTGCAAGGAAGATTTTAAAAGTAGGGGGCAGAAATTAACATGTTCCGATTTGCAGATGACTCTAGTAGTAAGAGTGGCGTACAAAACAATCTGCGTATTATGGAAGAAACAGCACGAGTTTGACATCAAAATTAGTAATAAAAAGACTGAAGTACTGATAATCGGACACCCCACGCCAGTGGCGGACATCCAATTGGGAGGGGTAAAGTTGAGGATGCTCACGACTTTCAAGCACCTAGGTAGCACAGTTTTTGAAGTTGGAAGACCTATTGTTGACATTAAATATAGAATGGCTTCGGCAAAAGTGGCCTTCGTAAAATAGAATACGACTACCTATGGAGATCAGGAAGTGTTTCATACTATTTTGTAAAAAGTGGATATGAAACATGGGACAATCGGAAAAAGGGACAACGAATGAATGGTGTTGGATGAGGATGTAAGGGTTCTCACTGAGGAACCGTGTAAGCAATGAAGTGGTGTTTTTTAGGTACATTAACTATATGCTTACGACAACACTAGAGCTGGAGCAGGTGTAACAAAATTAATGTAAAAATTGGTTGGGAAAGAGAACCTGGATCAAATAACTGGAGAGGTAGGAATGAGCAGTCAAAGGTTGCTAAACCAGTATTTGAAAATAACAGGTACAAACGAAAACGTTCCGAAAAAATAACACGTACAAATAACTGTTATTATATATTTATTATACAATACCTGTACTATATAATTTGTTATAATAAATAAATTGAAACTAAAAGTATTAACGGTTATAACGAGCAAAAATTTAAAAATTTCAAATTTTCTCCTCGACGGATTTTGTTCACACGAAGTTGTGTCAACGACTTCTAGTCGATGCAATAAATAAAACTTAATGTGAATATGTCAGAACAGCGTCGCTAACAAGACAATAGGAGGACGTTAAGTTCTACTCATCTATACAAATTGGATGTACGAGATGACAGGGGAAGTTTAGTTAAAAATTATTACCCACAACAGTCGACACAAAGCAGGCGAGGACACTCACAGTGTACTGAGAATTAAGGCATACGTTCAGTCAGGTTACGTCAGAATACGAGGTACTGCAAAAAAGGGGACAAGATGTTTACAAAGGAGTGTACGTACAGCACTTTAAGAGACAAAGTATGAAGTGGATAATTGACAGGACTCTAGCCAAACTACACAGCTGGAGGTAACGTCTAAGTGACAGACGCAATTTACGATTAGAAAGTCAGGGTGGCTTCACCAGCCAACATATGTCAAGAATTATTAATAGTTACAAAAAAGGGGTGCAAGAGAGAACAATGCTTCAGAAGGACCCAAGAACAGATGAAGGCAACTTAGAAAAACACAGCGTATATCCACACACAAAGGAGTGATCGACAGGCGCTTAATAGCTAGAAATTCTGCGAAATAGGTCAACGTTCGAACAGGACAAATCTGCGGATGTCTGACAACCTATCAGAGTACAACTCTTGCGAAGAACACCGGTGGAGAGGACAGTTTCTATTGCAACCAAAAGCCAAAGCGTATCAGGAGATAGAAACCAAAAAACCCTGGTGTAGAGGGACGAAATATTCCGAGAAAACTATGAGTTGACCTATCACAACTAAGAAAAGGCATGGACAGTCCAGAAGACAAAATTTGAGTAGGGACAAGCTGATAAAACTATGTGTCTAACACAGAGACGTGGCTAGTATATCTTAATTTGTAGCGGCCAGTATATTTCAAATTTCAAGTGGCTAGTAGATCTTAATTTGTGGAAGATAGTATATTACAATTTTGCGACTAGTGTATTTTAAACTTTCAAGCCAGTATATCTCAGTAAATTTCATGTTCAGTATATTTTGTACCAATCGGTATTTCTCAGTCTTAGTATCAAGTCTAATATCAGTATGAGTTTGATTAAAATTTGTGAACAATTATTTCGACGCGGTTTTACTGTGTTCAGTTACATGTAAATTAACAGACTTAGTGACATCGTCATGTCATAATATTCGGACTTAAGTGATTTTCTAATAGTGGAATTCAAAGTGCGATTTAACAGACTCATGTATTAATCCATCAAAGTGAACAATACAATCTCGACACGTACAAATATCATTACTAGTGTATTGTACAAAATAGACGAACTTACAATTAGTCAGTGCTACTAAATCACATTAAACATAATAGAGCATGAAATATTTAAACGAACTAATCTAATTATACAGTATATACATTGATAGAAAGTGAAATAAGTGACGAACGGACATAAACATTAATGTTGCAAAATGAACATACAACACTTATTTTAGAATGAATTATTCAAACTAACACAAAATCCATTACTTATTTACACAACTCTATTTCGACGCGAGTTATCGTGGGTGTATACAAGTGTTCGTGCTATCGACGTCAGTCAACAAGATGTGTCTTCCTGTCTTCATCACCACAAGGACCGGACATCGCTGGACACTAAATGGATATTCTAAAAATCTCAAGTAACCATTATTAATTTATTACTTTAAGTAACTACTACTGACCTGATTCTTTCAAAGAATTCCTACCCTGGGAAGTTATAAATAAATGTAATGAATACAATTAGAGTTGAAAGTTATAAATAACGAATGTGTTAAAGACTATCTGGGATTAATGAACGCATCAATAATTAGTATTTGAATTGTTGTATTCTATGATTTATGTATGTATGTCTTTTTTTTCAGCGAATATATAAACTAGAACTTGTTTTTTGAAATATGTATGTATTTACAGATGCAACGACGTTTTTATGTGTATGATTATAATTTTATGAATGAATAATAAATTAGCTATTTAAGTTGATTTTACACATGCGTTCATTATTACAGATAACCCACGTGTTAAATTAATCTTTAAAAACATAAATTAATTGTCTAAGAGTCTTTTTTCCAAGTGATTTAATTGAATTCACAATATTAATTGTTAACTGATATCAATGTAAATGGCAATACCAATCGCGAGCCTTATGAAGGATATCATTTGTTAAAACCAGTTAGGTATGGTAAACACTTAAGATAACACCACAACTAGCGACCCAAATAGCGCTGTAGGGAGTCAAGAGGAAAGGGCGCGAGGCCAGACGTCCAAACCAGAAGACGTGAATCTTCAGATGTTAATGGATTTCATACGACAAGAGAGCGAGAAACAAGAAGAAAGTAATCAATTAATTAACGAAAATTGTAGAGCAATTAGCGAAAAGCTAGAGAAACAAGAAGAAAATAGTAAATTAATTAGCGAAAAGCTAGAGAAACAAGAAGAAAATAGTAAATTAATTAGCGAAAAGCTCGACCAGCATAAGGAAGAGATGAAACGACAGTCAGCGGAACAGCTTACGCAGATACGGTCCGAGATACGAGAATACCAGCAGGCCTGGGAAGGGAAGATCAATGAATTACAAAAGAAACAAGATGATATAGTAAGAGAATTGAGAGAAGATGCGAACAAGAAATACGAAGAGATACAGGAAGCATGAGAAACCGATCGCCAAGAATGGATGGCAGCGATCCACAATACCCAAACAACTGTTAAAAAGATTCATAATAAATTTGATGCTCACGTCAAAGACGCCAATAAGAAGCATGAAGAGTTAAAGGCCGAAATACGTGATACCATACGGCAGAAACAACAAGAACAAGGTGAAACAAACAACAACATGATGCAGAAATTGGAAGAAGTCGACGGGAGACAGCGTTCAACGGAACAGAAGTTGGACGAAACCACAAAAGAAAAGACGACACGAATAGAAGAATTGAAATACCATTTAACAAAAGTAAAGGAGAACCAGGAGAGACTACAGAGACGATTAATGGAAGGCGAGTGTGGCACGATGAACCGAATTAATGGACCTAACCACAACGACCTCAAATATAACGGTACTGACAGATTCCCCATGGAATTTCTTAAGGAGCTGTCCGAGGTACAGGAACTATACTACCCCACTGATAATATTAAGTGGGTAGGTAGACATTTAGAGTTAGACGCCGGAATTTGGTGGAGAGTTATACGAAGCCAAATATCCAATTTTGAAGAATTTAAAGAAGCGTTCTCGCAAAAATACTGGGGACAAGAACGGCAAGACAGCATACGAGATCATCTTGAATATGGGATATTTGATTGGCGTGGTCCAATTAATGCGATCCAATATATAGAGCGTATATTATTGGAAAGTAGACAATTATCACCTACTTTGACAGATCGACAGTTGATCCGGATGATCGCACGTCATTTTGGGCGTGAGATCCAGCTCGCTGTTATCACGAGAGGAATTACAATTCCAAACTTTGAGTCTTTAATTATAGAATATACACAAATTCATCCGAGAAATAACAGAGTCGAGTTATGTAACAACGAACGAGGGGAGAAACTCATACAAGGATAGTGAAAGTTTTACAAACAAAACGACTGGAACGCAGAAGAAGGCTTGGGGTGAGAGACCGCCCGCAAACACAACAGCACCGCACTGGGGAGTGGCGACCCGTGAATACAATAGAGTTTGTCAATAAATGCGGTTCGACTTCGAGCAACAAACCCAAAGCGGCTCGCCAAGAAGAAAAAAAAAAATTCATTTGTACAGTAAAGGAGATAGCCAACAATACGGATGGTTATCAAACTAATGTAATACTACCTGACTTAAGAAACGAATTGTTATGCGATCATGACGAGGAGATTGTCCAGCGAATAATCAAATGTCCAGAAATAACTATAAAATTTAACAATAATATTACGGTACAAGCTCTGCTTGACACGGGAAGCGTTATCAATGGATTATCGGAATCTTGGTTCAATCAAAATAAGCAAAACATAGCACCTTATGAAATTTACCTATGACCAATACTTTAATAATTAGCGTGGTAGGCAATAAATCAAAATTAATAAGGAAGCAGATATTATGTGATAGATATCGATGGGAGCAAGAATGAATGTGTGTTCCTCATTATACCAGACCTGATAAAACCATGTATTTTAGGAATTAGTTTTCTCCAGGAAGCAGGATGTCTCATTAATTGGGAAAAAGGGTCATCGAATTAAAAGGAAAGGCTGACGAAGCAGCGTGCACAGTGCCAATTATGCATATGGAGGTGGTGGACATAGAAGAAGACGAAGATATCATGCGAAACATCGATAAGAAGGTGGAGAGCATTGACTGCGGAGATAAAAGAATATTGATGAGGTTAAGAGAAATTCTCGTAAGAAATAAAAGTTTATTCAGGGAGTGCCCCGGAAGGATCGAAGGATACGTTCACGAGTTCCAAGTCACAGACAGGACACCGTACTTTCAGAGGGGATGGCCTGTCCCATTAGCATATAAAGGGAAGGTGGATGATGAGATAAGTCGAATGTTACGGTATGGGGTCATTGAGCGATGCAACAGCGCCTATATCAACCCACTCGTTACTGTTATTAAGAAAGATGGAAGAGTACGATTATGTCTGGATGCGAGGAAGGTGAACAGCGTGACGATTCCGGACTATGAGGGAGCCTCACCGATAAACGATATTTTGGCTAGATGTAGTGAAATGAAGTATTTATCCACCGTAGACTTAACAAGTAGTTTCTGGCAAGTACCACTGAAGCCAGAGTGCCGGAATTTCACCGCTTTTATGTATGAAGGCAAATGTTATCGCTTCACAGTTACGCCGTTTGGACTGAGTACCAGTTCTGCTGCACTAACCAGGGGATTGGACACAGTATTGGAGGAAGAAGTTAAGAAAAACACCATCATTTACGTAGATGATTGCTTATGTTATTCCGGAGATCTAGAAACACATCTATCACATTTAGATTTATTGTTGGCTAACTTAAGAAGAGCGAATTTGACCATCAATTTAGATAAGTCGCAATTTTTTAAGCAAGAAATTGCATACCTTGTATATCGTCTAACTACGCAAGGAATACAGGCGACGGATGAGAAGATTGACGCAATTATGAAGTTTCCAACACTTCGAAACCAAAAGAAACTAAAGGGTTTCTTGGGCCTAACAAATTTTTATAACCGCTTTACAGATAAATACGCCGAAACAACCAGACCGTTACTTGAATTATTAAGAAAAGGACATAGATTCACATGGACACCGGAACTAAACAAATGTTTCCAACAAGTTAAAGAACTATTTGTAGAAACAGTGATCGTGAAGTTTCCTCGAATAAACCAACGATACTACATGCAATGCGACGCCAGCAACTTTGCATATGGCGGGCAGCTATATCAACTGGACGAGGAAGGAAAAATCGGAGTTATAGCATTTACTAGCAAAACATTCAAGGGTGCAGAAAGGAATTACTACACCACTGAAAAGGAGCTCTTGAGTATTGTGAGATGTCTCGAAAAATTCCGCATATATATATATATATATATATATATATAGGGCAACCTTTAACCGTTATCACGGCTAATAAGGCATTGACCTTTATGAAGAAATGCCAATTAAATAATTCACGAATAACACGCTGGATTTTAAGTATCCAAGAGTACAAGTTCGATATCGTCCATTGCAAGGGCAAAGACAACATTGTTGCCGATCTTCTAAGCAAAAACCCAGGAGACGCCACGTTACAAAAAATTAGCGATAATACGTTCGAATATTTAATTAATCACATAATGATCATGATGGATAGAAAAGTAAGCAAAATAATTATGGACATTGGAAAATATCAACTTGAAGATACTAAACTTAGGACTATTATAGATAAGATAAATGAAGAATGTTTAGATAAGGAAGTAGGTAAATTTTATAGATATGTTAACGAGAAATTATATAGAGTACGTAAGAGGGAACGGAAACTGTACATACCGAACAGTGTATCCGGAGAAGTAATCGCCGAAATACACAGGATGTATGGGCACCTGGGATCGAAGAAATGTACAAAAATGTTACAAGAACATTTTACCATAGACAGAATGTTGAAGAAAGTGAAGAATTACGTAAGGACGTGCGACGTGTGTCAAAAATGCAAAGACGCAGATAACAAGGTCTTGTTCGGCGGAACAAAAGCTATTGTCCCGTTAGGTAGGGGTGACCTAGTGAGCGCGGACTACTTTGGACCGCTACCCGTCTCGTCCGCTGGGGTAAGATATTTGTTCGTTACTGTAGACAATTTCACAAAATACGTACGACTGTTTACACTTAGGAGGGCAACGACCGCTGCCACGTTAAGGAGGGTACACCAGTATTGTGAAGAGTTTGGGAGTCCCAAAATGATTCTCACTGACAATGGGACACAGTTCACATCGAAAAAATGGGTGAACGGCTTAAATGAGTTAAACATTCATCCAAGATACACCGCAATTAGAAACCCATGTGCGAATCTGGCTGAAAGGATTAATAGACAGCTCGGAAATTTATTCAGGATCTTCGTATGTGACCAACATACTAAGTGGTCGCGTTATGTATCTGTAATCGAAAGTTGCTTTAACGAGACGTACCACGAGACTATATAGGTAACACCCTATGAGGCACATCTCGGCAAAAAACCGACAAGAGTTTGGGAAAAATACCTAGACAAAGACATACTTCAAGTTAAAGGAGCTGACCACAACCAAATATTTGTAAAGATGAAAGAGAACAGGGAAAATCCAAAATTGTGTAATGAATCCAAAATCATTACTAAGTTCCAGATTGGTGAAAAGGTTTTAATAAGGACCCATTATCAGTCAGACGCGATCCAGAAAAGGATTGATAAATTTTGTGAACTATACTGTGGGCCATACAAGGTACATCGAGTTCTTGGGGATGCTACATACCAGCTCGTCGACTGCGATGACGAAAGCAAGATCCGAGAGAAATTCAATGTGAGGCAAATGAATAAGTATTACGAGCCAGAGAACAGAATGTGATATGAAAAAAGGAGAAAGTGGTAGAATCAAAAAGAAAGTGGTAGATTCAAGCTGGCTTAATCAAAAGAAAAATATGTAATCTAAATGTCAATTGTAACTTAAGAACCTACTTAGTTATTAGATCACTGATGATATGTTAGATAATAAGTGTGAGTCAATATTTTGATTGACATTCTTTATGAATTATTGTAGTGAATACAAAGAACATTTTGGTTACGACAACTTGTTTGAATAGCAATAAATTATTGAAACAAAGTGAAAAAAAAGGACACTTAAAAGTAAATAAGTGATATTGAATTAATAAACTATATTGCAAATAAATCTTGTTAAAGTGAATGTACATCATTGATAGGTTAGGAATTTGAATTGATGTTAGAACGAAGCAAATAACTCGTTATCAAAAAAATTTATGTGTATGTATATAGATGATCAAACAATATGAATATAAATAAAACTAACGTAACGGATATGTTAGTCATCAATCTAATTATAATTAAAATTTTCAAGAACAAATTATTGGTAGGATTATTTATACTGCATAAGATATATATTCTAGCAGATTTTCTTTAATTATATGTAAAGCGTTACATTAAATATATTGAATTTAATATTGATTTGTTTGATATTATATTGTATGGATAGTATTCTAGAAGGTAAATGAATTGTTTGGTTAATTAATGTACATACCATCCGTTGAATTTATGATTTGTTTTGTGATTAGAGATAAGGTACTTATACGTAATCAATATGTAATTACGATGATGTTAAATGCGTTCAACCATTCCAGATAGTTAGCAATAAATTCGTAGTTGCAATTAAAACTAAAAGGGGGTACACCAATTGTAATACAAGTCATGAAAAGTTGGTTAACATGTTATATCCCTCCCGGAGGAAGATGAACATGGTGAGGCGACGTACAGGGCGCAGAATTTGGATTTGAATTGTTCCCTAAGGTCACATCATCAAATCAAAATTGAGGACGCTATAACGAGCAAAAATTTCAAATTTTCTCCTCGACGGATTTTGTTCACACGAAGTTGTGTCAACGACTTCTAATCGATGAAACAAATAAAACTTAATGTGAAAATGTCAGAACAGCGTCGCTAACAAGACAATAGGAAAACGTTAAGTTCTACTCAACTATAGAAATTGGATGTATGAGATGACAGGGAAGTTTAGTTAAAAATTATTACCCACAACAGTCGACACAAAGCAGGCGAGGACACTCACACGTGTACTGAGAATTAAGGCATACGTTCAGTCAGGTTACGTCAGAATACGAGGTACTGCAAAAAAGGGGACAAGATGTTTACAAAGGAGTGTACGTACAGCACTTTAAGAGACAAAGTATGAAGTGGATAATTGACAGGACTCTAGCCAAACTACACAGCTGGAGGTAACGTCTAAGTGACAGACGCAATTTACGATTAGAAAGTCAGGGTGGCTTCACCAGCCAACATATGTCAAGAATTATTAATAGTTACAAAAAAGGGGTGCAAGAGAGAACAATGCTTCAGAAGGACCCAAGAACAGATGAAGGCAACTTAGAAAAACACAGCGTATATCCACACACAAAGGAGTGATCGACAGGCGCTTAATAGCTAGAAATTCTGCGAAATAGGTCAACGTTCGAACAGGACAAATCTGCGGATGTCTGACAACCTATCAGAGTACAACTCTTGCGAAGAACACCGGTGGAGAGGACAGTTTCTATTGCAACCAAAAGCCAAAGCGTATCAGGAGATAGAAACCAAAAAACCCTGGTGTAGAGGGACGAAATATTCCGAGAAAACTATGAGTTGACCTATCACAACTAAGAAAAGGCATGGACAGTCCAGAAGACAAAATTTGAGTAGGGACAAGCTGATAAAACTATGTGTCTAACACAGAGACGTGGCTAGTATATCTTAATTTGTAGCGGCCAGTATATTTCAAATTTCAAGTGGCTAGTAGATCTTAATTTGTGGAAGATAGTATATTACAATTTTGCGACTAGTGTATTTTAAACTTTCAAGCCAGTATATCTCAGTAAATTTCATGTTCAGTATATTTTGTACCAATCGGTATTTCTCAGTCTTAGTATCAAGTCTAATATCAGTATGAGTTTGATTAAAATTTGTGAACAATTATTTCGACGCGGTTTTACTGTGTTCAGTTACATGTAAATTAACAGACTTAGTGACATCGTCATGTCATAATATTCGGACTTAAGTGATTTTCTAATAGTGGAATTCAAAGTGCGATTTAACGGACTCACGTATTAATCAATCAAAGTGAACAATACAATCTCGACACGTACAAATATCATTACTAGTGTATTGTACAAAATAGACGAACTTACAATTAGTCAGTGCTACTAAATCACATTAAACATAATAGAGCATGAAATATTTAAACGAACTAATCTAATTATACAGTATATACATTGATAGAAAGTGAAATAAGTGACGAACGGACATAAACATTAATGTTGCAAAATGAACATACAACACTTATTTTAGAATGAATTATTCAAACTAACACAAAATCCATTACTTATTTACACAACTCTATTTCGACGCGAGTTATCGTGGGTGTATACAAGTGTTCGTGCTATCGACGTCAGTCAACAAGATGTGTCTTTCTGTCTTCATCACCACAAGGACCGGACATCGCTGGACACTAAATGGATATTCTAAAAATCTCAAGTAACCATTATTAATTTATTACTTTAAGTAACTACTACTGACCTGATTCTTTCAAAGAATTCCTACCCTGGGAAGTTATAAATAAATGTAATGAATACAATTAGAGTTGAAAGTTATAAATAACGAATGTGTTAACAAAGACTATCTGGGATTAATGAACGCATCAATAATTAGTATTTGAATTGTTGTATTCTATGATTTATGTATGTATGTCTTTTTTTTCAGCCAATATATAAACTAGAACTTGTTTTTTGAAATATCTATGTATTTACAGGTGCAACGACGTTTTTATGTGTATGATTATAATTTTATGAATGAATAATAAATTAGCTATTTAAGTTGATTTTACAAATGCGTTCATTATTACAGATAACCCACATGTTAAATTAATCTTTAAAAACATAAATTAATTGTCTAAGATTCTTTTTGCTAAGTGATTTAATTGAATTCACAATATTAATTGTTAACTGATATCAATGTAAATGGCGATACCAACGCGAGCCTTATGAAGGATATCATTTGTTAATCTATAAATAATTAAAGTAATTATTCAATTAATTCACAATTTAATTAATTGCACATTGTACGGTGTTACTTTACACTGTGACTTTATTAAGCTATTATTGCTTAAAAGAAAATAAGAAACAAGAGAATTTGTAGACCTATCTCCCTTTGGAAATACTAATTTAAGTTTTCACTAAGAGTAAACAAACTGACATAGATTTAATATTACATTATTGATACCATTTTGGTTAGACAAATCAGTTGCGAAATTCAGGCAATGAAATTTTAGGTTGCACGTAATTGCACAACAAAAGAATGTCAACAAAATTTACGTGCGATGTGCAGTGAAGTTAAAATCATTTCCGAAATCACATTAACAAAAAGTAGGCCTACTATATGGCCTATCAGCCACTCTGTAGGTTATAACACAATATAATTCGCTTTTTCAAAATTTACCAAGTAGGTGACTAGTATAATATATAATTTGGTATTATAATCTGTATTATATATCTGCATAATACACGAGAATAAATGTGACATCAGTATGATTTTTTTCATTTAGTAAAAACATCGTCTCTTTGGCATAGAGATATATTCTGTACCTTGCTGTTTTGCTTCGTTTCGTACCTGTATGGCAATCGGCAAATGCGCAGAATTATTCAGCACCAAAAAGTGGCTTCGTATTCGTGTACTCGTAATACTCTAATAAGTTACTTGTAGTACTAGTTTACTTCTTGTTACTTGTGTACCCGTAAGATTCCTAATACTCGTAGTACTCATTTACTTGTTGTTACTTATGTAGGCCTACTTGTTTACTCGTTAGTTGCGCAGGGGAGTCCCGCGACTCGGAACCGCGAGTAATCGGAACGTGTATTTCGACTTTCAGTTATTGTTGAATCGGAACAAGTATTCAACTTTTCAGTCACTGTTATATCCGCTCCACAAAAATATCGTTCCAAAATACCTGTTATAGTCACTTCTAAGTCACAGATGTTTCAAAGAGAGGACAAAAGTACCGGAAATATGATAGACTTCAGAATACGGTCGCCCATCAATCTACAGATTGAAAGATTGAAGTTAAAAGAAAAATCGTCTGACCAATATAAAGACCTATTGCTTTTTCATAGCAATAACGCCACCTGTTAATCCCCATACCAGAAGAAGGCATTTTTGCTTATGTAACAAAGAAATACGCAGTACGAATGTCATGTCACGGTTAATTAAACAGATAAGTGCACCCACGTTGGATTGCAAATTTCAGTTATCACGCGATAATTACTTTGATAACAATACTGTGATTAACCGTCAAACTGTGTCCGTTGTCCTTTGCACGGTTTGTACACAACAGTGTGTGTGTGTGTGTGTGTGTGTGTGTGTGTGTGTGTGTGTGTGTGTGTGTGTGTGTGTGTGTGTGTGTGTGTGTGTGTGACATTTACTTACTGAAGGGCATTTCGCTTTCAGTAACCATCCGCTGCTGACCTCCGCAAACTCACCTTTCTCTCTACAGTCATTAAAAAAAAGGAAACGCTCTGTGACGTTCGAACAGTTTTAAAACACGGATTCTGCAGTTTTTCTCATCTTAAACACTGTTAGTATCGTCTGCTTTCACTGAATCGTCTGGAAGCACGAGTCTGGAAGCGATATTCGCGAGTCAACTTTAGCCGTCCATCGCCGAAATATGTCGTCCACGTAGATATCAAAAAGTGTCGGTGAAACAGGGCATCCTGTGTTAACAATATACTTCACGTAATTAAAAAATGTTTGCTTGAAGTATTTAAATATCCGTATGTGTTCACAAGAACAGTTTGGCTTTGTATTTTTGTTTTTTTCCGTATGATGACAGGAGGCAGAATAACCGAAGAGCGCAGAAAGTTTGCTGGAGGATTGGCATCAAACAGTGTAAACGGACATCCGTGCAATTTACATATAATGCGGATGTGAGCAAGGTATTAGATTAGTCAAGCAGAACCGCCAGGACGGTGACAAAGGATGACCTCTTTAGGTCGAAGACGTATAAAGGTCACGACGGCTTTGCAAAATGGAGTAATGAATGATCTTATTAAGTACAATGGAATAAAGTGAACTGGACAATTGTTCGAATGTGAGACTGGACAGGCTTTCCCTCATCAGTGGGCAGAGATCAAACGCTGCTGATGATGATCGTCGTCGTCTGCACTTCACGGATTAGGCGGCTGCCACTCCCGACTTCACACTTTACTCCATCTTCTGGGTGACCGTCCTGCTTCTCCCTCGTAGGTCACAGTATGTTATTTGCTTGATTAGTCGTTCACCATCTATCCTTTCTAAACGATTTCTCCACTGCTGTCTGTCTTGTTGAATTTTGTCGTTCAATGCGTAGGCCTATATACCAAAATCCAGTTTTCAGATTATATCAGGATCAGTGGCGGATCGTCCAGGAATACAATAGGGCGCATTCCCCTCCCCCATTAAATCTGTAAATTAAAATTGATAATAATACAGGTAACAAGTTTAAACTGTTCCCTTATGGAACAGATACTTTTGGTGTGACTAATAGCGATCACCCGATGTTTTCGGCATGGTCCGGAAGTCAGGCGCTATCTCTACAGCCCTACCTGTCTGTTGTTAACCGAGTGGTCTTTGCGGAGAACAGGGAAAAAGGACGTGTACATTACTTTTATGCTTTTAAGTGAAGCGGCAGCTATGTCAGGTGGGGTCAGCCTACTAAACTGATTTCGCGATTCTTTTCATAGAGAAACGGTGCGTTATTTGAAACGTCTCTGTTGCTGTTCAAGTGCATAGACCTATGTTTTCTGTTTTTATTATAGTTTTTGTTGTGTTTTGTTCAATCTCATATGTAAACATGGTGTTGTGGTAATTTATTCTTTATTAGGCTGTGTGTTTCTGTCGTGCTTTTTATACGTAAACGTAGTGATGTAGATACTTATTCTGTGTACGACTGGGCCTGTTTCATTTAATAATAAAAAATCGATTTAGCGTTTAAGTTTAGGAACGTGAATTTGACCCATCATGTGTTTGCCTTCCGCCGCCCTATTTTTCGGGGGAGGGGACCTTTCCAAAAACGACAGGGGTCTATGGGGGTAAAAGTATAAGCACACATGCTGCGTTTTACGAAAATCGGATGATGCACTCAAACGTTATCGCGAGACTTCTTCCAGACAGACGAATACCAAAAGGTGGAGTTAAAACTTGAGAGCTCACTTTACTCGTTCAGCAACACGAGAGTTTAAATATTAACTTCGGTCTGGAGCCGTCTCCAACACCAAATCTTAAAAAAAGCTTACAGTCTGACACCAAAAGATCTGACAAACTTTTCCTTTGATGCGAATTGCCTTTACTTCTTACTGAAGGCGGCTTTAGCTTGAACTAATGTTTCTTCCATCAACTTCCTAAGTACGTGAAAACATTACGCATCTTGTATCAGTTTTGTACCGTTGATTCATATGTCAAGGTCTACAGTGTTTCTACCAAGCCATGCCTGCCGTTTTCATTTTATTGATTTTCATCTTTTAAAATTTGGTCCATCATTAGTAGATTTACTTTCCGATCTTCTTCGATCTCCCCTAAAACTCCCCATATCCCCGTACAACAAAAAACACCTCTTCAACGTACTCATCACATTCTAGATAACAGTCTCTAAAACTCTAAAGAAATAGTATCATTATCGAATTTACTGAAAGTTCACCTATTTGGCGAGTAATCATAGTTCTTAAAAGTGGAATTCATTAATTAGGATAATTGTTCACCTTGTTATTTGAATTAGCAGTCTCTGAAATTCCAACTTAGTCGTATTTACTTGCTGAACGAGGCCTTTCAGTGTTTCCACCATTTGCAAGTCCTAAACCACCACCTTTAAGTTCAGGACGGTCAAGACCTCGTCCGGAACATGACAAGTAGCAGTTCAGCAAGTTAACACGACAAAGTAGGAATTATAATAATGTTTCTTTATTATTCAGCGTTACTTACTGTGCAAGATGTAGTGCACAAAGTCTCAACGGTAAGTTCTGATGGTAATTATAACTGCAGTGGCGTATCACTTTGATTGTGATATCGACTTGATGAATCCAATACTGACAGAACATAAACAAACTTGGTACATATTAGTAATCTATTCTCGAAAACATTCATTTCACTGTATACACAAGCCAGATATCTTTTAATAACTGCTTTTCAACGAAGTACCGAGGTTTCAACTAGATGACTACTTTTTCACTTTGTGTACAAGATATGGGCAATATGGAAAAAGAATAGAAAAGATCATGCAAACAAAATTAACAATGTAATCAAGATGCATTTATCGTTAACGTCTCAATTAAGTTGTCTTGCTTATCGTCTGTCTCAATGAATGTATTTATGTCTCATCAGTTTATCTTACTCTTTGAATAACACAGTGAAATCACTTGTTCCACTCCTCAACACTGCCGCCTGACCTTCATAGGTCAACCTTTTGAATGATTTGCATAGAACTCGTTGAAAGATATGGCTTCAATACTTACGTTCTGATATTTACAATGTTCTTATTTGCTGTCGACATCTGAGTAAATAAAATATAAATTCAGATGCCGATATTTAAAAAAATAATAAGTATTTATTTTTATTCTTACTAATGGGAGCGGGGTCCTGTGCGACCTACAACACATTTCCCACACCCCTGAACCTCCTGCCACACGTTAATCATAACATAAAAACAACTGTACAAATTCGAATCCATCCGCGAACTAGAGGTGTGCTAAACTAGTATTTGAAAATAACACATACGAACGAAACCGTTCAAAAAAAATAATACGTACAAGTACCCCAAGTACGTACCTGTTATTATATACCTATTATTCATTATACACTAAAAACTCGTTTATCCGAATCTGATGGGACCGCACTCGATTAGGATAAACGAAATTTCAGATAAACCGAAACTTCTATTTAAATAATAATACATATATGTAAGTACAGTAACATTGTTTAATAATAATAATTTAAAAGTTATTTACAGTGAATATGACACACTACTCTATAAAACGGCATCGCACTGTAAATTATAGTTTCTACATTACTGAAACAGTCCTATTGCTTGAATTGTTCATGATATCCGGGCTGTTTGGCCGTGGTCCATGGTTTATAACAAAACCATAACTTATATATTTCACTACACAACACAACCAAACAGCATACTTAACGACCAATTACACTATAAATCACATACACTTTTTGGCACAATTATACAGAAAACTAACAATAATTTGGATCCCCGCGCCAATCCCCTACCTCCACACACCACCCCCACTAAACCTTCCAAATAAAAACCGTTACGAGTTTCTTGCAGTCTGTCTCAAACTGCTGACGAACGCGCACATCACGCCGAAACGCGTACGGGAAGAAAAAACAAGTAAGTTTCAATATTCTACATTAAGTTATACTGTGAAAAAAGAAGATGAACAATCAAAACAATTAAATTATTGATTCCATTTTACTTAGACAAATCAGTTGCGAAACAAAGGCAATGAAATTTAGAGTGCACGTAATAGCACAACAAATAATGTCAACAAAATTTACGTGAGATGTGCAGTGAAGTTAAAATCATCTCCGAAATCACATTAACAAAAAGTACTATATGGCCTATCAGCCACTCTGTATGTTATAACACAATATAATTCGCTTTGTCAAAATTTACCAAGTTGGTGGCTAGTATAATAGGTATATAATTTGTTATTATAATCTGTATTACATATCTGCATAACACATCGAGAATAGAATGTAACATCACTATGAACTTTTTTCACCTATTAAAAACAGCTTCGTCTCTTTGGCTTAGAGGTATTCTGAACCTCACTGTTAATTCGTAGTACTCGTTTATTCGTTAGTTGCATAGGGGGATCACGCGACTCGGAACCGCGAGTAATCGGAACGGGTATTTCGACTTTTCAGTTACCGTTGAAGGGGAACAGGTATTTCAAATTTTTAGTCATTGTTATATCCGCTCCACAAAAATATCGTTCCAAAATACCTGTTATAGTCACTTCTAAGTCACAGATGTTTCAAAGAGAGGACAAAAGTACCGGAAATATGATAGACTTCAGAATACGGTCGCCCATCAATCTACAGATTGAAAGATTGAAGTTAAAAGAAAAATCGTCTGACCAATATAAAGACCTATTGCTTTTTCATAGCAATAACGCCACCTGTTAATCCCCATACCAGAAGAAGGCATTTTTGCTTATGTAACAAAGAAATACGCAGTACGAATGTCATGTCACGGTTAATTAAACAGATAAGTGCACCCACGTTGGATTGCAAATTTCAGTTATCACGCGATAATTACTTTGATAACAATACTGTGATTAACCGTCAAACTGTGTCCGTTGTCCTTTGCACGGTTTGTACACAACAGTGTGTGTGTGTGTGTGTGTGTGTGTGTGTGTGTGTGTGTGTGTGTGTGTGTGTGTGTGTGTGTGTGTGTGACATTTACTTACTGAAGGGCATTTCGCTTTCAGTAACCATCCGCTGCTGACCTCCGCAAACTCACCTTTCTCTCTACAGTCATTAAAAAAAAGGAAACGCTCTGTGACGTTCGAACAGTTTTAAAACACGGATTCTGCAGTTTTTCTCATCTTAAACACTGTTAGTATCGTCTGCTTTCACTGAATCGTCTGGAAGCACGAGTCTGGAAGCGATATTCGCGAGTCAACTTTAGCCGTCCATCGCCGAAATATGTCGTCCACGTAGATATCAAAAAGTGTCGGTGAAACAGGGCATCCTGTGTTAACAATATACTTCACGTAATTAAAAAATGTTTGCTTGAAGTATTTAAATATCCGTATGTGTTCACAAGAACAGTTTGGCTTTGTATTTTTGTTTTTTTCCGTATGATGACAGGAGGCAGAATAACCGAAGAGCGCAGAAAGTTTGCTGGAGGATTGGCATCAAACAGTGTAAACGGACATCCGTGCAATTTACATATAATGCGGATGTGAGCAAGGTATTAGATTAGTCAAGCAGAACCGCCAGGACGGTGACAAAGGATGACCTCTTTAGGTCGAAGACGTATAAAGGTCACGACGGCTTTGCAAAATGGAGTAATGAATGATCTTATTAAGTACAATGGAATAAAGTGAACTGGACAATTGTTCGAATGTGAGACTGGACAGGCTTTCCCTCATCAGTGGGCAGAGATCAAACGCTGCTGATGATGATCGTCGTCGTCTGCACTTCACGGATTAGGCGGCTGCCACTCCCGACTTCACACTTTACTCCATCTTCTGGGTGACCGTCCTGCTTCTCCCTCGTAGGTCACAGTATGTTATTTGCTTGATTAGTCGTTCACCATCTATCCTTTCTAAACGATTTCTCCACTGCTGTCTGTCTTGTTGAATTTTGTCGTTCAATGCGTAGGCCTATATACCAAAATCCAGTTTTCAGATTATATCAGGATCAGTGGCGGATCGTCCAGGAATACAATAGGGCGCATTCCCCTCCCCCATTAAATCTGTAAATTAAAATTGATAATAATACAGGTAACAAGTTTAAACTGTTCCCTTATGGAACAGATACTTTTGGTGTGACTAATAGCGATCACCCGATGTTTTCGGCATGGTCCGGAAGTCAGGCGCTATCTCTACAGCCCTACCTGTCTGTTGTTAACCGAGTGGTCTTTGCGGAGAACAGGGAAAAAGGACGTGTACATTACTTTTATGCTTTTAAGTGAAGCGGCAGCTATGTCAGGTGGGGTCAGCCTACTAAACTGATTTCGCGATTCTTTTCATAGAGAAACGGTGCGTTATTTGAAACGTCTCTGTTGCTGTTCAAGTGCATAGACCTATGTTTTCTGTTTTTATTATAGTTTTTGTTGTGTTTTGTTCAATCTCATATGTAAACATGGTGTTGTGGTAATTTATTCTTTATTAGGCTGTGTGTTTCTGTCGTGCTTTTTATACGTAAACGTAGTGATGTAGATACTTATTCTGTGTACGACTGGGCCTGTTTCATTTAATAATAAAAAATCGATTTAGCGTTTAAGTTTAGGAACGTGAATTTGACCCATCATGTGTTTGCCTTCCGCCGCCCTATTTTTCGGGGGAGGGGACCTTTCCAAAAACGACAGGGGTCTATGGGGGTAAAAGTATAAGCACACATGCTGCGTTTTACGAAAATCGGATGATGCACTCAAACGTTATCGCGAGACTTCTTCCAGACAGACGAATACCAAAAGGTGGAGTTAAAACTTGAGAGCTCACTTTACTCGTTCAGCAACACGAGAGTTTAAATATTAACTTCGGTCTGGAGCCGTCTCCAACACCAAATCTTAAAAAAAGCTTACAGTCTGACACCAAAAGATCTGACAAACTTTTCCTTTGATGCGAATTGCCTTTACTTCTTACTGAAGGCGGCTTTAGCTTGAACTAATGTTTCTTCCATCAACTTCCTAAGTACGTGAAAACATTACGCATCTTGTATCAGTTTTGTACCGTTGATTCATATGTCAAGGTCTACAGTGTTTCTACCAAGCCATGCCTGCCGTTTTCATTTTATTGATTTTCATCTTTTAAAATTTGGTCCATCATTAGTAGATTTACTTTCCGATCTTCTTCGATCTCCCCTAAAACTCCCCATATCCCCGTACAACAAAAAACACCTCTTCAACGTACTCATCACATTCTAGATAACAGTCTCTAAAACTCTAAAGAAATAGTATCATTATCGAATTTACTGAAAGTTCACCTATTTGGCGAGTAATCATAGTTCTTAAAAGTGGAATTCATTAATTAGGATAATTGTTCACCTTGTTATTTGAATTAGCAGTCTCTGAAATTCCAACTTAGTCGTATTTACTTGCTGAACGAGGCCTTTCAGTGTTTCCACCATTTGCAAGTCCTAAACCACCACCTTTAAGTTCAGGACGGTCAAGACCTCGTCCGGAACATGACAAGTAGCAGTTCAGCAAGTTAACACGACAAAGTAGGAATTATAATAATGTTTCTTTATTATTCAGCGTTACTTACTGTGCAAGATGTAGTGCACAAAGTCTCAACGGTAAGTTCTGATGGTAATTATAACTGCAGTGGCGTATCACTTTGATTGTGATATCGACTTGATGAATCCAATACTGACAGAACATAAACAAACTTGGTACATATTAGTAATCTATTCTCGAAAACATTCATTTCACTGTATACACAAGCCAGATATCTTTTAATAACTGCTTTTCAACGAAGTACCGAGGTTTCAACTAGATGACTACTTTTTCACTTTGTGTACAAGATATGGGCAATATGGAAAAAGAATAGAAAAGATCATGCAAACAAAATTAACAATGTAATCAAGATGCATTTATCGTTAACGTCTCAATTAAGTTGTCTTGCTTATCGTCTGTCTCAATGAATGTATTTATGTCTCATCAGTTTATCTTACTCTTTGAATAACACAGTGAAATCACTTGTTCCACTCCTCAACACTGCCGCCTGACCTTCATAGGTCAACCTTTTGAATGATTTGCATAGAACTCGTTGAAAGATATGGCTTCAATACTTACGTTCTGATATTTACAATGTTCTTATTTGCTGTCGACATCTGAGTAAATAAAATATAAATTCAGATGCCGATATTTAAAAAAATAATAAGTATTTATTTTTATTCTTACTAATGGGAGCGGGGTCCTGTGCGACCTACAACACATTTCCCACACCCCTGAACCTCCTGCCACACGTTAATCATAACATAAAAACAACTGTACAAATTCGAATCCATCCGCGAACTAGAGGTGTGCTAAACTAGTATTTGAAAATAACACATACGAACGAAACCGTTCAAAAAAAATAATACGTACAAGTACCCCAAGTACGTACCTGTTATTATATACCTATTATTCATTATACACTAAAAACTCGTTTATCCGAATCTGATGGGACCGCACTCGATTAGGATAAACGAAATTTCAGATAAACCGAAACTTCTATTTAAATAATAATACATATATGTAAGTACAGTAACATTGTTTAATAATAATAATTTAAAAGTTATTTACAGTGAATATGACACACTACTCTATAAAACGGCATCGCACTGTAAATTATAGTTTCTACATTACTGAAACAGTCCTATTGCTTGAATTGTTCATGATATCCGGGCTGTTTGGCCGTGGTCCATGGTTTATAACAAAACCATAACTTATATATTTCACTACACAACACAACCAAACAGCATACTTAACGACCAATTACACTATAAATCACATACACTTTTTGGCACAATTATACAGAAAACTAACAATAATTTGGATCCCCGCGCCAATCCCCTACCTCCACACACCACCCCCACTAAACCTTCCAAATAAAAACCGTTACGAGTTTCTTGCAGTCTGTCTCAAACTGCTGACGAACGCGCACATCACGCCGAAACGCGTACGGGAAGAAAAAACAAGTAAGTTTCAATATTCTACATTAAGTTATACTGTGAAAAAAGAAGATGAACAATCAAAACAATTAAATTATTGATTCCATTTTACTTAGACAAATCAGTTGCGAAACAAAGGCAATGAAATTTAGAGTGCACGTAATAGCACAACAAATAATGTCAACAAAATTTACGTGAGATGTGCAGTGAAGTTAAAATCATCTCCGAAATCACATTAACAAAAAGTACTATATGGCCTATCAGCCACTCTGTATGTTATAACACAATATAATTCGCTTTGTCAAAATTTACCAAGTTGGTGGCTAGTATAATAGGTATATAATTTGTTATTATAATCTGTATTACATATCTGCATAACACATCGAGAATAGAATGTAACATCACTATGAACTTTTTTCACCTATTAAAAACAGCTTCGTCTCTTTGGCTTAGAGGTATTCTGAACCTCACTGTTAATTCGTAGTACTCGTTTATTCGTTAGTTGCATAGGGGGATCACGCGACTCGGAACCGCGAGTAATCGGAACGGGTATTTCGACTTTTCAGTTACCGTTGAAGGGGAACAGGTATTTCAAATTTTTAGTCATTGTTATATCCGTTCCACAAAAATAATCGTTCCAAAATACCTGTTATAGGTACATCGGCCCACCTCTACCGCGAACTGTACGATGGGAGTAGGCGTGGAAAGCTTATATTCAACAGTGCACGATTAAAATGACTTACGATGGTACACTTAACTACATCCAATAAACTACGAGAGAATTCGAGAGGACAATCGTCAAAACAAGCTTCTATTTTTCTAATGCAGTTCCAGGAATACTCAAGGAGAAGACCGTCATTACTGATGACTTACTAACAGCAATTATCAACATACACAACCCGCAGACTAAACAACAGACTCGCTACATAACCTTGAAAGCGTCGTACTGATTACATACACTGTAGACTGCGTATAATCGGCTACCTGGAGAGAATCAAGATTGTTCTGACAGTTAGGGGACATTTTAGATTGCGAGGAAGGTGGAACATTACCTACATATGAGTCATTCTAACCTACTCAGTATTGACAGCCTATGGTTAAGTCAATAGAAACCTACTTCTAGAGCACAATTTAATTTACTGAAAATGCAAAAAACGTTCCTTTTTAAACGCAAAGCGAGACTGCAAAATACTCTTCTCAGTGGGCACCTCGATTACTTTCGAGATGAGCCTGTCGTGAAGCAGCGCACAAGGTTTGCAAGACCATGCTTCAGAACACGGATTTCATGGACCCGTGCACTCGACCTTTTAATTTAATAAAGGTCCCACCAGTAGCTTTACATTATCTTGTCAATTTATTTTACATTTATGCTATATAGAGGATCTTTTATTAAGATTCAGTTAACTGAATTTATTCAGTTAAGATCCTTTATAAAAGTACACCTGTAGTCCTGGATCTGAATGGTAGGCTGTCAGGTGACATTCCAATAAATAAGGGAGTTAGGCAGGGATTCTGTGTTTCCCCAACCTTGTTTAATATATACACTGACGGCATGTTACGAGCATGGAAATCGAGAGTGACTTCGGGAATACAGCTTAACAAGTCAATTTGCATGGGTTCCCTGCTATATGCGGATGACATAGTTCTTATTCAAGAAAATGAGGATGATTTAAGACAATTGCAATACCCACGTTGATTTATGCGAGTGAGGCATGGGTCATGACAAAAAAGGGAAGCGGCAAGATTCAGAGTGCTGCAATGCAGTCTCTTCGAAATATTTTAAATTATACATTGCAAGATAAAATAAGGAATGAAGATATCACAACATAACTGGAAGTAAAGGACATAAATGAAATTATTTCAATTTACAGAAGACAATGGTGGGATCATCTGCAAAGGATGACAGAGGATCGATTGCCGAAGGCGGCACTGAACTATAGTGACGTGGGTTGTACGAGGATGTTGGCAGAAGTGACGTGGGTTGTACGAAGATGAGATGGGTGCCGGAACTGGTTTATATAACCTAATCCTTGAAGAGGAGATGAAGAAGAAGAAGCTATATAGAGTAACGACACTTTGTTTATGGTAAAATATCACCGGTCACACGGCTCCATCGTGCTGCCTTCTACATTGGTCAGGCGCGGATCCACGGAGGGAGAAATGGAAACACCATCCCCAACGGTCACAGAAGGCGACATTTTTTTTCGTCGGTTTTGCGATTGTGAATATGACAAAAAATTCATATCACGTTATGTATATTCGTGGTTTTACTCTAAAATAGTTTATACTGTAATCGTACCTTAATGGCACGCCAACGTTTGATACAAACCATAAATTAGTATGTATTTTAAACTGTAAATAAATATTACTAAGAGAACAACGAACTGACAAACACAGACATGCTTTTATTCCTGTTCGTCAATAACTTATGTTGAAAATAACAAACTGTATTGTATCTTTACTCATTCCTGTCGTTTACTGTTTGAGTCTTTAAAGAATGATCCAACTTTCCATAATCCCCCAAATTGCTTGCTGGCTCCGCCCCTGGCATGGATAATATAACTCTCAGTACAGTAGGCCTATAGATGTACGTGGATTGAGATCTCTTCAAGTGTCGTGCAAAACGATGCCCGTCTTCATTAGGGTAATATTATATTTAAGTTAGAGGTAGAAAATACTCTGTCTGCACTTTAGCTGTGCGTCGGCTCCATAACAGCTAACGCATGACGTTGGTTTTTAACTAAACACACTTTCAGACATTACTTACCCATATAGACCAGATGCCGAGTTGTTTGCTGTTTGCAATCTGGACACGGGATATTTGGGTGGCAGTCCCGAACTCTACAATGATTTATAACTGTTAGTAATCTGGACAAATTTTGCTACGTACGCAATAAGGACATAACCGCCTTGATGACATCAAAGATCGAGTATACACTATCCGTATCAGTTTATAGTTTAAGTGTAAGTAATGTCCGTTTTATTTATAGCAATCCAGATTGTTTATAATAACATACTATAACAGTATGCTTGAATGAACTGACAGGGCTGCCATCCGCCTGTGTTTTCTAGGACGTGTCCTGTGACAGGGAGATTGTTGCTCACATCTAGGATTTTATGACATCTAATACAAAACGCTGGTAACACTGGCTTTACATTTTAGGTATAGGTTCGGCGTTAACTGCACGTAGTTAAGTCAGTTGATAAATGTTTTCAGGTTGTGATTTTCTCGTTTAAATTAATATAGCATGTTTATTTTATTTTTAGTATTCAACTATTCAAAAAATGCAAATCTCACTGATCCATTACAAATAATATATCCCTCATTCAGGGAAAATTGGAAACGATCTTAAAAGCGTGAGCACACAAAAACGCATTAAACGCTTAAAAAAAGAAAAGCTATCGTATGTTTTGTATCATTCCAATTAATGTTTAAGTTTCTATTTATTAATTGTTTCATAAAACATCGGTTACATTAACAAATAATATAATTTGATAATAAACAAGATATACGTATATCATTTAATTAGTTATTTATAAAAGTTGTATATCATTTAATTAGTTATTTATAAAAGTTAAGTGTATTTTACAAAGTTTTTTTTACCAAAAAGTCATTCTGAAAACAATTTATGAAAAACAAAGTAATTCTAGTATCCATCAAATGATAAATACACATCAGATGTTTATGATGTTTTTGTTGTGTTTTTTCAGACTTAACAGGTTTCAAGTCCGAGTTGTTCTAGTTCATTTTAGCGATTAGCAACTAACTCTAAATAAAAACAAAGCTGACGACGGCAATAATCACCAGTAAAAATCTTATTACTGAACGAGTGTTGTGTTGGTCATAAATACACTGACACCTTTCTGACCCCTGTATCAGCTGTTTTATCCAGTTGTTGCTGCGATAGTGTTATCAATTCGATGACATTGCAAAGCACTGTTATACAAACCAAGTCGTATCTACTAACGTCCAGTCAGCACATCAGCTAACACTAAACATGGTTATCGTTGAGCTCGTGTTTCTTAGAACTCCTGTTACTTTTCTCACATACCAACACAAGATAGAGAGAGCCTACTAACAATTTATTTCCTGCGACTATTTGCAAGTTTTAACATGCATGTTTAACTTGATAATTAGTACCAAGATAATTATAAACAACAGCACTTTAGAACAAGTGAGCCGTTTCAAATGTCTCGGCTGTGCAGTAAGCTATGAATCTGAATATGATATAAGAGAAAAGATAAATAAATAAAGTGTAAATAAATAAATAAAACTTGTAAGACAATATATTACAATACCCAATTGATTTATGCGAGTGAGGCGTGGGTCATGACAAAAAAGGAATGCGGCAAAATTCAGAGTGCTGAAATACAGTTTCTTCAAAATAATTTAAATTATATATTGCAAGATAGAATAAGGAACGTGGGATTCCAGAACAGAACTCGAAGTAAAGGACATAAATGAAATTATTTCAATTTACAGAAGACAATGGTGGAATCCAAAGGATGACATGAGGATCGACTGCCGAAAGCGCACTGAAGTATAAAGCCATTGGTAAAAGAGATGTCGGTCTTCCGAGGATGAGATGGGTGCCGGAACAGGTTTATATAATCTAATACTTGAAGAGAATAAGAAGATGTTTAACTTGATACAAACGCATCCTTTCTAATTTGCATCCATTACAGAATAATAATGATGTAAATAAATCCTACTTACAAGTTATAGCGACCTTAAATTTTCTATTTTTGGTTTTGTGTAAATTACATCGACCCGAATCTTTACTTTCTGTCTACCGATACGAGTTTAGAAGTCCCCAACACCAACCAGGCGGCTGTGTGGTCGTCCAGTCGGTAATTCCAGCATGTTGACTGTAGGAGTCACAATACCCACACAACTGTATCGCCGTGTTGTCCCGACTGCGTACAGACAGTGGTGATAGGTCGCTTTTAACTACTTCACCGTTGTGGCTACCTAATCTACCTTTGTACGCCAACGACTTTTCTTTCATACACAGCCCCGTCAGTGCTCCTTTTCGTTTATCCGATACTTACGATAGCAATCTCCGGCATTATAAGGCACAGGGCTTGCCTTTCTCACTATCAGTAAATTCCGTGTCACTTATAAAGAAACGCTAAAAACTACTGCGAGAAAACTTAAATCCCAATGAGGGGTTGAGGCTTAATGTGAACTGATATATAATTGTTCATAGTAACTTCCGTGGGGGGAACGCGATAGTTCCATTACGTGCACCGACGTGTTCCACTGCAGAAAGCTCATCAACAGTGAAGAAACTTTAAATCTTTCACGGCCGGAGTCAACTTCAGTAAAATTATTTTCCGGGCTATAGGGCCGTGGTCCTCTTCTTGTAGAGTCGAACGTTTCGACTGCAGCCGCGGCAGTCATCTTCTGTGGGTCTTCTGTTGTACTCATCGGGCGGATCGCGTCGTCATTTAGTCGCCAGAGAAGCAGAACAGAAGAGCTACTGAAGATGACTGTCACAGCTGGACTATAACGTTTGGTTCTACAAGAAGAGGACCACGGCCCAGCAACCCCGAAAATAATTTTACTGTGAAGGAACTGTTTGTTTAGTCTAACCGCAAAGTGACCCATAAATCAAATAGTTGCTTTGTGGAACGGTCAATGTGGAAATATTACTCAAGAATCTATTCATCCTGTAACGCCTTTGTCCCTAGCAACCACGGTGTACACTTTCTCGTATACTGGGGTTTACATTTTGATTTGTGCGTGTCCTGTGTGTATGTACACGTTCTGCTCTGTCTCAATTTAGTAATTTTCACATTAGGACTGTTTTGTTAGTGTCGCACAAGACAATACCGCTTTTCGTAACGGTAAATACTCTGTAGGCAGGAAACTCTCTCTAGGTTAGCATGGACGTAATCTGGACTGTACGAAATCACGACACAACCGTATCGTCACGTTTATGATACAGCAGCTGGAAGGCTATTCACCTGTATAAAACCTCGTTCCTAGACAACAGGGGAATCCCAAAAATAAACAGCGGTACGTTAACGTTTATGAGGGATGTGTCAATGGTGTTGAAGTAAGGAATCAAGAGTCCCAATACTTTGCAAAAACAAGAAGTTTAAGGCAAAGGCGTTCCTTCCATAGCACCTACTTTGTTCAAATTTATATATTTTCGCTGCCGTAATTAGAGAAGACGGGCGGCATTTATCTTAATAAATGACGACTGTTTTTGTTCGTGGATGATCAAGTTGTGGTACCACATATGACGAGCAGGACTCTCGATCCGAAAACTTCTAGTATCTCGGAGTGACATCATCAAAAGACGGCAGAAGTATAACGAAGACATCAGCTGCAAAATAAAACAAGAGAAACGATGCTAACATGGTAGCTGGACACTGGCCTTCAGAATGGGAAAGTAACGCACACAATCAGAAGGACCATAGTCACCTATGGCTCTAATAACTGGCAAATAAATAAAAGAAACTCCTGACAGCTCCAAGCAGTAGAAATGGACTTCTTGAGGTCTTGTAGGGGACGGGACGTCCAGGCTCCAGTACACTGGAATAAAGATACCGCAACTCGTGTTGGCAAAACAATTGCAGACACTGAAAAAAAAAAAAAAACAAAGCGCGTCGTATGATTTTTTTAACGTACGGTCGTTTGATTTTACGATCGTTCACCCAAAAAGTTGTTAAACTGAGCTCCAACTAAGTTAGACGACGGAAACTGATTAGACCCAGGAAGCAGTAGACGATGACATGGGGGAGAAGACGTTTCCAATGTAGTGATTGGACCCAACAGAAGCCTCTCGTGTAGAAGACACAAGAGTCCGCACATAGCTGTACAATCACTTGTACATGAATGGATGGATGAAAGTCTGTTTTCTTGAACAAAACGTAATGTTGGCTGGGTCGAATACCAGCAATGTTGTTGTCAGTGGGTCACTGCAGACAATAGGACGAAAGTTTCTACTTCCGTCTGTGAAAAGACATCCGGATTGATTGCTTCCTATGATTACTGACAGAATAATACCAGAGACGACTATAATTCCAAATAAATCGCAATCCTATAGGACTATCCAAAACACAGTACGCACCCGATCAACAGAACGCACATGGTGGAGGGTCAGTGAAGAAGTGTTGGTCAAGTACAGGGACTGCTGGAGAAGCGTGGAGTACGACTGTCACACCATTTCAAAAATCTAGAATTATGGTTGTATTGCCACATCAGCCAAACAGGTAGGAAACGGGTTAGTCACAAGGAAAGGTATTGAGTAAATTACCACCACAGGACCGCGCAGGGAGTATCCTTTATGGACTGTTGGTATGTGCTGTTTGCGTTTAATACCGTTACGTGCCGTTCAAAAGCGTTATCACCTGATTTAGTTTTAGACATTACAAGAACTCCATCCCGCTAAAACACTCCTTTCAGCTAAAGTCCTCACATACATTTTTACAAAATAAAGATCAAAATCTGATGGTGCCAACGTAATCTACGCAATGACTTGTTTAATTAAAGTACAAAAATTATCGATATATTTTAATAACTTACAGGTACCCGATAGGCAAAAAAAAAATCACATTTTCTGTTTTTTCTAATACATTATAAAGTGTTTCCTTCTGAACATTTTGATATATAATATGTGGTACAGTACTTTGGTTGCTATTTAGTAGCGAAAAAAATTATTTATACGGGAATGTACATGAAAACTTAGAATGAGGCGCGGAGTTGATGCAGTGAACGTTATTGTTACTATTAGTTCTTAGTTGGCTATAGAATTTTTGAGTTGGTTAACCTGGTCACAGCTGAATTCAGTCTTGTGAATGTGAGTTGTGATTTGTCAATAAACAAAAACCAACGTAATTTTGTGTTTCTGTGAGTTTTATTTTGGTGTTTGTGATATTTAGCATTTGTGAAATGCCTAGAAGACCAAGAGAACCACGCACTGTCTTCAGAAAAGAAGAAATGTAGATATTCCTCTGAATAATGAACGCCTAACTGAAGAAAGTAGAACTACCCATAACCAAACATGACACAGGCAAGGTTGTTGATGTGTCCATCACGTCAAAACATTGTATTTGCTCTGATAAAGCAAAACATCTTACTACTTGCATAGCTAACTACAGAGGATCCAGTGGGAGAATGGAAATTCAGGGGGCTGTTGAAATTTTCAAAAACTCGGTGTCCGCATACAAAATATTTGGGTGACGGCGACTCAAAAGGATTTCAAGCTATACAAGACATGAAGCCATATGGAAATGAAACACCTGTTAGTAAGTTAGAATGCATTGGCCACATTCAGAAAAGGATGGGCACTAGGCTAAGAAAGCTAAAAGTAGAAAATAAGGGCCTCAAATTGTTAGATGGAAAAACGTTAAGTGGCAAAAACCGATTATCATCCAGTGTGATTGATCAAATTCAAACATATTATGGTCTCTGCCTTAAGAAGAAGTTCAACAGTAAATGACATGAGACAGGCTATTTGGGCCCTATATTTTCAAAAGATATCAACAGATACTAACCCCCAGCATGGCTTGTGTCCAAAAGGGAAAGAAAGTTAGTGCAAGTATCAAAAAGCCACAGAAACAGGTGAAGCTTACAACCACAAAAACAGTATTCCAGAAGCTATTATTGAATGCAAGCCAGTTTTCAAAAGCCTATCTGAAACAGAGCTACTAAAAATGTGTTTGCACAAACAAACGCAGAATCCAAATGAAAGTGTGATTTGGGCAAGACTGCCAAAGGTTGGCTTTGTTAGAATGAAAACCATACCATACTTTGGAGTGTACGAAGCTGTATCTACATTCAATTGTGGACAAATTACTAAGTGTAAAGTTTTAAGGAATCGATGTGGGAAAGAATACAATTGAATCGATGAAAGCAACTGACAAGGAAAGGTTGCGAAACACCCAACGAGCCACTGGAGATGAAAAAAAAGCAAGGCAAGCAAAGAGGCAGGCCAAAAGAAGGTTAGAAGATGAAGAAGATCCAGACAATCCAACCTATGGAGCTGAGATGTTTTAAAAATAAAAAAGTAAGCACTTATTCCATGTTTTATGCTATTATTAGCTTCCTAATTTTCTATTGCGGTTTCCCGAAAACTAATTAAGATAACAGGATGAAATTTTCAACACGTTTTCCTTACCACCTGATGCACACTTTAACACAAGGCTTTTTTGATTGACCCATCAATTTTGTTTTTAGAAATTTTTAATCAATAAATTTTATAAACATAAAAGTTGCATTAAAAAAATTATTTTTGTAAAAAAAAGTGAAATAACAAAATCCCTGTGTTAAAGTATACTATATGATACAAAAGAATACATGGTAAAAATTTCATTCAGTTATCTCCAGTAGGTTTTGAAAAAAGTGTGCACCAAATTTACCAATTTTACATGTAAAAGATAGACGTTACCGGTTACCCTTAACCAATACAAAGTCATATTAAGTGATTAAGTCATATAATATTCGTGAAAAAAAAGACTATTCCCAGTGTAAAAAACATGTTATATATTACCGTTTCACATAAAACACGATATTAATGGGTATATTAAATAAGATTCGTCAAAAAAACAATACCTCAAAAGATTAAGACATCGTACGTATTGAAGTTACATATTACAAATACACGTAAAAAGTAGTTCATGAAAAAATGGTTATATAGAATATAATCGTCAATAAAATAATACATAAAAAGACATCATACATATTACAAATATATATATATATATATATATAAACAAAACAAGTAGTTATTATTTGCTGGCTGTGCCTAGGCTTGTTGATTTATAGGCTATTTAAACACATACCAGTTGTTAAGGTCATTTACCTCCCCGTGTGGCACTTTACTTAGTTCATCCTTCGCGATCTGACTCTTTTTCTACATCCTAGACGGTGTGGCAAAACGGATATTATTCTAGACCCTAAAGCCGTGTGGAAATTACTTCCAGCCGCTGGAGAAACCGTATTTATCACAGGTTCATGTCACCGCGATAACGATTTATTACAAATTATAAGATTTCGGACATTAGCCATCGTGAGTTAAAATTAAGAAACACGACGTTTCGACCTCTATAGAATTAGAGGTTGCTTCAGGCGATCTAAATAATAACAACAATAATAATAATAAAACAGTAATCACCACGCTGATTACGTTGCAACCACAGGAGGAATCCTTCCGTGATGGAATAGTGAGTTTTGGAACCTTTTGGAAGGTTCATTATAAAACCTTATAATTTGTAATGGGTATATTGCGCCATCGATTAACAATAATTTTAAGAATAGCAATAACGATTTATATAAAATAAATCCTGTCAAGTATGGGGACCCCACAATAAGATTACATAATGGTGATTCGTGAGTTATAGGCTACTTGTAGATTTCAGTTCAGTTTCTTGACGCGTAACGGAGAAGACCCCAATTCTCAAATAATTAAAATACGGAACATTATTGCACAAGTCGTCTAGTTGTTCTGCCGATCGAAGTCCATGTACCCTTTCAAACGAAGTAAAACTGTACGTACCAAGTAAAATGCCAGTGGGTCTGTACTTAATAAATATTTAAAACACATAAATCGAGCATTAAAACGCTACACACTTATGTATATTTCCCCCGAAGACAAAAAACTTGCCGTTGACCGAGTTGAGTCAGTGACAAGTGTCTCCTTCTTGTGTCAGTGTTAAGATATGTAGTCAAGTGGCTACCGGAAAATAAAATCTGCTAAAAATAAATAAATAAAACGTTTAGATAGAATGTAATTCTGGATTCGCGGTACGCAGGAAAACAAGACACGCAGACTTCCTGCAAACGGTTTCGCTCTATTCCCATTTCTGGAGGAAATGATCGAGTTGTTTGCCAAGAAAAAACGACAATGAATCGACCTTGAATTGAGTAGCTGCAGAGGTATCTTGTGCATTATTATAACGTGCACGTACGATCTTGGTAGTGCAACAAGTCAGTTGGACGGGCATTATGGAGAGGAAAATTACAAAGGTTTATCACTAATTATACAATAGTAGCGAGATTATGCCATTAACAACTAGGAAATTTATGAAGGTAAAAGTTTTCACCATAACTGAATAACAGAAATTACTACTACTGATTTTAAAATTATTAAAATTGACCGATCGGTGGATTCAATTACTGGCTTCGTAGTTGGTAACTGTGATGTTGGTAACTTTTATTTTACAGTTTTATTTTACTTAAATTTAACGCATTATTTTACTTATGCTTTGAAAGTTTATTAATAATAATGTATATAAATATACACATTTGACTTGATCTCTCTGTGTGTGTGTGTGTGTGTGTGTGTGTGTGTGTGTGTGTGTGTGTGTGTGTGTGTGTGTGTGTGTGTGTGTGTGTGTGTGTGTGTGTGTGTGTGTGAAACGATTCTCACGGGTAAATTCTCTATTCAGGCTGTTTCCATCGTAATATTTTTCTCACGTTTCTGACGTTTCGAGGTTTTTCGTCGTTAGGTTTTTCAACAGGGTCTTTCAACCGCCACTTACAACTTCTGAGGACAATTCCAAACATGGAAACGTCAAGCGAGAAAAACATTATGACGGAAGCAGTCCGAATAATCACCCATCGCTTACAGGTTTAAAGAACGGAACATGATTCTATCTCCGTTTAAATTAAAAAAAAAAAAAAAAAATACAAAACAAAGGAAAGTTTAAAAATGCGGAAACTGAATTCCCCTCAGTTTTTGGCAAGATTTTAAAGATTTTTTTTGTTCATAGACACAAGTTGTTTTATCTAGAGACATTGTTTAATTCTAGTCCATCTAATTGGTCTAATGTCTGCTCCAAAATTATAGTTTAAAAAGCTATATCAAACTTTCTCCGAGTTGCGAGGCAGTGGCAGTTGGACTTACAAACACGATTACGACTGACCGCCGGTATGTTGTTTGGAAACCACAATACTTATACGATAACATTTTCATGAAATCTGAATTGTCTGCAGCCTTATTAATAACGACGCAGGGGGAAATATCAGTTAATTTTTAAGACAACAGAGAGGTCCTTAGTCAATCCGTACAAAACAGTTTAGCTTTTACGTAAAGAAATTTCGCTGTAACCAGGGGCCGAATTTAGAGTTAGTGGGCCTGTAGTCTGAACATGTGGTGCGGGTCCCCCAACTACCGGAAGGGGTTCTGGGAGGTATGGAATATTGTAATAGTTTTACATTGTGTCAAAATGCTTTCAACTTTTTAATTATAATTTATAATTATAGATTTGAAGTTGACTTATTCAAACTAATGTAATAGCGAACTTTTGCCCTACCATATGCGGCCTCTTGCCTCACCTATGGGGGCAAAAGTTGGCATTTGACACGTTTTGGAAATACATTTATTTACATGTGTTGCTGTACTTGAAATTATAAAAAGGGGGTCTTAATCGAACCTTAAGGATTTCTGTCAAAATATAATGAGTCTCAGTGCAATGAGTGCAGTTTGAGATGAATTTAAAATTAAAAGTGCGCACTCATGCCCCACTGTACCCTATACATGGCTCATAATACCACATTTTCCTCTAATAACTTCTACTGTTGCAAATAATTTTTATGCAAGTTTACTGTTCTTTTTTCTTTTTTTTTTTTGTGGTGCGGGCCCCTAGGCTGCAGCCTATGTAGCCTATGCTTAAATCCGGTTAAACGAACTGCTTACAGCCTGTAACGAACTGCAAGTGGCGGTAAGTCGAAAACATAGCTGGGATTGAATTCGTAAAAATAATGAGCTAGGTAACATAATTTTATGTAGTTTACGTTAACTTTTCAATACAAAAAACCTGTGGAGACTTCTTAAAAATACGAAAAATATAATTTACACTTAAAAAGTAATTTTTTAATGTAACGTGCTACATTGCGTTTCTTATTTAGGCCTACGTTTTGCTTTCTTTCACCCGTAAAATAATATTTTTTCCTTAACAATTAGCAACCCTAGTTATAGTTTCAAACCTCAAGGCGTGGTCTGACTTATCCACCTTGTAAAACATTAACAGGCCTTAATCACCATACTGATGAGCCATGCTGTTTTCATCCTATTACTGATAATTTACGCGTTAAGCCTAACAGCGTTTAAAGACCTTACACGCGTGTGCAAATTCTTGTTTTTCTTCTAGTTACTTTAAAATATTAGCTTCCTACAATTAATATGCGACTTGTTTGTTACAACAGAGTTTGCTGGCATTTACCCTACTGCAAAAATATTACAGCGCCCGTACAATGCATACGTAACCACATTTATACATCACATGCAGGCATTAAATTATGCCTGCATACTCCAGTGATTAAGGTAAATGGTTGCATAAACAAACGATTATTTTATAATATATTTTACGAACAGTATGAAACTTACAAATTACAATTTATTAGCTATAAGGTCCTGTTACTAAACAATTCGTTGTGTTCACAATAACCACAACTAGGTAAGCGTTGTGGATATTAAAAAGGGACAAAAGGGACTTAACACGGTAGGACCACATTAATCCACACGAATTGGGACTTGCACGTGTGTAGACTGATGAAAATCCGGATTACAAAAAATAACTTATAAAATATGGCAAAATGCGATTAAAACAGCCTGTAGAAAACGGACCACAAGTAATTTACACTTAACGTAAAACAAATAGAAAGAAATATATCCATAGGAAGTAATTAAAATGTTACATACAGATTTTCACTTTCACCCGATATTTATTACTCGGAACATGCCTGGTTTATCCTCACATGTAATACCCAACTCGAGCCGTTCAGTAAGCGACTCTGACGTTTCGCTGCGGCGTTGTCAACTGTACACGGAAAGCTTTATATTTACAGAGCGCAGCACGGTGCAAAACTAACTACCTATTTATCCGACTACGAATGTGGCAACACTGTACCGTTATAGGCTGTTACAATGGTGACATGAACGAATTCCTGTAACGTGACTGGCGGAGGCTGTTACACATGCTTTACCCCCACCACGTAAATCAAACGTCAGAGTCCCTTACTCAATGAGTCGAGTTCTAACAGGTTTGTGAATATTTTTCCAGTGGTGGGCAAAGGCTTACCATGGCCTGGGGCGGCCTTTCCTTTTGAGTCCCCAGCTAAATATTATTAGTAACACGTACCTCAGTACTTACTAATTATTTATAGGTGTTAACGAAACAGATAAAAGATGGCGTATACAACAAGATAAATCAAAGCATTGTTTACTCACAATTAACTACCATAGAATTTAAATTTTGTTTTCGACCCTTTATTTTATTTTTACCTACAACTAAATAAAAAAAATATGCAGTTTTTCACTCTTTCCTCATTTATCGTTTATCTAAGATAACTTTTACGTACTTATGATTTGAAAAACATCTTTTACACGAGGCCACAGTCACGAAAGTTGTTAAAAAATACTGTAAAATGAGGCACAAGTCAGACGACCGTCCTTGTCTGTCCACGTGCAGCTGCTTCTGACACTGAAGTTTAAAAATGTGAAAATTTCGTTACTTCTTATATTGTTTCTTCTTTATGAAAGTCGCAGTACAGATGGTTGCGATTTTCCCGTTCTAAATCATTATCAGAGGCCTCAATCAAGAACATCGGCCTAAAAGCTGTTGAAAGTTGGAACCATCCTATAAACAACCTGTGTTTAAGAAAGGAAAAACTGATAACAAAAACTGTGCAGTCTTATAGAATGGAGCTGAATAGTAACGCGAAAAGAAGAAAGAAAATCTACACCAAACCAGACGAAAGTCTCTAATGAAGCGTAAAAGAATGTGAGGAAATGAGGAAAATGGAGACATTATAGCCTGTTTAAAAGCAATCTATTACATCCATCGAATGCGTTAATTCCTGTCGTTCAAGAAACCCCCTAGGCATCCACAAAGATTTTATTTTATCTTCTGTTATGTACAAAAATTAAAAACACAAACAATTTAAATTATCGGTATGGAGAGAACCATACATGACTTCCATGTTCTAAAATTTATATTTAAAATCATTTTGCGAAATTAAATATTTCAATAGAAACTACTTCTTTCTTCAGCCTTAACCACAGTACTGTGGTGATTAACGTATACCACCTCAAGTTAGCGCACTCGATTTTCACTGATGATGGCCGTCAATGGCATTGCCGAAACGTCTGGTTTTGGAGAAAAGATTCGACCACGGGCAAACAGCCCGGGAAGGACAACAAACTACTTCTTTGTTGCCGATAACGTAGTACACATATACAAAATTATCCCTTCCCCATTCAACTATCATTTTCATTTATAGAAAATTACCCCCTCACCCTTCAACTACCCTTTTCATTTATAGTTATTTCATCTACCTTTCTACAGTGAATCATTATGAGCTTCTTTTCAGGATACATTATTTATCAAAATTAAGTACGGTACTTTACTCCTGATAAAACGTAAAACGTTGCAGGTAAACTACCCCCTTCCCCTTAACCGATCTTCATCAAAATCAATAGGTCTTGAGTCCTGTACAACCCGGGCACATATGCAAAAATAATTTGATTCTGTTTAACTTTGCGCCAGTTATCGTTCGCCATAGAAAAAATTCTACACACCAAACACACAGACACTTTTCGGAAAATGACTTTTCTTCATGTTTTGAGGGTAGTACAATCAGTGACACGTCTTCGACGCTCTCGAAATAATCTTGAGTTGGTCTTACAACGTTAGGTGATGAGTTGGCTGGTATGAAATGAAATAAAGTAGTGGACTGTACATGTTCTTTGAATTAACTGTTTATTGAATGTTGCAAGAAAATGATTGCATGGCACGTGCAGTGTAGCGCGGCATACATTGCCTGAGAAATAAAGTTGAATTAAATATTGAAAGTCATGATAATGAATTGAGGCCGAGATCGCCTAAGTATTAGTGCACTAAGTACTGAAGCTCATGCTAATAATTTGAAGTGGGATATTCCGAATTTAAAATAATTATATAGCCGCGGCTGGCGAACTGAAGGCTTGTTGCCCGTTCGAAGTTTAGCAGTTAACTGAACTAGACTGGCTTGCTGCGAGCGTGCATGACACGCTGGCAGCAGTCAGCGGGGGGGGGATGACGTCACTGCACGCACACACGGCGTTACATTACAGATATTATAAGTACAAAGTTTAACATACTGCCCGCACAAAATCGGGTGATTTTGCAGTTTAAGTTATTATGTGAATAGTGCATAATAATTGACATTAAATGACAATAGAATAATGACACCAAAATTCAATAATACATAACAATATGATAATACAATAATAAAAGGCATAATAATTGACATGCATAATATTACAATAATGACACCAAAAAATTCAATAGTACATAACAATATAATAATACAATAATAAAAAGCATAATAATAATATAATAAGAATAACAAATGGAAAGCATGCGATCGCCCGGGGTATGTCCCGGGCATGAAGCACGATAATGCGATAAAAGTTCAAATCAATGATACATATCGCATGAACGCTAATGTAATTAATCTGAGGCCACTGGAAGTGGACATAATTTGTGAATGGGCCGACGTAGGATGCCGTTTGCGGTGCGAACATCCGCTACGCGCACTAGTGAATCCTGACCCAAATGGACCTGAGTGACTACCCCGCGTTTCCACAGCAGGGGGGGAAATACATTTGTGTATTACTGATCGTATGGACGATTTATCATTAATTATCCAGTATTTCTGCCGTAGAGTACCGAGTCAATTGTACCCCAGCATGGAGTAGACGAAGATGCTCGCTTTCTATGATTAGTTTACCGAGATGAGAATGCGGGTGGAGTATGATTTGGTGTTTGCTATCATAGGTAAGCTGGGAGTGCTGAAGGCGTCCGCCCACGCGTAATATCCCCGTATTGTCCAGAAAGGGATTAAGTGAAAGAATTTTGCTATTATTAGGGATAGAGCGTTGTGCCTCAAGTTCCTTGATTTCGATGCTAAAGTGCGATCGCTGGGACTGGCGAATAAAAATCAAAAGTGTACCATGTAACTCATGGGAAGTTAAAAAAGAAGTGTTTCTATCAGCTATGGGAAGCCTAGAGTACCGAATGAATCAAAGGCAGTAGGAAAATACACGAAGGAGTTTTGAAAGCGAAGAGTAGTTTTGAAAGTAATTAGGCGTAGATGAAGCGGCAACCAGTGAGGTTTGGACTTGCTTACGTTGTTCTTGCTCAAGATCGGGATGAGTGCAGGGCGAATGGGCATCGAAAGCACTGGTGGGCCATGATGATGACTCATTGGACAACCAGGATTGACCATACCACCATTGTGGGTGACCGTGTAAAAAACGGGGGTAGACAACCACGCGATAGAATGTCGGCAGGGTTGTCATGTGAAGAGAATTGATGCCAGGTACTTTTTGCAGTGAGTCGCTGTATCTCCGCAACGCGGTTGGAGACAAATACCTTCCATCTGGAAGACTGCTGGTGAATCCAGTGTAAGGCGATCATTGAGTCGGAGTAAAAATACAAGTCGTCGAATTTGTAACTCACCGCGTTTACAACCTTGGAAACCAACTGAGCCAATAAGAGACAGGCGCAAAGTTCAAGTAGGGGTAATGTTACCTGCTTTAAGGGAGCGACTCTAGATTTAGAGAATAACAAGTTTGATGAAATGCTGTGCTTTGAATACACCGTTCGCACATAAATGCAGCACGCGTAACCCTTTACTGACGCGTCGACAAACCCATGGAGCTGAAATGAAATGATTTGGGAATTATTTAAATTCTTTACAGACCTTGGAATCTTAAAGTAAGTGTCGGATATCAGCTGAGCATAAAGCTCTACCCACTGATTTGATAATGAGTCTGACAAGGGGTCGTCCCAACTTGTTCCGGTTAACCACAATATCTGCATGAAGTGCTTGCACCAAAATGTAACCGGGCCAATAAAGTCATAACGGATCGTAAATTCCGGCGATAACTGATAATACCCTTCTCTTGTTAAATACCCCCACTTAGAAATTTCTTTGGAAACTATATATGAAACTATCATCGTTAATGTCCCATTGAATACGCAAAGTACGTACAGTTTGATTCTTGTTAAAGTCAAGGGAAGAGTTGGCGTGTGAAGTTATAATGGTTTGATCATTGGTAAACCACTTGTGCAAAGTAAACCCGTATTGACTTAATAAATTTGTAATGTCGGACGACTTCATTTGCGATAAGATTTGTGGGTTATCTGAGCCGGTCATGAGATCGTCCACATAGAAATCGTTTGCGATAGCAGAACAGGCTATAGGGTGTTGAGTTTTGTTTTCCTGGGCTATTTGTGCCAAACATCTTGTGGCCAGAACTGAAGCGCCTGCAGTCCCATATGTGACTGTCCTCAAGGCGTAGTGTAGAAGTTCCCTATGGGGGGCGTCGCGCCAAACAATTCGTTGCAAATTAGAATCCCTGGGATTAACTAAAATTTGACGATACATTTTCTCAATGTCCGAAATGAGGACGTATCGGTGCGTACGAAACCGAGACATAATCGAAAAAAGATCCTGCTGGACTGTGGGACCAACCATCAATGTGTCGTTCAAGGACAAATTATTTGTTGTTTTGGTAGAGCCGTCGAAAACAACTCGCAATTTGGTGGTTATACTAGAGCCCTTAAAAACCGAATGGTGCGGTAAGTAAAAGGTGTCTGACTTATTGATTGACAAATCGTAACAATCAAGCAACGACATGTGACCCAGAGTTAAATATTCCTGCATGAATTTACTATAGTCTTTATGAAGAGCAGGGTTGAACTTGAGTTCCAGTGATTGAAATATGCGAATAGCTCCGGGAAGAGAATCGCCCAAATGAGAATTGTATACCCTGCGAGGTAGGGACACCACAAATCTACCACTATTATTGCGGAAAGTGTTAGCGACAAAATGACTTTCGCATTCTGAGTCCTCAACGGAGGGAGCACGAACAGCAATGTCCTCCAATCGCCAGAGGTCTTTTAATTGCGATGAAATGGCATTATCTTCGCATGCTATGAATGATGAGACAGGTTTTGTCATGTCGACATTAAAGGGCAGGTTACCAGCGAGGATGAATCCCAATTTTGTCTCCTGTATTATGGGAAAGTGTGGGCTGCGGATGAATTTGACAGGTTCAATCAATTGTAAATAGTACTGGGCACCAAGTAATATGTCGATTTGTGAAGAAAAGTTCAGTTGCGGGTCAGCTAGGAATATGCCCTTTGGTATATTTAGGGATGAGATATCAAACGATTCTGCAGGGAGATTATTCGTAATTCTGGGAAGCACAGCGCAATGCACGTTCAGATTGAAATTCTTATAACGAGAATTCAGCCTTACCCTTGTACTAAAATCAGCTTGACATAAGGAATTGTTTATACCAGTGATGGGTAGTTGAGACTTGGTTAATTTTAGATCCATGCGGCGTGCGAAACTCATGGTACAGAAGTTTGCTTGAGATCTTGAGTCTAATAAAATCCTTACTGGATGCTTCCTACCGGCCTGGTCCGTTGTCATGCAGACAGCGGTGGATAATAGAATAGATTTGCTTGTTTGTAGTTTGAGTGAAAATTGATTGTTGCCCCTACTTGAAGTGTTACTGCCTAATATGTGGATCATTGTATGATGTCGTTTAGAACATGTCCTACAAGAAAATTTGGAAGGACAGTGCGAGGGCTCATGGCCTGGACGCATGCAATTTAAGCAAAGTTTGTGTTTGAGTAAAATGTTTTTTCGCTCAAAGGGAGATATAGCCACGAATTGTGGGCATTCAGAGAGTCTATGTTTACCGCGACACAGCTGACAAATGTTGTTGTTGATATGAGTATGAAATGTTGACCTAGTGAGATCAACGGGTTTAATAGGCTTGCGATAGGGAATCGTATCGCTAACTTCTATTCTGTTTACTGAACTGATCGAGGCGCCGACGTTTTGCATTAATTGCCTTCTACCATTTAAAAATTTAATAAAATTGTTGAAATTAGGGAATCGCTCGTCGGATAAACTTTCCTTCCATAGTCGGCATGTCTGGTTATCGAGTTTCTGCGTTAAATATTGAACGAAAATAATTTCAAAAGTATTTACCGGTAAACTTAATGAATTTAAAGCGTTTATATTTGCGGTGATTTCGTCAATAAATTTTGAAATGCCAACCATGGACTCTTGCTGAATGGACTTCATGCCCAAGACATTCCCTATATGATACGCTGAGACAATTAATTTACTATCATACCTGGCCCTCAATAGATCAATGGCTACCGCATAATTATCATGGGTGATTGGGATAATTTTATTACATTTAAGCCTCGTCCCTTAGTGAAGAATGTAAATAATGCAATTTCTGAATGTCCGTCAGGTCAGTTCTGACGTGTACTAACTCCAAGAACATGTAATAATGCTGCCAATCAATAATGTTGCCTGAGAAGCAGGGCAATTTAATTGGCTCTAACTGAATAGGGGAGGTTTTAACTGGCGTAACTTCCGCTTGAATCAATGGTTTTTTGTTCACCTCTTCTTCACGTTCTAATAAATTGTGTAGCTTACACTCAATAGTGCAGAGATCATTCTCTGTCTGAACCCTGTCACTTACCGATGTGAAATCAGATTCCTTAGCCTAAATTTGGGTCTGAATTTCATCATACTTCGCGGACAACTCCATCAAGTGGCGGAGTTTAATTTTTAAAGCATGGTGATCGTTTATGTCAGGATCGAAATTGTCCGCGAAGGTATTTACACGGGATATAGAGGCCTTAATTGTGCCACGTTTTTTAATTAACGCTTTCACATCAGTCATGATTGAAATGCAAGCTGTGATCCGAAACAGATAAATAAATACAGAACAGGTGAACAATTAATGTAATTTGAGTACTTTACCAAATTCTGATATAATGAGGCAGCCAGTGATATGTATATAACTTAATCTAATTCCTTATTATAATAGGTACTTATTTTCTTTAAAAAATAGTTATATGGAAATTACTTGAAAATATGACTCATTTAAAGTAAAAACATACATATAGCTTAATCACATTACTTAAGTTTCTGACTGAATTATTGTAAAATTGTATAAGTGAAAATTTATGAGAAAATACAGGTCTATGGCCACTTGACACTAATTTTTGTTTATAAAAAATTATTAATAATTTGATATCAAATGCTATTAACTATATGTGTTAAAATATTACTGACTTTTACTGTACATTAGATTATAAGTGATAAACTATAAGAAATACAAGTTCATAGTCACGTGGATTACGAGTCCCCGGCATGTTCAAGATGGCTCCGTTGCCTGTTGTTTCCTTGATGATCCTGTTCGGCAGGCCTTGGATGGTGGCGCAAGTCTTGTTTCCGCTGGTCGGGTAATGCTTGAAGCTGTAGCTCTCCGTTCAAGCTTAAGTTCTAATTTTTCGCTGCTGTATGACAAGTGACGATGAATTGTAATATCTTGCTGTCTTAGAGATGATGTCCTGCAGAATCTTGTACGGCCAAGTATAAAGATTTTTTTTTAACAATGAAGGTATGCTACGGCCAGCAATCTTGCGTTTGAGAAGATTCCAGCTTGAAGAAAATGTTGTTTGGGCCCATTACAATGAAATATAGATCAGAATCTTAATCCGAATCACGATCCGGATCCGGCCCGGAGGACCAATATGTCACGTCTTCGACGCTCTCGAAATAATCTTGAGTTGCTCTTACAACGTTAGGTGATGAGTTGGCTGGTATGAAATGAAATAAAGTAGTGGACTGTATATTTTCTTTGAATTAACTGTTTATTGAATGTTGCAAGAAAATGATTGCATGGCACGTGCAGTGTAGCGCGGCATATATTGCCTGAGAAATAAAGTTGAATTAAATATTGAAAGTCATGATAATGAATTGAGGCCGAGATCGCCTAAGTATTAGTGCACTAAGGACTGAAGCTCATGCTAATAATTTGAAATGGAATATTCCGAATTGAAAATAATTATATAGCCGCAGCTGGCGAACTGAAAGCTTGTTGCCCGTTCGGAGTTTAGCAGTTAACTGAACTAGACTGGCTTGCTGCAAGCGTGCAGGACACGCTGGCAGCAGTCAGAGGGGGGGGATGACGTCACTGCACGCACACACGGCGTTACATTACAGATATTATAAATACAAAGTTTAACAATCAGTATCACTCCCTTATCTCGAACACGATTTTTTTCGCCATCACCACACTTCCATTTCCTTATGGAACATGGAAGTAATACCCTTGATACAAAAACGTTGCTGGTAAACTACCCCTTTCCCTTAACCGATCTTCACCAAACCAACAGGTCTTGAGAACCTACAATTCAGGGTGTCTGCAAAACATTATTTGATTCTGTTTGAATTTGCGGCTCTTATCGTTTGCCATAGAAAATACCCATGTTAAAATATAAAACGTTTCAGGTAAACTACCCCTTTCCATTAACCGATCTTCAACAAAATCAACAGACCTTGAGTTCTGTATAATTCAAAAAGGTATGCAAAAGAGTAGTTGATTCTGTTTGAATTTACGGCAGTTATCGTTTGCCATAGAAACACATTACCCTTGATAAAACAAACGTTGCAGATAAACTACCCCTTTCCCTTAACCGATCTTCACCAAAAACAATAGGTCCCGAGTACTCTACAATTAAGGGCTGTATGCAAAAAATTTGATTCTGTTTGAATTTGCGGCTCTTACCGTTTGCCATAGAAAATACCCTTGTTAAAATATAAAACGTTGCTGGTAAACTACCCCTTTCCCTTAACCGATCTTCAACAAAATCACCAGACCATGAGTTCTGTATAATTCAAAAAGGTATGCAAAAGGGTAGTTGATTCTGTTTGAATTTACGGCAGTTATCGTTCGTCAAAAAAAAAAAAAAATTACACTTGTTAAAACATAAAAGTTTGCAGGTAAACTACCCTATTCCCTTAACCGATCTTCACCAAAACCAACAGGTCTTGAGAACTCTACAAATCAGGGCTGTATGCAAAACATTATTTGATTCTGTTTGAATTTGCAGCTGTTATGCATTCCCATAGAAAAATATCGGTATGGAGAACCATACATGACTTCCATGTTCTAAGATTTATATTTAAAATCATTTACGAAATTAAATGTTTCCATAGAAAACTACTTCTTTCCACTTATTGCTTCAGACTTTTACACCACAGTATTGTGGTCACTCACTAATGTATGGAGAACCATACATGACTTCCATGTTCTAAGATTTATATTTAAATCATTTACGAAATTAAATGTTTCCATAGACACTACTTCTTTCCACTTATTGCTTCAGACTTACACCACAGTACTGTGGTCACTACTGTATACCACCACACGTTATCGCACTCGATTTTCACTGATGATGGCAGTCGACGGCACTGGCGAAACGTCTGGTTTTGCAGAAAACATTGGGCTACGGCCAAACAGCCCGGGAAGGAATTTTAACAACAAACTACTACTTTGATGCCGATAACGTTGTACACATAAAAATTATCCCCTCTCCCTACAACTATAATTTTCATTTATAGAAAATTACCCCAACCCCGTTCAACTAGCCCCTTCATTTATAGATATTTCATCTACGTTTCTACAGTGGATTATTAAGATCTTCTTATCAGGATACTTTATTTATCAAAATTAAGTACTTTACTCTTGTTACAACAAAAAATGTTTCAGGTAAACTATCCTTTCCCCCTAACCGATCTTCACCAAAATCAATAGGCCTTGAGTCTTCTACAACTCGGGCACATATGTAAATAATTATTTGATTCTGTTTGAATTTATGGCAGTTATCGTTCGTCATGAAAAAATTTCTCTTGTTACAACATAAAATGTTGCAGGTAAACTACCCATTTCCCTTAACCGATCTTCACCAAAATCAACAGGACTTGAGATATTTAAAATTTAGGGATCTATGCAAAAACTTATTTGATTATGTTTGAATTTACGGCAGTTATCGTTCGTCATAGAAAAAATTAACCTTATCACATAAAACGTTGCAGGTAAACTACCCCTTTCTCTTAACTGATCTTCACCACAATCAATAGATCTTGAGTACTCTAAAATTCAGGGATGCATGCAAAATATTATTTGATTCTGTTTGAATGTGCGGCAGTTATCGTTCGTCAAGAAACAATTACTCTTGTTAAAACATTAAAGGTGGCAGGTAAACTACACCTTTCCCTCGACCAATCTTCACCAAAATCAACGGGCCTTCAGTCCTTTACAATTCAGGAATGTATGCAAAAAAGTATTTGATTCTGTATGAATTTGCGGCTGTTATCGTTTGCCAAAAAAAAATTACCCTTGATAAAAAACGTTGCTGGTAAACTACCCCTTTCCCTTAACCGATCTTCACCAAAAACAAAAGGTCTTGAGTACTCTACAATTCAGGGCAGTATGAAAAAATTATTTGATTCTGTTTTAATTTGCGGCTCTTATCGTTTGCCATAGAAAATACGCTTGTTAAAATATAAAACATTGCAGGTAAACTACCCCTTTCCCTTAACCGATCTTCACCAAAACCACCAGGCCTTCAGTCTTTTACAATTGAGGAACGTATGCAAAAAAAATATTTGATTCTGTTTGAATGTGCGGCAGTTAACGTTCGTCATAGAAAAATTACCGTTGTTAAAACATAAAATGTTGCCGGGAAACTACCCCTTTCCCTTAACCGATCTTCACCAAAATCAACAGACATTGAGACCCTACAATTGAGGATAGTATGCAAATAATTATTTGATTCTGTTTCAATATGCGGCTGTTATCGTTTGCCATAGACAATACCCTTGTTAAAACAAAAAACGTTGCTGGTAAACTACCCCTTTCCCTTAACCGATCTTCACCAAAAACAATAGGTCTTGAGCACTCTACAAATCAGGGCTGTATGCAAAAAATTATTTGATTCTGTTTGAATTTGCGGCTGTTATCGTTTGCCATAGGAAATACCCTTGTTAAAACATAAAACGTTACAGGTAAACTACCCCTTTCCCTTAACCGATCTTCACCAAAAACAATAGATCTTGAGAACTCTATAATTCAGGGCTGTATGCAAAAGAGTAGTTGATTCTGTTTGAAGTTGCGGCTGTTATAGTTTGCCATATAAGAAAATTACCCTTGATAAAAAAAAAAACGTTGTAGGTTAACTACCCCTTTACCTTAACCAATCTTCACCAAAAACAACCGGTCTTGAGTACTCTACAAATCAGGGTTGTATGCAACAAATTATTTGATTCTGTTTGAATTTGCGGCTGTTATCGTTTGCCATAGAAAAAAATCTACACACACACACACTTTTCGAAAAATGACTTTTTTCATGTTTTGAGTGTAGTACAATCAGAATCTGCAGTAATCTCGATCACGATTTTTTTTGCCATCACCATACTTCCATTTCCTTAAGGAACATGGAAGTAAATATCGGTATGGAGAACCATACATGACTTCCATGTTCTAAGATTTATATTAAAAATCATATTCGAAATGAAATATTTCCATAGAAACTACTTCTTTCTATTGCATCAGCCTTAACCACAGTACTGTGGTCACTAACGTATACCACCACACGTTTTCGCACTCGATTTTCACTGATGATGGCAGTCGATGGCACTGCCGAAACGTCTGGTTTTGCAGAAAACATTGGACTACGGCTAAACAGCCCGGGGAGCAATTTTAACAAAAAACTACTTCTTTGTTGCCGATAACGTAGTACACATAAAAAATTCTCCCCTCCACCTTCAACTATAATTTTTAATAATAGAAAATTACCCCCACCCCGTTCACCTAACCTCTTCATTTATAGATATTTCATCTACGTTTCTACAGTGGATTATTATGAGCTTCTTATCAGGATACTTTACTTATAAAAATTAAGTACTTTACTCTTGTTAAATCATAAAATGTTTCAGGTAAACTACCCCTTTCTCTTAACCGATCTTCTCCAAAATCAATAGACCTTCAGTCCTCTACAATTCAGGGATGCATGCAAAAAAATATTTGATTCTGTTTGAATGTGCGGCAGTTATCGTTCGTCATGAAAACATTTCTCTTGTTACAACATAAAATGTTGCTGGTAAACTACCCCTTTCCCTTAACCGATCTTCACCAAAATAAACACACCTTGAGTTCTCTACAACTCAGGAAAGTGTGCAAAAAGTATTTGATTCTCTTTGAATTTTCGGCAGTTATCGTTCCTCATAAAAAAATTACCCTTTTTAAAACATAAAACGTTGCTGATAAACTACCCCTTTCCCTTATCCGGTCTTCAACAAAATCTACAGACCTTGAGTTCTCTTTAGTTCAAAAAGGTATGCAAAAACGTAGTTGATTCTGTTTCAATTTACGGCAGTTATCGTTCGTCATATAAAAAATTACCCTTGTTAAAACATAAAATGTTGCAGGTAAACTACCCCTTTCCCTTAACCGATCTTCAACAACACCAATAGGTATTGAGAACTCTACAATACAGGGCTGTATGCAAAAGAGTAGTTGATTCTGTTTGAATTTGCGGCTGTTATCGTTTGCCATAGAAAAAATATCGGTATGGAGAACCATACATGACTTCCATATTCTAAGATTTATATTTAAAATCATTTTCAGCCAAACAGCCAGGCTGTGTCTTACCTGCCTTTTTATTGCTGTATTAAATGAAAAATATTATATTACATTAAAATGAAAAAATTATAATTTTATTGCCTGGCAACAAAATTATTTTATTTTTAACAATTACCATTGTTTCAAAAAGTTTAAATAAATTTTCAAGTACTTTACTCTTGTTAAAACGTAAAAGGTTGCAGGTAAACTACCCCTTCCCCTTAACCGATCTTCACCAAAATCGAAAGTCATTGAGACCTCTACAATTCAGGGACGTATGCAAAATATTATTTGATTCTGTTTGAATTTGCGGCTGTTATCGTTTGCCATAGAAAATACGCTTGATAAAAAAATGTTGCAGGTAAACTACCCCTTCCCCTTAACCGATCTTCACCAAAAACAATAGGTCTTGAGTACTCTACAAATCAGGGCTGTATGCAAAACATTATTTGATTCTGTTTGAATTTGCGGCTGTTATCGTTTGCCATAGAAAATAAAACGTAAAAGGTTGCAGGTAAACTACCCCTTCCCCTTAACCGATCTTCACCAAAAACAATAGGTCTTGAGTACTCTACAAATCAGGACTGTATGCAAAACATTATTTGATTCTGTTTGAATTTGCGGCTGTTATCGTTTGCCATATAAAATACCCTTGTTAAAAAAACGTTGCAGGTAAACTACCCCTTTCCCTCAACCGATCTTCACCAAAAACAATAGGTCTTGAGAAATCTACAATTCAGGGCTGTATGCGAAACATTATTTGATTCTGTTTGAATTTGCGGCTGTTATCGTTTGCCAAAAAAAAAAAAAATTTCCCTTGATAAAAAAAACCGTTGCAGGTAAACTACCCCTTCCCCTCAACCGATCTTCACCAAAAACAATAGGTCGCGAGCACTCTACAAATCAGGGCTGTATGCAAAAAATTATTTGATTCTGTTTGAATTTGCGGCAGTTGTCGTTTGCCATAGAAAATACGCATGATAAAAAACGTTGCTGGTAAACTACCCCTTCCCCTCAACCGATCTTCACCAAAAACAATAGGTCTTGAGTACTCTACAAATCAGGGCTGTATGCAGAAAATTATTTGATTCTGTTTGAATTTGCGGCTGTTATCGTTTGCCATAGAAAAAAATTTACAGACAGTAGACAGACAGACAGACAGACAGACACTTTTCGAAAAACGTTTTTCTTCATGTTTTGAGTGTAGTACAATCAGAATCTGCAATAATCTCGAACACGATTTTTTTTGCCATCACCACACTTGTATTTCCTTAAGGAACATGGAAGTAAAATATCGGTATGGAGAACCATACATGACTTCCATGTTCTAAGATTTATATTTAAAATCATTTTCGAAATGAAATATTACCATAGAAACTACTTCTTTCTACTTACTGCTTCAGCCTTAACCACAGTACTGTGGTCACTAACGTATACCACCTCACGTTATAGCACTCGATTTTCACTGATGATGGAAGTCGATGGCATTGCCGAAACGTCTGGTTTTGTAGAAAACATTGAACTACGGCCAAATATCCCGGGAAGGAATTTTAACAAAAACTACTTCTTTGTTGCCGATAACGTTGTACATATATATATATATATATATATATATAAAATACGCATAAAATTAATGGCTTGTATAAGTTAATGATTGATCTCCATTAAGTAGCCCTCAAGTTTCCAAAGTTTTAATATTATGATGTCCGTAATTAAAACATCAGAGCAGGTTTAGTGTGAATGAGGGTACACCGTGGACAAAAATTTTCAACATTTCCTATTGAGCGTTGTTTAGAGTAAAGCTGCGAATCTACAGTGTATGTTTCACAGAACAAACACGCGAAAAAGAAGGAGCGCTCCGAAGTCACTCATGGACCCTCAGCATCTTGCAGAGGGTTCATTCCCTAAAGACGAAAAGTCTGTCTATGAATCGTTCCTCTGTAAACACGTGCAGTTACACTGCCCAGCGATCCACAGGAAGCAAATTGATGTCCATTTTTTCGGCTTGCATGCGTTATGTTGGTGTGGGTTTCGGCACTTTCCATTTAAAAAGCGTGCAAATGTAAGAAAATAAACATGAGTGAGGCCAGAAATAACGCGAATTTTGTGTGTGTGTGTGTTCCCTGCCTTTTTATTGCTGTAGTCATAATAATAAAATGGAAACGTAAACATTACATAACTGAGATATGCTTACCTGCCACGAACGATATATTATTTTATACATGTATATTAACTTATACATAATTTACATTAAAATGGAAAAATTATAATTTTATTGCCTGGCAACAAAATTATTTTATTTTTAACAATTACCATTGTTAGAAAAAGTTTAAATGAATTTTCAAGTACTTTACTGTTGTTAAAACGTAAAAGGTTGCTGGTAAACTACCCCTTCCCCTTAACCGATCTTCACCGAAATCGAAAGTCCTTGAGATCTCTACAATTCAGGGAAGTATGCAAAGAATTATTTGATTCTGTTTGAATTTGCGGCTGCTATCGTTTGCCATAGAAAATACCCTTGATAAAAAAACGTTGCAGGTAAACTACCCGTTCCCCTTAACCGATCTTCACCAAAAACAATAGGTCTTGAGTACTCTACAAATCAGGGCTGTATGCAAAACATTATTTGATTCTGTTTGAATTTTCGGCCGTTATCGTTTGCCATATAAAATACCCTTGTTAAAAAAAACGTTGAGGTAAACTACCCCTTTCCCTTAACCGATCTTCACCAAAAACAATAGGTCTTGAGAACTCTACAATTTAGGGCTGTATGCAAATAATCTTTTGATTCTGTTTGAATTTGCGGCTGTTATCGTTTGCCATAGGAAATACCCTTGTTAAAACATAAAACGTTACAGGTAAACTACCCCTTTCCCTTAACCGATCTTCACCAAAAACAATAGGTCTTGAGAACTCTACAATTCAGGGCTGTATGCGAAACATTATTTGATTCTATTTGAATTTGTGGCTGTTATCGTTTGCCAAAAAAAAAATTTCCCTTGATAAAAAACAAACCGTTGCAGGTAAACTACTCCTTTCCCTCAACCGATCTTCACCAAAAACAATAGGTCGTGAGTACTCTACAAATCAGGGCTGTATGCAAAAAATTATTTAATTCTGTTTGAATTTGCGGCTGTTATCGTTTGTCATAGAAAAAAAATCTACAGACACACAGACACTTTTCGAAAAACGACTTTTTTTCATGTTTTGAGTGTAGTACAATCAGAATCTGCAATAATCTCCAACACGATTTTTTTTGCCATCACCATACTTCCATTTCCTTAAGGAATATGGAAGTAAAATAACAAAGCTTACACAGAGCTGATATTAAACACATCAAAATGACTACGTTTCTAAAATCACTTTGCCCGTTCACAGCCAGAAAAAAGTATGATGGGAATCTGGGAATCAGCATGTTCTAATTTAAGGTACACTACAGTCGACTGGAAACGCGGCTTAAGCTGAACGTGTAAATTGTTAGGAATGCACTACCCGTTCAGTCCACCCCGTTTGTCACCTAAATGTTTCCAAGTAAGTTAATTAGGAAGTCCCACTCGGGTACCCTTTTCTCCGACTGCATGAAATGTCGCGAAATCCGCTGACTCCACTACATGTCGCAAGCCCCATTTGTCGGGACACCATTCCGAAAAGTCCGAATCAAAGTACAACCAACAATCAATAAACTTTACCGCAATAATCAATCATTTTTGCAGCAGTACAGACAACGTAATGCCTACCAAGACGAGATCACTTCAGTAGACCAGTGTCCTCGACTTCGCGACGCAGTTTGTCGTACCATAGTCTATAATCAAATCATCAACGCGCCCCACGTGCGAGTGTTGTAATTAATGCGTTCGGTTAATTACAAAGTCATTGAAATTTGTTCTCCTTGTCATCTACCCCATTTACACGGTGATCGTTACGTTTGATGGGCGTGTACACAACACACGTGCGATCGATTGCTTCACACACGACACGGTTGCGTGCCTATACTGACGTGTAGGCTACTGTCGTCTTATGCGGGTGCTTCGATTTGCTTTCCACAAACACACTTTCATTTCAAAATAACAGAACAATAACTGCGTTAACGTTCTGAATTATTTAAGGGAATGTTCTTATGTTGCCTTCCCACATGAAACAAGAAAGAAGTAACCAGGCAAACAAAAATGAATATTTATTTAACCGCTATAGAGGCCTAGATCTATCCTTACATACAAATGAGAAACATGGTTACCAACTTTAGCATACTACAAATGAAGTATCTAAGAAGATCAATAGGAGTTACTAGGAAGGATACGATTAGAAATAAGCGACTAAGAGGTAAAAAAAACTAAAACAAGAATCTTTTTAACAAAGAACTTGGGTAGTGGAGCTTAAAAACAATGAGCAGTATGGTACAAATTATGAAGATTTGAGAAGCAAGAACACAAGTCACAAAGATAAAGAAGATTAGAGGAGACAAGGGGTAACACTGTAAAGAAATGCATATTGTAGGCCTATATATGCAAAGAATCTTGAAGAAAACCGACCGGTGTAAGACACTGGCTTAAATTAAATTGACCCTTACACCTTAAGATACTATGTGTACTATCTATTTAAATGTTTACAAGAAGAGCATTTTGATGTGACTAAGGCGTCTTTAGAACAATGAAACGGTCTGTGTATGCCAATAAGACTGCCTCTTTAGTAAAATTACAGAAATATGCATTGTGTTACTCGCACCAGAACCCCCCAAACAAGAGGAAATGCTGACTACGCCTCTGTACGATACGATGACGATGTGCTAATGATTCACAACGGGTAATACTGTCTCGACCAAAAGAAGGACAGTCGGAAGTCTTTGATGCAATAATGTACCTATTCTTAATTATGCGGCACTTCCCGATACTGCCTCAAAACGAATGTTATAACTGATAAATTAATTTTTATCTCACGTTAATGTAGTACGTTGTTGACACGTTTCTGCATATCATTGGTTATACCGATAAGAGAATGACGACGAGATGACGGGTCGGTTCCATTGAATAATAATTGGGGTAATGTGGACTGAAAACGGTAGTCTTGTCTTACTAACGGTGCAGGCTATACAGATTAATATTTTACATTACAATTAAACAAAAGACCCAATAGCAGAAAACTGGTACTAACTTATCCCACTGATGTAACATTTTAAATTCCCCACAGAGTTGCCCAAACCATTAATCACCATGCCATTAATCACAACATATCAACTGTACGAAAATACTTGATTACGCTGAAATTCTAAGCCTTGAGTTTGACGGTTTTAAAACTAACATAAATAATATAAGTCGGGAAATTAACATTAAGAACACACACTAGTACAAGAAGAACGTCGCGTAAATAACAAGCAAATGGCGACACCAGCCAACACGTTTTATTTAAAACACAAGTAACTGCTAACAAACGGTGGAAATCTGTGAACAAAACAAAATTAACCTATGTAAATATTGTTGGTAAAAATTACGTGTTTGTAACACGTGACCCTGAAATCAGCTGTCACGATTGGCCAGCAAGAGATTGCGCCACTCTGGTTTGTGACAAAAACTACGTTTCTAATGCGCTGCGTAAAGTATACAAAGTTACACCTACGCCGAATCAGTTACAAACCACTCATAAAGCACGGTCTCCCAATCCAACCGCGGCAGACTAATGGTTATAGTGCGTTTATAGTGTTCGTGCACTAAATCCTGATACGTCTCAAAGTTACGTTTTATTGATTACTGGCATATTATTGGAATGATTGATTATTGGAAAACGACGTGCCCAATTTCTGAGCAGGCGGGCTGCCACGGTTTCTTTCTGTCGGGGAGGGGGCATATTTGATAAAAAAAACGAAAAGAAAATTGAATTTTACTGTGTGTTGTGTATCGTTATTTGCTGTTGATTAAAACAAAAAACACCGGAAACCGGCAGATATTTTCTGCAAACGCTGGCAGTGTTACATATTTTGTACGTATTTTTTTACAAACGTTGCCTCACTGAATGCGTGCAGTAAATGTTTGCAGCAAATGGAATTAATTCGGTATAATCGCGTAGCGACAGAAATTGCTAAAGATTTTCATAAATTGGGCACTAAGGTAGGTCGTCCACTGGAACCGTGGTCAGCCGACTAACTGGTCGAGCCAGACGCCTGTATACAAGCGACTGATACCAAAACGAGTGAAAGCGCTGAATGGCGACCATTGCGTCAAACTTAGTTGCCCGACCTAGCGTCCAATCCCATGGAATGGGATCTTTCGCGTTAGTCGGACGACTAGCTCGCTTTGAGTGCGTTTTGCTTTTTATAAATTTTATAAATTTGCGTTAATTTTTACAGCTTTAGTTTACATTATGGACATTACAAAACTTAGCGTAGTTAGGGAGCACATTACACTGTGGAACATGCGAGACTTCAACGGAAACTATATATTCAACGGATTTTACAAAAAGTACCTACATATCACGTACATTCATTGCGAATTAAAAATTTTCAGTCACAAGAAGCACTACAGAGTACAAAATGGTAACTGAGAACATGTCTGATATTATAATCGCTTGTAGTGGACGAAGCTCGATCGGCCGACTGCTGGTCAACCGTAACTTCCGACCAGTTAGTCGCCCGACTACGGTTCCAGCAAACGACCGGCCTTAAAGCTCTTAAAAATACAAGTTTTTCAAAATCATGCTATGGACTGCTCGAATACATGGCTGGCCGCACATTTTGTTGAAGCTGACGTACAAATCAGTTCAACAGCATGTAGGGATTATCCCAATTAGGAGGGTCGAGGTTTGCCAGCGGTCAGACCAAGGCGTAGGGTCGAGGTGCGCCGATTCTTAGTGTTTCAAGTTTTAATTTACTTTTGAATAATATGGACCCACTTTGGGCTTCTAAGCCCATACAAAAGAAGAAAAAGTGTAAAATGTATTAAAATACAATATTTTTACTTTTTACACTTACTCAAATTAGTTAGTTTACCCTTAATTTTTACTTTTATTGTGATAAAGCCTTTTAGCGAAATATAATGTTTATTATACTCTTTAGTCTTTTGCTATACATGCTTTGTTGAAAATAAATAAATACATTGCATGTAAATAAAATATGTACGTACCTGATTTGCAAATTTTTTCAAATTTAATCTCCTTTTAAAATCCCTGGGATCCCAAAATTTTGAAATTCCCCAAAATCAACACTACATTCAGATGTTGGTTTCCACATGGATTTTTATCAAAATTATCATGCGCATTTTTGATTTTGACATCCAAAAATTTGGAAATTTTCACAAATGAGGCCTATAATCAGATTGCTGTTTAAATTCACTTTAATTTGTTACTCCACATGATTTTCCACAATTTTGACCCCCCTCTACTTTTGGAGGGGTCAGTCTCAAAAATAAACTGTTTCTGTAGGGTAACAGTATGGACGTGGACGCCAAGTTTTAGGAAAATCGATTGATGCATTCAAAATTTATCCTGAGGCATACTCCAAACAGACAATGCCAAACGGATCAGTCAGAACTGAGAACTCCTTACCGATCGTTCCACTACACAGATTAGGAGACATGGTAAAACGCTGTCTTATGCCCCGCGTTATTGTTACTGTACGGACCTAACCAGGGGACACTTAAATAACCCAATAATCTCACCAATAATCGTAAGCAGTAACCGTGTTGATATACAAATTATCACGTTTGTTGACAGTATGCCAATGCATATTACACCAGACGTTGTAATCTGACGTGTTGATATATTTTTGGTTAAAAACTGGAAACATTTTGTTTATAAATTATATTTACAATTTACATTTAAATCGCCGCTGAAAACAGGCATGCGTTTGAGGAATTTCTGAAATGCTGGTAAATTACGGTGTCCCTGAGCCGGCTGCATTCGAGCAGACGTCTGGAATTCTTTCATTCACTACACAGACTTTCACCGATTCCCGTTAGCGTGATGTGTTCCACAGCACTCGTATTTTGAATGCTTAGTGGAATTACAACAGCATATTGTACATCGTTTTTTTTTGTATCGGCCGTCTAAGGACTACATGCCAATTTCAATTCTTTATTCTTCGTTCTTTTCTTTTTCTCCAATATTCTTTCATCTTTTCACTGCGTCTCTTCTTCCCGTCTTCAGTCCACTTTGAACCTGCGTTTTTCTCTCTCTTTCCTACTCTGGACTCCTTCCATTTTTAACACTTTTGCCCGAAACACTTCTCGTTCAATTGGTTTTCTGCGTGTATTATGGTTTGAGCCGTCGTCTTTGCACATGTAAACAAGCAACTTAACTGCAATTCGAAAAAATTATATTTTATTACAGGATTTTACATTTAAAAAATAAAATACATCAACAGGAACCACCTTCTTCTGATAGTTCCTATCCGTTTCGGTTGTTGGATCTCATGCAGGCTATTTTAACTTTCTGCACCGCTGTACGGAATAAGTCAGTTGTATTCATGCCAAACGAGGTCCTTAAATTTCTCGGCCATGATATTCTTGGTCGCCCAACCCCTCTCTTTCCAAGTACTTTTCCCTGTAGTGTGTACTGCAATAAGTAAAATCTCTGTTCATTTCTCATGAGATGTCCCAGATACTGAAGCTTTCTTATCTTCACTGTGTTAATAACTTCCCTTCATCTTTCTAAGAACTTCAACATTAGTTATATGTGCTGTTCATGAAATGCTCAGTATTCTACGGTAGAGCCACCAATTAGTAGTGGCTTCAGTCAAAGTCCAAGATTCTACACCGTAGAAGAGGACCGAGAACACGTAGCAGCGTAGAAGTCGCATCTTTGTGTTTATTGTTAAACCGTGGCTTTTGAATAAACTGCTCATCCTAGTGTACACTGCTCTTGCCTTTTCAATTCTGCTATTTATTTCTTGAGAGCGGTCCCATTCTTCATTGACTACAGTACCAAGAGAACCAACAGGAACCATACGATGCTTAAAATATTCTTTGAACAACATCCCTATATGAAAAGTGCGAAGCGTAATAATAAAAACTGTTTTCTTCCAAGTATCTTCAGAAAGGTTCATTTTCACAAGATTTATTAAGAAAATACTTTTAAATTAATGTTATTCTTAATGACGTCAGATTTATAACCTTTAATTTAACTAACAATTAATCAAGATAGAGCATTTTGAAATCATTGTTTTCCCTATTTTTTCAATACTTATTCTTCACGTTGGTTTACTCAAAATCTTTGAGACGCAAAGAATTTAGAAAATTATATGGGAATAATCCTGAATCTGTCATTTTTCCCGAGAAAAAAAAACAGGGATCCAAACTTCAAGAATACACAGCAGCTGCTAGTTACGCCACTGTGTGAAACATAAGCAAATAAGTTCTTGGCGATCTGGAAAAACCCTTATTATCACAGGTAAAGATTATCCGTAATATTCGTGGTGTTAAAGAAACGCTGGATGCAAACGTATCATAATTTTACGACGCGACAGTAGGGTCAGGTCGTGACTACGTAAACACTGATTAATAAATCGCGCACGAAGTTCTCTTTAAGACCACGTTTTCCTCCACTATAACTACTAACAACTAATAGTTTTTCCACGTTTCGAAGAATCACTAAGCTGAAGGTCATTAAAGAGCATTTTCTTTTCTCACAATATGGTATAAGATTCTAGAAAGAACATTCTTTCTTTTATTCTTACTCCATTATTTCCTCTGAACCCACTATCATTACTAGTTTCCAGATATTCCAGTTTCGTGTTCTTGATAGCCGCAGTGAGATAAATTAGACCGTGCTGAAAAGTGTCGGTCGAAGCCTTAGCAAACGTCAGAAGTGTGCTTTGTCCTTAACTAATTTGCGTAGACACAACTACCTTCTGTGTAGTGGGGACGTTGACAACGACTGTTTTAGTTACCCTTAATTTCGCCCAGTGACTGCTAACAAACATTACTTCTTCTTCAGACGTTGGACCTTACAGTCCGTTGCGAACTCATTGATCGGACCACCTTTTCTTCTGTCTTCCTATGTTACGGTTTCCCCTGGGAAGATAAAACATCAGTTGTTTAGGTAGTCTGTCCTGATCCTTTGCACATGTCGTCCAACTCTGTACTGCTTGTCCTGTCATTCAGGCTGTAAACTCCGAGATCGTTCCTTATGTCATCACTCCATAGCCGGTCTCTCCGGGATACTTCGAGTACAGTTCATAAAAACCTCATCCCACTAGCCTGTACTCGGCTGCTGGTCCTTGCGTGCAGTGCCCATGTTCACTACCGTAAAGGCCGCATGGTATTGCCATCATTTTTTTAAATTTTAACGGAATGCCTTGTCTGACCTTCCCGTTCTTCTGATAGTTCCATAACTGCAGTTAAACGTCGCAATTGTTTTTATCGACTCTACTTCGCCCACACAAGACGTCACATCCAAGGAATCTATATGAGTGCTCTTGCTCAATGAGTCGATCATTCACAACCCAACTTTTATCTGACAGGAAAGCAACCTCGAAAAGCTGTGGGCATGGTCTTGATACCATGGATTTCCAAACCACACGTGTGAATTATCTGCAATTCAAAGAGTCTTCATTATCTGCTATGAGCTGATAATCCGGAAACATTTAAGAAAACTATTGTAATTGAAATTGCTGCTAAAATTCAGCTTTTCCAGCCTCTGGTTCCACTCTCTTACAGTATCGTCTAAATATATATTTAAAAAAGAAGGTGATAAGCTACACTCTCGTCTAACCCCTCTATTGATCACTTCCTTAAGACTGCCGCCATATTCAGTTTCGCAATGATTTCCGTATCTTTAAACATACTTCTTGCAATTTCTGTAAGTGTATTGGTATGCCTTTTCTGATCACGACACTCCTAAGTTACAATTTCAGTTACATGATTCTCCGCAGACATTTACAACTGACAATTTCAGACTTCAAGAAGGTATTCGTAGTTTGATAGTGGCCAATAATTTCACAGCTCAACTATGACATCTTCTCGGGACTGCCAATAGTTGTTAACTTCCAAATAATGGTCCCCTACCCTACCTCCCATAGCGAGTCGTTTCCTGTAAACCCAGATAGTTATACCTATTTCCTCTCGAAACTTCAAGTACAGTGGAATAAACTCCAACTTCCTTTGTTGAAATTACAAGTTACAAATTAGTTTCAATAGCGGCATAAACCTTTTGATACGTTTCGTACGGTATTTCAGTGTTGCACAGAATCAAAATGCCGAGTTCGCTGATTACGAATTGGGCTAATTGTTATTCCTATATCGCACGAGATAGCCTTACTGACGAACCGGGGTACTGCAAGCCATGTAAATGATAAATTACTTCACGTCGCTGAAAGGAACGCGATTTTCTATACGAGTTTCACTTACATATTAATTGACATTTTTTCGTTTATGTACTAAACAAAGCTGTGACGAATAGGTGTTTTTTGTATGTAGCCATAAAAGATGAAAACCGAGTGATTGAAATATAATAGTTTTTATATGAAATGTATCATGACATGATTACCGTATCATTTTGTGACTCATGGAGTCACACTTCTTACTTCTTATGACTTGATACATATACTGAGATAGTAGGCTATGTTTTTTTCCAGCACAACGATGTACAGTATCGGACCCAAGGCGGCGAGAACTAAAGCTTTCCACTTCAAGACGAACAAATACTTTTACAGTAGGCCAAATATTTTTACAAACGTTAAAATTTAAATAACGTTAAATGCGATCATAAATATCTAAACTGCGAATATGTAGCTTTTCTACAGCTTCATAAGTTTAAATACTCATTAATCTTCTCTTGCTCATGTTCAGAAACCGCAACTGGATCTGTAGGGTGAAAAGTATCACCCATGTTGCACAACTCTATTCTCTTTCCTTTTCGGAATTAGCAAAAAAAAAGAACAGCATGAAGACATCAGTAACGAACATCCATTCCGATCGAATCAGTGACTTTCAGTGATCGCTAAGTCGACTCTGGGAGAATTCAAAATTCTGGCACCGAACCAAGGAGAACCGCTTGGACAGTTTCACTCAAATAAACAAAAAATAAGTTGTATATCTAGATTGTAAGAATGCATACTTTAAGCAAATTGTTATTATCCATTTTAAGTTGAAACAGTGTTAAGAACAGAATATATTTTATTACTTGTAAAAAAACTAAACACTCGTAATTCTCAGAAACTTTAAATTATTTTAAATCATTTTAAATCAACTTAAAATAATGTAATGATGGGAATGTAGAAACTACAGATAACACGAATTGAAGCTATCGGCCATTGAGGCTAATAATAAATGCCATTACACTGTATTATTGTGAGCGATTTATTTAAATTTTAGGGCGAAACCGTGCCGGTGGTATGTAAATCACTTCAAGACGCTTTTAGTTGTAAACCCGCTAAACTTTGAAGTAACACTGATGACTATTCCCTTCTCTTGGAAGATCGTACCGGACTGTAATATCCAGGTAGTACATGCATTACAACGAAGAACAACACTCTTGACATTAAAAAATAATTTATTAACACGTTTAAGTTTAAACAGCTTAAACGGTATAAGGCGACAAAATTTTTCATAATTTTCAGGAAAAGTGAAATTTCTCAAAAGCAAACGGCGACATGCAAGAAACAAAAGTTGGCAAGACTGGTTTGGTCTAACGAGGGGCAGGAGTTCCGTCAAACGTATTATTAGTGACCGCGGCGACAATGTCTTTTTCTCACGCCACTCCGTGATTAAATTAAGAAGACTGATGTGTTTCAATCAATGGCCTCCAAAGTTTTTATAAGTACCTTGGGAGGTTTTTACAACCCATCTGGACAATCATAGGATTCAATGAAATTATGTACAGTTGTAACAAATTTGAATTGTGTTCAACTGTGTGTAATTAATTAGTATCGCAGGATTCCTTGGTTGGACAACCTAGACATTCACCAGGCGTGGCGACTGGGTGGAGTAATTCATTCAAGAGATCTCGCCATAGTATACACGCATAGATGTCAATATACTACTATAGTATATATACATCTATGTATACAGGCCACATCGTGTATTCGTGGACCGCACCCTTACACCTTATACCGAACGAACGACCGAGCTCCACTGGCGTTAATCGGGTTCCGGCCTGGATAACGCAAACACGCCAAAGCGCGAGACGCTCCGTGCATCTTCTGTCTATCATACCACGCCAAACCTCTCTGCATACCCATTTTTTTTGTCCGCTGACAGACTATTCTTCTTCTTCATCTTTCTCTTTTTGCAGGCTAATTTAACAGGTTTCAGATTTTATGGAAGTGTGCCTTATAAAGAAACCTGCAAATTCAGAGTTCATATCTAGTTGCTGCTTTACCTCTATCGTCTCCCCCCTCCCCACAAGGTTTCTTGTCACGTGAGGTTCCTTGGTAACCTAACCCCACGCGTTCCTTCCACATGCTGATTACACTGCCGCCCTCTGTTTTATTTTTTCTTCTGTACTACACTGCCTTCTTATTTTGGTATTCTGTCAGTTTGCCTATTTGCAAATCAGTCTAACATGTATAAACACCAATATAACTACTAAGCTCCCCGAGCAGCACAACTACCTCGCTTTGAATAAAATACATTTGTTGCTAAATAAATTTTAATACTCTATGATTTTTTAAGTATCAGAAAATTACGAAACCCGGTTACTCAACCATTGCTTTAGTAAAATAATAACTGTAGACAATCATACAATAAACACTAAAAATTCTAAACTAACACATCGCTTTCTAACCAACTTTATAACCATAATGCCTAAATGACAAAATAATTTAGTCTTAGCTTTATTCGTTAACTTTTCGATCCTCTAGGGGGGATCCAGTCCCGTTCGCGCCTAGTAAATTCACCCCTGAAGGGTGCTGATAATATTAGTTCTGTCAAATTGTTAAAGATACCGAGTTTGTATTTTGAATAAAATTCCTGGTAACTTGATCGCCCACATATGTCTACTATTACCATTTTCTTAAAATCTTCCAATTTTGTCCTGTTGTGACGCTAAAGTTAAAAAAATTCATAGTGAATATCTACTATATTCGAATTTGGGTCAACATTCTCGTTAGCCTGACACCCTGGTGGATTTATATAATTTTTTCAAATTTTTGATCCCTTTTTTGCGCCTAACATACACGGTGTTTTGCGATTATATCAAAATTTTGACCGACTTTTTGAGCCCTGACGAAAAAATCTGGAATTTTCAAAAATAAACACTGTATTCAAAATGTGGTTAAAATTCCCTTTAATTTGATACCACATACGGATTTCTGCGATTTATTCACAATTTAGACCCTATTTTGAGGGGATCAATCTCAAAAACAATAGGATTCTTATGGTACGATTACGAACACACAAGCCAGGTTTTACAAAAATCGATTGACGCATTATAAAATTATCATGAGCGATACCCCCTAACAGAAGACAAACAGGCAAATATCAAACGTCGAGTTAAAACTAAAAAGTCGCGTCACTACTTCAAAAATAACGGGTCACACTATCGAAACGGAAGTTTTTATCATATATATATATATATATATATATATATATATATATATATATATATATATATATTGTAACATAACAAAATTATCACGCTAAACATTTGACTTAATGCAACATAAATAAAGGAAAAAGTTCCATAGTGAGTGAGAAGAATAAATTGTTTTAAGGATTACACTAGAAACTGTATATTAAGTCAATAAAATGTTAATAAAAATGAAAAATAACAAAGAAAACCATTGATTAAAATAACTTACTATGTAAAAACCAGTTAAACCAGCAGTATACCCAGTAGATTGGGGAAGCAATAAAAAGGGAAGGACCATAAAAAAGGAAATAAAGGGATGAAACCATATTAATAAGGGAATAATAATAAGGTCAAGATGCAGAGAAACCACAAGACCAGAAACTACTAATGTGATATTGAAAATATCGGTATGGAGAACCATACATGACTTCCATATTCTAAGATTTATATTTAAAATCATTTTCAGCCAAACAGCCAGGCTGTGTCTTACCTGCCTTTTTATTGCTGTATTAAATGAAAAATATTATATTACATTAAAATGAAAAAATTATAATTGTATTGCCTGGCAACAAAATTATTTTATTTTTAACAATTACCATTGTTTCAAAAAGTTTAAATAAATTTTCAAGTACTTTACTCTTGTTAAAACGTAAAAGGTTGCAGGTAAACTACCCCTTCCCCTTAACCGATCTTCACCAAAATCGAAAGTCATTGAGACCTCTACAATTCAGGGACGTACGCAAAAAATTATTTGATTCTGTTTGAATTTGCGGCTGTTATCGTTTGCCATAGAAAATACGCTTGATAAAAAAACGTTGCAGGTAAACTACCCCTTCCCCTTAACCGATCTTCACCAAAAACAATAGGTCTTGAGTACTCTACAAATCAGGGCTGTATGCAAAACATTATTTGATTCTGTTTAAATTTGCGGCTGTTATCGTTTGCCATATAAAATACCCTTGTTAAAAAAACGTTGCAGGTAAACTACCCCTTTCCCTCAACCGATCTTCACCAAAAACAATAGGTCTTGAGAACTCTACAATTTAGGGCTGTATGCAAATAATCTTTTGATTCTGTTTGAATTTGCGGCTGTTATCGTTTGCCATAAGAAATACCCTTGTTAAAACATAAAACGTTACAGGTAAACTACCCCTTTCCCTTAACCGATCTTCACCAAAAACAATAGGTCTTGAGTACTCTACAAATCAGGGCTGTATGCAAAACATTATTTGATTCTGTTTGAATTTGCGGCTGTTATCGTTTGCCATATAAAATACCCTTGTTAAAAAAACGTTGCAGGTAAACTACCCCTTTCCCTCAACCGATCTTCACCAAAAACAATAGGTCTTGAGGACTCTACAATTTAGGGCTGTATGCAAATAATTTTTTGATTCTGTTTGAATTTGCGGCTGTTATCGTTTGCCATAGGAAATACCCTTGTTTAAACATAAAACGTTACAGGTAAACTATCCCTTTCCCTTAACCGATCTTCACCAAAAACAATAGGTCTTGAGTACTCTACAAATCAGGGCTGTATGCAAAACATTATTTGATTCTGTTTGAATTTGCGGCTGTTATCGTTTGCCATAGAAAATACCCTTGTTAAAAAAACGTTGCAGGTAAACTACCCCTTTCCCTCAACCGAACTTCACCAAAAACAATAGGTCTTGATAACTCTACAATTTAGGGCTGTATGCAAATAATCTTTTGATTCTGTTTGAATTTGCGGCTGTTATCGTTTGCCATAGGAAATACCCTTGTTAAAACATAAAACGTTACAGGTAAACTACCCCTTTCCCTTAACCGATCTTCACCAAAATCAACACATCTTGAGAACTCTACAATTCAGGGCTGAATGCGAAAAATTATATGATTCTGTTTGAATTTACGGCTGTTATCGTTTGCCAAACAAACAAGATTACCCTTGCTAAAAAAAACCGTTGCAGGTAAACTACCCCTTTCCCTCAACCGATCTTCACCAAAAACAATAGGTCACGAGTACTCTACAAATCAGGGCTGTGTGCAAAAAATTATTTGATTCTGTTTGAATTTGCGGCTGTTATCGTTTGCCATAGAAAAAAAATCTACAGACAGACAGACAGACACACACACAGACACTTTTCGGAAAACGACTTTTTTTCATGTTTTGAGTGTAGTAGAATCAGAATCTGCAATAATCTCGAACACGATTTTTTTTGCCATCACCATACTTCCATTCCTTAAGGAATATGGAAGTAAAAGGGACAAAATATATCAAGATTCCCACAAAGAGACCAGAACCAGGAAGAGATATTCCAAAAAATGATAGTCATGTAATACATACCATGGAACAAAATTAAAACTGATATATGTAGACCCAGAACAAGTTACAAGATACAATCCCAGAAAACCAAATTGTATACTAGTTGTAAGAATAATATGTCAAAAAACTATTAAAACAGACTACTATTAGTGTAGCCAAAATAAAGGACACCTTATAATAAAGTGTGATATAAAAAATCTATTAAAACAGACTACCATTAGTGTAGGAAATACTAGATAAAAACTAAAGAGACAGTCTAATGACTGAGTGTAATTTAGATAATAAAAGTGTTTTAGTGTTTAGGCATAATAACAATATGATAGGTATAAGATGTTTTTATTTTATTGTATGAACAAATTAAGTATAGGTAACACAAGAGACAGTTAATCACTGAAAGTGTCAGTAGTTCTAAGGTGTTTTTATGTTAATATTTTAGCAAAATAGTTATAGTAAATAAAAAGAGACAGTGAATAACTGAAATTGTTACTAAGAATAAGATATTTTAATAGAATAAGGTTGTGATAAAATGAAACATAAAAACAAAGGACAGCCAAAGACTGATAATAATATGTTCTCATTATAATTCTAAGTATAGAGAAAATTAGGCATAAGATGTTTATGTTATGGTTCAATGATGTTATTATTATAAAGAAAGTTTAGTAGATACAAGATATTTCATTGTATTTTAAGATCATGTCATTTAATTTTCCATTGTGTAAGTCAGAGAGGCAAGTAGGACATAAAAATGTAATAATTTTATTCAAAACAGTAAACCATATATAATGTACAAACAGACCAGCTAAGACACCATTTTAGTAAACACAGACTGGCATATAAACCAAAAAATTATCTATCAGAGAATCAATCTATGTAATAGGAATAGAATTCAATATATACAATACAGAAATTGAAAATATAATTAATACAGATACAGTTAATAGCAAATAGAATGACAAAGGAAAGGAAATTAACTTCTTTTGGAAACAGATAATAATAGGCCTATAATAGTAATCAAATCAGACTAAACAGCAAATTAATCAATATTGAAATGTTTTAACAACCAAGTTATTAACAACAAAGTAGTCACGGAGTTATTAAGTATATTCCATGGAAATATTATAAGAAAAAACAAATAAAAACCATTAAAACACCGAATTTGTACAAAATATGAGGCATACAATCATTATATAAAATTGTAATTTTTGGGCTTAAATGAGCTTGAAACAAACCCAGCTATATATCAAAAGATGTAAAATTAACTAATCAATATTACTGAGTAGTTAGATTTATGTAAAATTAAGAAATATTTGAAATACAGTAAAAAATAAGAAAACTTATTATGTATATTTAGATGGTGAACCAAGTCTTAGACAGATATTTTTATAGTTAAACAATATAAAGAGGAAAAAGACATAGCACAAATTACCCTAAAACGACGACGTTGCGTCTAGTAGTCTATTGTTAATCGTGAAACCGAATAGTTGGAAATGTGTTAGCAGAGTACTGAAAACAGAATAATTTGTGTAAAACCAAGTGTGGTTATGCGGCCTGTAACGGAGATGATCTAAAAAGTGAAAATAACCTTAACTATCAATTTCTAACACTTCACAAATTTCCAAAACACAGTAATAACACCATAAAACTCAACACAAGAAATCAACAGCCATTTTGAACAATTTTGGGACAAGATTCACAGAACACCAATACACATATTTGAACACCGAACACTTCACAAGAAACCCATCACGAAAACGACATCGCAGAAGACGAGAGGACACTCTACACTATTTTCCTGGACCAACACCACTTCGCAGAAAAGGGAATATCATTTTATTTCTGCGGGAGAAGCTCAGCCAATTCCAACAGCATAGCGGTTAAAATCGAGGAGACAGCGGCCATACTGGATTTCTCACCAGCACGGTGCACTGCCAGCTTGAAGGGAGTGACGTCATTTCTTCGACTTGGTTCGCAATTAATTTTTTTTTAATTGACAATTTCAATAATAATTTTGTTCTATTTCAGCTATTACCATTTAGTTTAAGAATACCTGTTAAGAATGTATCTTGTTCCTTGCCCTCTGACCATTTCGACTCGTTAAAAGAACCACAAATCTAACCTTGTAAAAATATATTTGTTGATTTTTTTCGCTACCGACTAGAGCAAATAATAGCCAATGCCTTGGTCATGCGCAGTTTGACTGGCGCATAATTTTGAATGTTAATAAACGCAAATCATTACTCAGTTACCAGACTTGTTTTTATTTCTATAATTAATGTTACTATTATTTTTTTTTTAAAACAAAAAAAATAATTTACAGTGATAGAATGGATATCTAAGGAAATTACACACTCAATTAATTAATTAATTATTAATTAATTAAATTAAATAATTAAATCAAAACTCAATACAAGAAAAAAAATATATTTTCACAATTTATAAAGTTTGATTTATTTGTTATTTATCAATCAATCACACCTAGTTATAACATATTTATATTAAATCTATTCTTTGTATTTGGTGAATCCAAAGTGGAGCTGTATCATCGGTGAGTTCAATACCGAGATCCAGACAACATACACGATTCTTATTATCTATATCTTTATATTTTATTTATTATTATATTTGAAATTATATTACAAATTGACTAAACCAAACAGTGGGGCAAACAGAAGGGCAAATCAACACATAACACATATCAATATCAAAATATCTTTTTTATTTTTATTTTGAATTTGTAAATATATTACAAATTGGCGTCCAACTTAAGGGGCTTTAAATAGGAGGTAATGGAGTTGTAAAATAAGGACGAGTGTCCAATTTCCTATTTTTAGCTTGGCAGCGGTCAATAGGTCGGAAGAGGGAGCGAGATGCACAGGAGAGCTACATCAAGAAAAAGGGCTATGGAGGCCGAGCAGGAGGTAGACATGGAGGATAAAGAGGCGACACCAGTGGAAGATGTGGAGTCGATGTTACCGCCAGCAGAACCGAACAAGCCTGCACCACAGAAGGAACAGCCGGAGAAATCCACCGCAAAGGAAGATACAAAATCTGATCAAATGATGGAGATGTTACTCAGAGAATTTAAAACAACGAAGGAGGAATTAAGAGAAAACAGTAAGAAGATAGAGGAGAAGATGGAAGAAAATAGTAAGAAGCTGGAAAACCTAACCTAACCTAACCTAACCTAACCAACAATTAAAAGAAGAGTTGGGTAATAAAATCGGAGATACCAACAAGAAAATCGAAGAAAATAGTAAGAAGATGGAGAATGATAACCAGCAATTGAAAGAAGAATTAAGAGAAAATAGTAAGAAGATGGAGGAGAAAATGGAAGAAAATAGTAAAAATATGGAGGAGAAAATGGACGAAATAAAAAACGAAAATAAATTATTAATGGAGGAAAATATTCAGAAGATTGAGGAGAAAATGGAGGAAATAAAGACTGACAATAAAAAGTCGAAAGAGGAATTAACCCAGATAAGCCAAAAACTGGAAGAAACCAACAAGAGGATGGAAGAAACAAGTCAGAAAATGGAAAGCAATAATCAGCAATTGAGAGAAGAATTGAAGGAGACGAACCAAGAGAACATGAACCGGTTAGACGGAAGAATGGAAGCATTGAAGGAAGAACTGGGGCAGAAGATAGCTGAAAATAATGAAACAATCAGCAAGAAGGTAGAAGAGGAGTTAACGGTAATCGAACAAAAGGTTACCAGAGCTGACGAAAGATGGAGTCAAACTGAACGAGAAGTACAGAGTATCAAGACAGAAATAAACACTAAAGTTAACAACATTGAAGAAACGACTAGGAAGACGTTGGAGGAAAGACTAAAAGAAACACGTGAAGACTGGGAGCGAGTGCAGGACCGATTCACAGAAAAATGTGACGGCATTGAAGCTACTGTGACCAGTATCAACAGTCAGGTGCGACAGAACCAGACAGATATAGACCTATTCCATAGTCGACCGACAAGCATTACCAGTTGTCCTAACAGCGAGAATCGTGAAGGAATTAACTTCAGGTTTTATAAAAACAAACCAATGGAGTTCCTAGCCAGAATCGAAGAATACTTCACCAAACACAGAGGTAATCGCTGGAGGGAGAATAAAGAGGTGCTTGACGAATCGTTCAAGGAGATAGCAGATAATTGGTGGATGGCGATAAGAGACGAAGTGACCGATTATCAACAATTCAGAAGGCTATTCAAAGCCAAATATTGGTCTGAATCAACACAAAATATCGCCAGAGACGGGATCTGTCATGGAAAGTACAACCCGTATGGAAACCAGACTTTAACGGCGTACTTTTTGGGAAAGGTGTGCGTGGCCAAACATCTAGAGCCCAGAATACCGGAAGAATGCCTGGTCAGCAAACTCTCATACCATTACGAGGAGGATATTATAAGGGCCAGAAGAAACAGTCAAATAAAGACTGTGCAAGCCATGACCGAGCTTTTAGAAATGTATGAGCATGAAGACTATTACCGTCAAAGTCGCAGGAGATATGAAAAGCCGGAACCAAGAAGTAACAACAATAATTTGAATAATAATAATCGGCAGAATGTGGGTAACAATAATAATTATAATTCCGCAAATCGGAATAATGCCGAATACAATTATAACACCCGAAATAACAATAATTTACCGAGATTTAACAACAATAATAATAATAATAATATTCCTCGCATTAATAATAATGACAACAACCACAACAATAATAATAATAATAATAATAATAATAATAACCGTCCACAAAATAACAACGGTTATTATAATAATAATCGTAACTATGTTCCAAATGGTCAGAGGAACCCCAACCTTTCTAATAACAATTATCATGGTAATTATAACCGGAATTACCCGAATGGAGGTAATAACAATAATTACAGGACATATCGACCCAATATTAACTACATCAGAGCGGAAGGCAGTGGACAGAGGAGGTACCAGCCTCAACGAAGGAGCCGATACTACGAGTACGAGACCTTTCAAGGAAGTCAGGGAAGTAATAGGTACAGAGAGTACGAGCCCAGACGTAGTTCCAGCCTGGACAATCAGCGAAGACTACCTGTAACAGAAGCCCAACAGGACGATCGAGCAGAACCAAACGAAGCAGTCTCAGGACTCCAAGCTGATGCTTCCAACGGCCTAATCCGTAATGAAGCGGAACATTTAAACGAACGGAGGCAGTAATAAACTCCAATAACCCTTTACTGCTCCAATCTGCTGGGTTTAACCAAGAAGGAATGAATTCGAAGAAAAACAGAAAAAATTTTACCATAATATACAGCAATTATTTGAAAGATATCCGTAAGGACCTACTAGAAGAAAGCGAGATTAATATTAATAATAATGATAATGAAATAATATACATAATTGCAGAAATTGAGGGTATTTCTGTTCCTATAATGATAGACACTGGAGCCAATGTCTCCATAATAAATCGAAATGAGTTGGACCGGATACATCAGGAATGCCACAAAAACTTACCGGTACTACCTATTAATAATATTGTACTTGTAGGAGCTACCGGCCGACAGAACAAGACCATAAGAAAGCAGGTATCCCTAAGTGTCAACAGTCAGGGCATTAGTGTGGATATGATATTTCTTGTTGCAGCCGGATTACCTTTCAACATCATGATAGGATGTGACATATTGCGCAGAAACTCAGCAGTTATCGACTTGTGCCGAGGAAAGGTATCACTCTTTGCTGAAGGTTCGACCTGGGTAGCCAATTTAACTAATAACAAGACGTTAGACTCCAGACAACTTCTCGACCACAAAAATAAGGTGAATTACTTGTCCAACTACTCAACAAACAACAAGCTAGTACATCAGGATTCGGAGGATGATCTATGGCAACAAAAGATTCAGGAGATACGTAACTTCCAGTGCCACAATACTAACGAGCAATTAAAGGAAAACCAGCTGAATCAATTGGTCGAAATATATGAAAAATATCGAGCTGTATTTTCGGACGAACCTGGAAAGATCCGGAACTACCAATGTTCCATACGATTCAGAGAACCGGTAGAATTTAACCGAAAGTCGTATCCAATAGCACAATCTTTGAAAGAAGCCGTACGCACAGAGATCCAGAATATGATCAGTAGAGATATCATCGAGAGCAGTCAATCGCCATACACTAGCCCAATTGTGGCCATACAAAAGAAAAATGGGAAGGTAAGGCTTTGCCTTGACGCACGTGAGATAAATAAAATGATAATTAACGATCGTACCTCACCTGGCGAAATTGATGAAATTTTGAAGAGGTTCCACGGAACACGATTTATTACCACTTGGGATACCGTATGCGGCTATTGGCAAGTGGAGTTGCACCCAGCAAGCCGGCAATACATGGCGTTCATCTTCGAAGGGCGCAATTATCAGTTTAAGAGGTTGCCCTTCGGGTTGGTGAATTCAGTAGCTGTTTTTGTCGCCTGTATGGATCATATACTAGGACCAGAAGCGCTCCAATTCACGACTGTCTATGTTGATGATCTCCTAATAACATCAACCAACTGGGAAGAACACTGTTACCGTGTGGAGCATGTCTTGAAGAAGCTTGCTGAAAATAATGTCACCCTTAAACTAGACAAGTCCAAGCTTATAGCTAAAGAAGTACAATTCTTGGGTTTCCAGCTAAACAGTCAAGGAATAACACCATCAACAGAAAAGGTAGACGCCATACAACGATTCCCTACATCAAAAAACAGAAGGCAACTACAATCATTTTTGGGCCTGTGTAACTATTATAGGAAGTTCCAGAATAATTATTCCGAACTGACAGCCCAGTTTCAGTACCAGTTATCGTCCAAGAATAAATGGCGATGGGGTCAAGAACAAGACGAAACCTTCAAATCAATTAAGGAGAAGTTCTTAGATGCAGTAATGCTCAACCATCCAGATTTTAACCGACCCTTCTTTCTAAACTGTGACGCTAGTAACATTAGCTTGGGATCAACACTGTACCAAGAAGATGAAAGTGGAAACCATCTAGTAGTGAGCTTTGCTAGCAGAACCCTTAACCAGTGTGAAAAGAACTATAATGTGACGGAAAAAGAACTGCTAAGTGTAGTCTTTGCCTGCGGGAAGTTTCGGACGTATATCCTCGGATATCCAGTGACCGTTCGAACAGATCACAAATCAATATCATTTCTGAGAAGATGCAAGTTAAGCCATGGTAGATTGACCAGATGGGTACTCGCCCTGCAGGAATACGATATACAATGGGAGTATGTTCCTGGAAGTAAAAATGTAGTAGCCGACGTATTGTCGAGAGTGAATCTGGAAGAACAAACGTTCGAAGGCGAAAAGGAGAGCATCTTGAAAATCTATAATATTATTAAGGACAGATCCGATTTAGAGAAGATAGTGCAGGACATCAGCAAACACCAGCAGTCCGATCCGAAGTTAAACCATATTAAGCTTCGTCTCTCCAACCAAGATGACACAATGAACAAATTTTATTGTATACATAATGGAATTTTATTCATCAAGACATCCCTTGATGAAGAGATATGGAAGATCATGATCCCTACTACAATCGAAAAGGATATCATCCTGGACTATCATCTACAATACGGTCACATGGGAGCCATGAAGGTGATCAAGGCAATAGAAGAGAATTGTCATATAAAAAGTATCAATAGAAAAACGAGAAACTACCTCAAAACCTGTCTGATATGTCAATTGGTGAAAACCAACAATGAGAGAAAGGAGGGTATGATGATACCAATTACCTCACAAGCCAAACTGGAAAAGGTCTTTCTGGACATATGTGGTCCATTTCCCCGCAGTGGCGGACGCCATCGATACAAATATATTATTATTATGATGGATCATTTTACAAAATTCACAAAACTATACCCTGTGAACAGAGCCACCACTCTGAAGACTCTAGGAATAATAACAAATCATTACATTCCAGAGATAGGGAGCCCGACATCCATAATCACAGACCATGGAACGCAATTTAAGGGTTGGAGGTGGAGAAACACTCTGAATACATTGGGCATTAAGACATACAAGACATCTGTCTACCACCCCAGCAGCAATCCAGCGGAGAGGGTACTGCGAGAAGTCGGAAGAATATTACGGACTTATTGCTATAACCAACAAAAGAAGTGGCAAGAATATTTATTAGCTACTGAAGAATTCCTTAATTTGTCATATCACCCCGCTATAGGTACCACGCCATACACGGCAATGTATGAAAAACCGCCTCCGAGAGAAATACAAGACATAATAGAGTTCCCCAGGAGTCAAGAATACAAATTCAATCGAATCAGATTCTACAATAAATTGGCAGAAGACCAGGAAAGGCGCAAGAACAAATATCAAAAGGCTGTTAAGAAAATAATAAGCTATGAAGTCGGAGAAAAGGTACTACTAAAAAACAGGGAATTACCCAGTACTTTGGAAGGCATTATCAAAAAGTTGTTACTGCTGTATACCGCCCCATACCTGATTATTAAAAACAATAATAACAATACGTATGTACTAAAGGATATCATTTCAAATAAAGTAAAAGGAACTTATAATCAATTATCCATTAAAAAATATTTGGAGGAATAATAAATTTCAAAATTCAAAAATCAGTAAGTACAACTTACACCAAATATTTGAAGGATTATTATGAAGAAATTAAGAATTTTGAGAAATAAAAATTACAAAATTCCAAAAGTTAGTAAGTACAACTTACACCAAATATTTGAAGGATTATTATGAAGAAATTATGAATTTTGAGAAATAAAAAATTTTCAAAATTCAAAAATCAGTAAGTACAACTTACACCAAATATCTGAAAGACTATTATGAAGAATTTATGAATTTTGAGAAATAGAAAACTTCAAAATTCAAAAATCAGTAAGTACAACTTACACCAAATATCTGAAAGACTATTATGAAGAAATTATGAATTTTGATAAATAAAAAATTTCAAAATTCAAAAAATCAGTAAGTACAACTTACACCAAATATCTGAAAGACTATTATGAAGAATTTATGAATTTTGAGAAATAGAAAATTTCAAAATTCAAAAATCAGTAAGTACAACTTACACCAAATCATTTGAAAGACTATTATGAACGAAAAAAGAATTTGGATGGAGATAATAATTTTCCAAATTCAAAAACTTAGTAAGTACCACTTACACCAAACATTCAAAGACTATTATGAATGAGAAAAGAATTTTGATGAATAAAGATTTTCAAAATTCAAAACAATAATAAGTACAACTTACACCAAAATATTTGAAAAACAACTATGAATAAGAAAGAATGTAGTTGAATAAAAATATCTAAAATTAAAAAATATTAAGCTCATATCATTACTCATACAAATGATGAGAAATAACTCTGAAATATGAAAAAAGATTTTGTAAGAAAGAGATACAAAATTCTAAAGGAGAAAGGAAACCAGAATATCATATGACTTAATCGAAACAACTTAACCAAACTCACAAAGAAAATAATTTAATAAAAATGGAACAATGAAGAAGGACCAACTCAGTAAAGACCAAATAGTGAGACCAGAAACCAAAAAAACCTGATACTAATAATGATAATGTTGTTGCAATAACCACTGTTATAGTGAAAGTGATAAAGAATTAATTCATGTTACACCATGAGCAATAAAAATAACTCAATGGATACCAGATGGTAGAAAGAGTAAATATAAATACTACTTACTATGTAAACATGATGAAATGTATATAATACCACATACCTAAACCACCTAATATGGAATAAGCTTTAAGAGAGAAGAAGAGTCAAGTGTATAAAAGTATTAATTAATATAACGTATTATGAAGTGAAGAATCTAAAGATGTTTATTTTAGTCAAAAATGACTACTTTTACTGTTTATTTATTCTTATGACTGGATGTAGAAAATGCCATCAGTCTTATGTTTTGAGCAGAGATGATAATACCTCTGGACTCAATTGAAGTGTTGGACAGCAGGGATTGAAGCCAAAAGTGCCACTCTGAACTGTTCCAATTAATTTGTTAGGGAATGTTAGGGAGTAAACATACTGGTGAGGAAGCACCAAATAAGAAAGAATATAAAATGATAATGTTATACACAAGATTGAAGATCACTTATTAATGAAGAAAGAAACTAATGAAGGTGATACACATCATCTGAGAGGAAGCAACGGTGGAAAAAGAAGGTATATAAAGTGAAAACATGTAATCACGAAGGAAATATAGTAAATACAAAAGAATTAGTAGTAATTATTTCATCCATACTAAGAGTATGATCTGAACTAATCACTTTTACAGGAGAGCATATGTAACATAACAAAATTATCACGCTAAACATTTGACTTAATGCAACATAAACAAAGGAAAAAGTTCCATAGTGAGTGAGAAGAATAAATTGTTTTAAGGATTACACTAGAAACTGTATATTAAGTCAATAAAATGTTAATAAAAATGAAAAATAACAAAGAAAACCATTGATTAAAATAACTTACTATGTAAAAACCAGTTAAACCAGCAGTATACCCAGTAGATTGGGGAAGCAGTAAAAAGGGAAGGACCATAAAAAAGGAAATAAAAGGATGAAACCATATTAATAAGGGAATAATAATAAGGTCAAGATGCAGAGAAACCACAAGACCAGAAACTACTAATGTGATATTGAAAAAGGGACAAAATATATCAAGATTCCCACAAAGAGACCAGAACCAGGAAGAGATATTCCAAAAAATGATAGTCATGTAATACATACCATGGAGCAAAATTAAAACTGATATATGTAGACCCAGAACAAGTTACAATCCCAGAAAACCAAATTGTATACTAGTTGTAAGAATAATATGTCAAAAAACTATTAAAACAGACTACTATTAGTGTAGCCAAAATAAAGGACACCTTATAATAAAGTGTGATATAAAAAATCTATTAAAACAGACTACCATTAGTGTAGGAAATACTAGATAAAAACTAAAGAGACAGTCTAATGACTGAGTGTAATTTAGATAATAAAAGTGTTTTAGTGTTTAGGCATAATAACAATATGATAGGTATAAGATGTTTTTATTTTATTGTATGAACAAATTAAGTATAGGGAACACGAAAGACAGTCAATAACTGCAAGTGTCAGTAGTTATAAGATGTTTTTATTTTATTGTATGAACAATTTAGGTATAGGTAACACAAGAGACAGTTAATCACTGAAAGTGTCAGTAGTTCTAAGGTGTTTTTATGTTAATATTTTAGCAAAATAGTTATAGTAAATAAAAAGAGACAGTGAATAACTGAAATTGTTACTAAGAATAAGATATTTTAATAGAATAAGGTTGTGATAAAATGAAACATAAAAACAAAGGACAGCCAAAGACTGATAATAATATGTTCTCATTATAATTCTAAGTATAGAGAAAATTAGGCATAAGATGTTTATGTTATGGTTCAATGATGTTATTATTATAAAGAAAGTTTAGTAGATACAAGATATTTCATTGTATTTTAAGATCATGTCATTTAATTTTCCATTGTGTAAGTCAGAGAGGCAAGTAGGACATAAAAATGTAATAATTTTATTCAAAACAGTAAACCATATATAATGTACAAACAGACCAGCTAAGACACCATTTTAGTAAACACAGACTGGCATATAAACCAAAAAATTATCTATCAGAGAATCAATCTATGTAATAGGAATAGAATTCAATATATACAATACAGAAATTGAAAATATAATTAATACAGATACAGTTAATAGCAAATAGAATGACAAAGGAAAGGAAATTAACTTCTTTTGGAAACAGATAATAATAGGCCTATAATAGTAATCAAATCAGACTAAACAGTAAATTAATCAATATTGAAATGTTTTAACAACCAAGTTATTAACAACAAAGTAGTCACGGAGTTATTAAGTATATTCCATGGAAATATTATAAGAAAAAACAAATAAAAGCCATTAAAACACCGAATTTGTACAAAATATGAGGCATACAATCATTATATAAAATTGTAATTTTTGGGCTTAAATGAGCTTGAAACAAACCCAGCTATATATCAAAAGATGTAAAATTAACTAATCAATATTACTGAGTAGTTAGATTTATGTAAAATTAAGAAATATTTGAAATACAGTAAAAAATAAGAAAACTTATTATGTATATTTAGATGGTGAACCAAGTCTTAGACAGATATTTTTATAGTTAAACAATATAAAGAGGAAAAAGACATAGCACAAATTACCCTAAAACGACGACGTTGCGTCTAGTAGTCTATTGTTAATCGTGAAACCGAATAGTTGGAAATGTGTTAGCAGAGTACTGAAAACAGAATAATTTGTGTAAAACCAAGTGTGGTTATGCGGCGTGTAACGGAGATGATCTAAAAAGTGAAAATAACCTTAACTATCAATTTCTAACACTTCACAAATTTCCAAAACACAGTAATAACACCATAAAACTCAACACAAGAAATCAACAGCCATTTTGAACAATTTTGGGACAAGATTCACAGAACACCAATACACATATTTGAACACCGAACACTTCACAAGAAACCCATCACGAAAACGACATCGCAGAAGACGAGAGGACACTCTACACTATTTTCCTGGACCAACACCACTTCGCAGAAAAGGGAATATCATTTTATTTCTGCGGGAGAAGCTCAGCCAATTCCAACAGCATAGCGGTTAAAATCGAGGAGACAGCGGCCATACTGGATTTCTCACCAGCACGGTGCACTGCCAGCTTGAAGGGAGTGACGTCATTTCTTCGACTTGGTTCGCAATTAATTTTTTTTTAATTGACAATTTCAATAATAATTTTGTTCTATTTCAGCTATTACCATTTAGTTTAAGAATACCTGTTAAGAATGTATCTTGTTCCTTGCCCTCTGACCATTTCGACTCGTTAAAAGAACCACAAATCTAACCTTGTAAAAATATATTTGTTGATTTTTTCGCTACCGACTGGAGCAAATAATAGCCAATGCCTTGGTCATGCGCAGTTTGACTGGCGCATAATTTTGAATGTTAATAAACGCAAATCATTTCTCAGTTACCAGACTTGTTTTTATTTCTATAATTAATGTTACTATTATTTTTTTTTTAAAACAAAAAAAATAATTTACAGTGATAGAATGGATATCTAAGGAAATTACACACTCAATTAATTAATTAATTATTAATTAATTAAATTAAATAATTAAATCAAAACTCAATACAAGAAAAAAAATATATTTTCACAATTTATAAAGTTTGATTTATTTGTTATTTATCAATCAATCACACCTAGTTATAACATATTTATATTAAATCTATTCTTTGTATTTGGTGAATCCAAAGTGGAGCTGTATCATCGGTGAGTTCAATACCGAGATCCAGACAACATACACGATTCTTATTATCTATATCTTTATATTTTATTTATTATTATATTTGAAATTATATTACAAATTGACTAAACCAAACAGTGGGGCAAACAGAAGGGCAAATCAACACATAACACATATCAATATCAAAATATCTTTTTTATTTTTATTTTGAATTTGTAAATACATTACAAATTGGCGTCCAACTTAAGGGGCTTTGAATAGGAGGTAATGGAGTTGTAAAATAAGGACGAGTGTCCAATTTCCTATTTTTAGCTTGGCAGCGGTCAATAGGTCGGAAGAGGGAGCGAGATGCACAGGAGAGCTACATCAAGAAAAAGGGCTATGGAGGCCGAGCAGGAGGTAGACATGGAGGATAAAGAGGCGACACCAGTGGAAGATGTGGAGTCGATGTTACCGCCAGCAGAACCGAACAAGCCTGCACCACAGAAGGAACAGCCGGAGAAATCCACCGCAAAGGAAGATACAAAATCTGATCAAATGATGGAGATGTTACTCAGAGAATTTAAAACAACGAAGGAGGAATTAAGAGAAAACAGTAAGAAGATAGAGGAGAAGATGGAAGAAAATAGTAAGAAGCTGGAAAACCTAACCTAACCTAACCAACAATTAAAAGAAGAGTTGGGTAATAAAATCGGAGATACCAACAAGAAAATCGAAGAAAATAGTAAGAAGATGGAGAATGATAACCAGCAATTGAAAGAAGAATTAAGAGAAAATAGTAAGAAGATGGAGGAGAAAATGGAAGAAAATAGTAAAAATATGGAGGAGAAAATGGACGAAATAAAAAACGAAAATAAATTATTAATGGAGGAAAATATTCAGAAGATTGAGGAGAAAATGGAGGAAATAAAGACTGACAATAAAAAGTCGAAAGAGGAATTAACCCAGATAAGCCAAAAACTGGAAGAAACCAACAAGAGGATGGAAGAAACAAGTCAGAAAATGGAAAGCAATAATCAGCAATTGAGAGAAGAATTGAAGGAGACGAACCAAGAGAACATGAACCGGTTAGACGGAAGAATGGAAGCATTGAAGGAAGAACTGGGGCAGAAGATAGCTGAAAATAATGAAACAATCAGCAAGAAGGTAGAAGAGGAGTTAACGGTAATCGAACAAAAGGTTACCAGAGCTGACGAAAGATGGAGTCAAACTGAACGAGAAGTACAGAGTATCAAGACAGAAATAAACACTAAAGTTAACAACATTGAAGAAACGACTAGGAAGACGTTGGAGGAAAGACTAAAAGAAACACGTGAAGACTGGGAGCGAGTGCAGGACCGATTCACAGAAAAATGTGACGGCATTGAAGCTACTGTGACCAGTATCAACAGTCAGGTGCGACAGAACCAGACAGATATAGACCTATTCCATAGTCGACCGACAAGCATTACCAGTTGTCCTAACAGCGAGAATCGTGAAGGAATTAACTTCAGGTTTTATAAAAACAAACCAATGGAGTTCCTAGCCAGAATCGAAGAATACTTCACCAAACACAGAGGTAATCGCTGGAGGGAGAATAAAGAGGTGCTTGACGAATCGTTCAAGGAGATAGCAGATAATTGGTGGATGGCGATAAGAGACGAAGTGACCGATTATCAACAATTCAGAAGGCTATTCAAAGCCAAATATTGGTCTGAATCAACACAAAATATCGCCAGAGACGGGATCTGTCATGGAAAGTACAACCCGTATGGAAACCAGACTTTAACGGCGTACTTTTTGGGAAAGGTGTGCGTGGCCAAACATCTAGAGCCCAGAATACCGGAAGAATGCCTGGTCAGCAAACTCTCATACCATTATGAGGAGGATATTATAAGGGCCAGAAGAAACAGTCAAATAAAGACTGTGCAAGCCATGACCGAGCTTTTAGAAATGTATGAGCATGAAGACTATTACCGTCAAAGTCGCAGGAGATATGAAAAGCCGGAACCAAGAAGTAACAACAATAATTTGAATAATAATAATCGGCAGAATGTGGGTAACAATAATAATTATAATTCCGCAAATCGGAATAATGCCGAATACAATTATAACACCCGAAATAACAATAATTTACCGAGATTTAACAACAATAATAATAATAATAATATTCCTCGCATTAATAATAATGACAACAACCACAACAATAATAATAATAATAATAATAATAATAATAACCGTCCACAAAATAACAACGGTTATTATAATAATAATCGTAACTATGTTCCAAATGGTCAGAGGAACCCCAACCTTTCTAATAACAATTATCATGGTAATTATAACCGGAATTACCCGAATGGAGGTAATAACAATAATTACAGGACATATCGACCCAATATTAACTACATCAGAGCGGAAGGCAGTGGACAGAGGAGGTACCAGCCTCAACGAAGGAGCCGATACTACGAGTACGAGACCTTTCAAGGAAGTCAGGGAAGTAATAGGTACAGAGAGTACGAGCCCAGACGTAGTTCCAGCCTGGACAATCAGCGAAGACTACCTGTAACAGAAGCCCAACAGGACGATCGAGCAGAACCAAACGAAGCAGTCTCAGGACTCCAAGCTGATGCTTCCAACGGCCTAATCCGTAATGAAGCGGAACATTTAAACGAACGGAGGCAGTAATAAACTCCAATAACCCTTTACTGCTCCAATCTGCTGGGTTTAACCAAGAAGGAATGAATTCGAAGAAAAACAGAAAAAATTTTACCATAATATACAGCAATTATTTGAAAGATATCCGTAAGGACCTACTAGAAGAAAGCGAGATTAATATTAATAATAATGATAATGAAATAATATACATAATTGCAGAAATTGAGGGTATTTCTGTTCCTATAATGATAGACACTGGAGCCAATGTCTCCATAATAAATCGAAATGAGTTGGACCGGATACATCAGGAATGCCACAAAAACTTACCGGTACTACCTACTAATAATATTGTACTTGTAGGAGCTACCGGCCGACAGAACAAGACCATAAGAAAGCAGGTATCCCTAAGTGTCAACAGTCAGGGCATTAGTGTGGATATGATATTTCTTGTTGCAGCCGGATTACCTTTCAACATCATGATAGGATGTGACATATTGCGCAGAAACTCAGCAGTTATCGACTTGTGCCGAGGAAAGGTATCACTCTTTGCTGAAGGTTCGACCTGGGTAGCCAATTTAACTAATAACAAGACGTTAGACTCCAGACAACTTCTCGACCACAAAAATAAGGTGAATTACTTGTCCAACTACTCAACAAACAACAAGCTAGTACATCAGGATTCGGAGGATGATCTATGGCAACAAAAGATTCAGGAGATACGTAACTTCCAGTGCCACAATACTAACGAGCAATTAAAGGAAAACCAGCTGAATCAATTGGTCGAAATATATGAAAAATATCGAGCTGTATTTTCGGACGAACCTGGAAAGATCCGGAACTACCAATGTTCCATACGATTCAGAGAACCGGTAGAATTTAACCGAAAGTCGTATCCAATAGCACAATCTTTGAAAGAAGCCGTACGCACAGAGATCCAGAATATGATCAGTAGAGATATCATCGAGAGCAGTCAATCGCCATACACTAGCCCAATTGTGGCCATACAAAAGAAAAATGGGAAGGTAAGGCTTTGCCTTGACGCACGTGAGATAAATAAAATGATAATTAACGATCGTACCTCACCTGGCGAAATTGATGAAATTTTGAAGAGGTTCCACGGAACACGATTTATTACCACTTGGGATACCGTATGCGGCTATTGGCAAGTGGAGTTGCACCCAGCAAGCCGGCAATACATGGCGTTCATCTTCGAAGGGCGCAATTATCAGTTTAAGAGGTTGCCCTTCGGGTTGGTGAATTCAGTAGCTGTTTTTGTCGCCTGTATGGATCATATACTAGGACCAGAAGCGCTCCAATTCACGACTGTCTATGTTGATGATCTCCTAATAACATCAACCAACTGGGAAGAACACTGTTACCGTGTGGAGCATGTCTTGAAGAAGCTTGCTGAAAATAATGTCACCCTTAAACTAGACAAGTCCAAGCTTATAGCTAAAGAAGTACAATTCTTGGGTTTCCAGCTAAACAGTCAAGGAATAACACCATCAACAGAAAAGGTAGACGCCATACAACGATTCCCTACATCAAAAAACAGAAGGCAACTACAATCATTTTTGGGCCTGTGTAACTATTATAGGAAGTTCCAGAATAATTATTCCGAACTGACAGCCCAGTTTCAGTACCAGTTATCGTCCAAGAATAAATGGCGATGGGGTCAAGAACAAGACGAAACCTTCAAATCAATTAAGGAGAAGTTCTTAGATGCAGTAATGCTCAACCATCCAGATTTTAACCGACCCTTCTTTCTAAACTGTGACGCTAGTAACATTAGCTTGGGATCAACACTGTACCAAGAAGATGAAAGTGGAAACCATCTAGTAGTGAGCTTTGCTAGCAGAACCCTTAACCAGTGTGAAAAGAACTATAATGTGACGGAAAAAGAACTGCTAAGTGTAGTCTTTGCCTGCGGGAAGTTTCGGACGTATATCCTCGGATATCCAGTGACCGTTCGAACAGATCACAAATCAATATCATTTCTGAGAAGATGCAAGTTAAGCCATGGTAGATTGACCAGATGGGTACTCGCCCTGCAGGAATACGATATACAATGGGAGTATGTTCCTGGAAGTAAAAATGTAGTAGCCGACGTATTGTCGAGAGTGAATCTGGAAGAACAAACGTTCGAAGGCGAAAAGGAGAGCATCTTGAAAATCTATAATATTATTAAGGACAGATCCGATTTAGAGAAGATAGTGCAGGACATCAGCAAACACCAGCAGTCCGATCCGAAGTTAAACCATATTAAGCTTCGTCTCTCCAACCAAGATGACACAATGAACAAATTTTATTGTATACATAATGGAATTTTATTCATCAAGACATCCCTTGATGAAGAGATATGGAAGATCATGATCCCTACTACAATCGAAAAGGATATCATCCTGGACTATCATCTACAATACGGTCACATGGGAGCCATGAAGGTGATCAAGGCAATAGAAGAGAATTGTCATATAAAAAGTATCAATAGAAAAACGAGAAACTACCTCAAAACCTGTCTGATATGTCAATTGGTGAAAACCAACAATGAGAGAAAGGAGGGTATGATGATACCAATTACCTCACAAGCCAAACTGGAAAAGGTCTTTCTGGACATATGTGGTCCATTTCCCCGCAGTGGCGGACGCCATCGATACAAATATATTATTATTATGATGGATCATTTTACAAAATTCACAAAACTATACCCTGTGAACAGAGCCACCACTCTGAAGACTCTAGGAATAATAACAAATCATTACATTCCAGAGATAGGGAGCCCGACATCCATAATCACAGACCATGGAACGCAATTTAAGGGTTGGAGGTGGAGAAACACTCTGAATACATTGGGCATTAAGACATACAAGACATCTGTCTACCACCCCAGCAGCAATCCAGCGGAGAGGGTACTGCGAGAAGTCGGAAGAATATTACGGACTTATTGCTATAACCAACAAAAGAAGTGGCAAGAATATTTATTAGCTACTGAAGAATTCCTTAATTTGTCATATCACCCCGCTATAGGTACCACGCCATACACGGCAATGTATGAAAAACCGCCTCCGAGAGAAATACAAGACATAATAGAGTTCCCCAGGAGTCAAGAATACAAATTCAATCGAATCAGATTCTACAATAAATTGGCAGAAGACCAGGAAAGGCGCAAGAACAAATATCAAAAGGCTGTTAAGAAAATAATAAGCTATGAAGTCGGAGAAAAGGTACTACTAAAAAACAGGGAATTACCCAGTACTTTGGAAGGCATTATCAAAAAGTTGTTACTGCTGTATACCGCCCCATACCTGATTATTAAAAACAATAATAACAATACGTATGTACTAAAGGATATCATTTCAAATAAAGTAAAAGGAACTTATAATCAATTATCCATTAAAAAATATTTGGAGGAATAATAAATTTCAAAATTCAAAAATCAGTAAGTACAACTTACACCAAATATTTGAAGGATTATTATGAAGAAATTAAGAATTTTGAGAAATAAAAATTACAAAATTCCAAAAGTTAGTAAGTACAACTTACACCAAATATTTGAAGGATTATTATGAAGAAATTATGAATTTTGAGAAATAAAAAATTTTCAAAATTCAAAAATCAGTAAGTACAACTTACACCAAATATCTGAAAGACTATTATGAAGAATTTATGAATTTTGAGAAATAGAAAACTTCAAAATTCAAAAATCAGTAAGTACAACTTACACCAAATATCTGAAAGACTATTATGAAGAAATTATGAATTTTGATAAATAAAAAATTTCAAAATTCAAAAAATCAGTAAGTACAACTTACACCAAATATCTGAAAGACTATTATGAAGAATTTATGAATTTTGAGAAATAGAAAATTTCAAAATTCAAAAATCAGTAAGTACAACTTACACCAAATCATTTGAAAGACTATTATGAACGAAAAAAGAATTTGGATGGAGATAATAATTTTCCAAATTCAAAAACTTAGTAAGTACCACTTACACCAAACATTCAAAGACTATTATGAATGAGAAAAGAATTTTGATGAATAAAGATTTTCAAAATTCAAAACAATAATAAGTACAACTTACACCAAAATATTTGAAAAACAACTATGAATAAGAAAGAATGTAGTTGAATAAAAATATCTAAAATTAAAAAATATTAAGCTCATATCATTACTCATACAAATGATGAGAAATAACTCTGAAATATGAAAAAAGATTTTGTAAGAAAGAGATACAAAATTCTAAAGGAGAAAGGAAACCAGAATATCATATGACTTAATCGAAACAACTTAACCAAACTCACAAAGAAAATAATTTAATAAAAATGGAACAATGAAGAAGGACCAACTCAGTAAAGACCAAATAGTGAGACCAGAAACCAAAAAAACCTGATACTAATAATGATAATGTTGTTGCAATAACCACTGTTATAGTGAAAGTGATAAAGAATTAATTCATGTTACACCATGAGCAATAAAAATAACTCAATGGATACCAGATGGTAGAAAGAGTAAATATAAATACTACTTACTATGTAAACATGATGAAATGTATATAATACCACATACCTAAACCACCTAATATGGAATAAGCTTTAAGAGAGAAGAAGAGTCAAGTGTATAAAAGTATTAATTAATATAACGTATTATGAAGTGAAGAATCTAAAGATGTTTATTTTAGTCAAAAATGACTACTTTTACTGTTTATTTATTCTTATGACTGGATGTAGAAAATGCCATCAGTCTTATGTTTTGAGCAGAGATGATAATACCTCTGGACTCAATTGAAGTGTTGGACAGCAGGGATTGAAGCCAAAAGTGCCACTCTGAACTGTTCCAATTAATTTGTTAGGGAATGTTAGGGAGTAAACATACTGGTGAGGAAGCACCAAATAAGAAAGAATATAAAATGATAATGTTATACACAAGATTGAAGATCACTTATTAATGAAGAAAGAAACTAATGAAGGTGATACACATCATCTGAGAGGAAGCAACGGTGGAAAAAGAAGGTATATAAAGTGAAAACATGTAATCACGAAGGAAATATAGTAAATACAAAAGAATTAGTAGTAATTATTTCATCCATACTAAGAGTATGATCTGAACTAATCACTTTTACAGGAGAGCATATGTAACATAACAAAATTATCACGCTAAACATTTGACTTAATGCAACATAAATAAAGGAAAAAGTTCCATAGTGAGTGAGAAGAATAAATTGTTTTAAGGATTACACTAGAAACTGTATATTAAGTCAATAAAATGTTAATAAAAATGAAAAATAACAAAGAAAACCATTGATTAAAATAACTTACTATGTAAAAACCAGTTAAACCAGCAGTATACCCAGTAGATTGGGGAAGCAGTAAAAAGGGAAGGACCATAAAAAAGGAAATAAAAGGATGAAACCATATTAATAAGGGAATAATAATAAGGTCAAGATGCAGAGAAACCACAAGACCAGAAACTACTAATGTGATATTGAAAAAGGGACAAAATATATCAAGATTCCCACAAAGAGACCAGAACCAGGAAGAGATATTCCAAAAAATGATAGTCATGTAATACATACCATGGAGCAAAATTAAAACTGATATATGTAGACCCAGAACAAGTTACAATCCCAGAAAACCAAATTGTATACTAGTTGTAAGAATAATATGTCAAAAAACTATTAAAACAGACTACTATTAGTGTAGCCAAAATAAAGGACACCTTATAATAAAGTGTGATATAAAAAATCTATTAAAACAGACTACCATTAGTGTAGGAAATACTAGATAAAAACTAAAGAGACAGTCTAATGACTGAGTGTAATTTAGATAATAAAAGTGTTTTAGTGTTTAGGCATAATAACAATATGATAGGTATAAGATGTTTTTATTTTATTGTATGAACAAATTAAGTATAGGGAACACGAAAGACAGTCAATAACTGCAAGTGTCAGTAGTTATAAGATGTTTTTATTTTATTGTATGAACAATTTAGGTATAGGTAACACAAGAGACAGTTAATCACTGAAAGTGTCAGTAGTTCTAAGGTGTTTTTATGTTAATATTTTAGCAAAATAGTTATAGTAAATAAAAAGAGACAGTGAATAACTGAAATTGTTACTAAGAATAAGATATTTTAATAGAATAAGGTTGTGATAAAATGAAACATAAAAACAAAGGACAGCCAAAGACTGATAATAATATGTTCTCATTATAATTCTAAGTATAGAGAAAATTAGGCATAAGATGTTTATGTTATGGTTCAATGATGTTATTATTATAAAGAAAGTTTAGTAGATACAAGATATTTCATTGTATTTTAAGATCATGTCATTTAATTTTCCATTGTGTAAGTCAGAGAGGCAAGTAGGACATAAAAATGTAATAATTTTATTCAAAACAGTAAACCATATATAATGTACAAACAGACCAGCTAAGACACCATTTTAGTAAACACAGACTGGCATATAAACCAAAAAATTATCTATCAGAGAATCAATCTATGTAATAGGAATAGAATTCAATATATACAATACAGAAATTGAAAATATAATTAATACAGATACAGTTAATAGCAAATAGAATGACAAAGGAAAGGAAATTAACTTCTTTTGGAAACAGATAATAATAGGCCTATAATAGTAATCAAATCAGACTAAACAGTAAATTAATCAATATTGAAATGTTTTAACAACCAAGTTATTAACAACAAAGTAGTCACGGAGTTATTAAGTATATTCCATGGAAATATTATAAGAAAAAACAAATAAAAACCATTAAAACACCGAATTTGTACAAAATATGAGGCATACAATCATTATATAAAATTGTAATTTTTGGGCTTAAATGAGCTTGAAACAAACCCAGCTATATATCAAAAGATGTAAAATTAACTAATCAATATTACTGAGTAGTTAGATTTATGTAAAATTAAGAAATATTTGAAATACAGTAAAAAATAAGAAAACTTATTATGTATATTTAGATGGTGAACCAAGTCTTAGACAGATATTTTTATAGTTAAACAATATAAAGAGGAAAAAGACATAGCACAAATTACCCTAAAACGACGACGTTGCGTCTAGTAGTCTATTGTTAATCGTGAAACCGAATAGTTGGAAATGTGTTAGCAGAGTACTGAAAACAGAATAATTTGTGTAAAACCAAGTGTGGTTATGCGGCGTGTAACGGAGATGATCTAAAAAGTGAAAATAACCTTAACTATCAATTTCTAACACTTCACAAATTTCCAAAACACAGTAATAACACCATAAAACTCAACACAAGAAATCAACAGCCATTTTGAACAATTTTGGGACAAGATTCACAGAACACCAATACACATATTTGAACACCGAACACTTCACAAGAAACCCATCACGAAAACGACATCGCAGAAGACGAGAGGACACTCTACACTATTTTCCTGGACCAACACCACTTCGCAGAAAAGGGAATATCATTTTATTTCTGCGGGAGAAGCTCAGCCAATTCCAACAGCATAGCGGTTAAAATCGAGGAGACAGCGGCCATACTGGATTTCTCACCAGCACGGTGCACTGCCAGCTTGAAGGGAGTGACGTCATTTCTTCGACTTGGTTCGCAATTAATTTTTTTTTAATTGACAATTTCAATAATAATTTTGTTCTATTTCAGCTATTACCATTTAGTTTAAGAATACCTGTTAAGAATGTATCTTGTTCCTTGCCCTCTGACCATTTCGACTCGTTAAAAGAACCACAAATCTAACCTTGTAAAAATATATTTGTTGATTTTTTCGCTACCGACTAGAGCAAATAATAGCCAATGCCTTGGTCATGCGCAGTTTGACTGGCGCATAATTTTGAATGTTAATAAACGCAAATCATTTCTCAGTTACCAGACTTGTTTTTATTTCTATAATTAATGTTACTATTATTTTTTTTTTAAAACAAAAAAAATAATTTACAGTGATAGAATGGATATCTAAGGAAATTACACACTCAATTAATTAATTAATTATTAATTAATTAAATTAAATAATTAAATCAAAACTCAATACAAGAAAAAAAATATATTTTCACAATTTATAAAGTTTGATTTATTTGTTATTTATCAATCAATCACACCTAGTTATAACATATTTATATTAAATCTATTCTTTGTATTTGGTGAATCCAAAGTGGAGCTGTATCATCGGTGAGTTCAATACCGAGATCCAGACAACATACACGATTCTTATTATCTATATCTTTATATTTTATTTATTATTATACTTGAAATTATATTACAAATTGACTAAACCAAACAGTGGGGCAAACAGAAGGGCAAATCAACACATAACACATATCAATATCAAAATATCTTTTTTATTTTTATTTTGAATTTGTAAATATATTACAAATTGGCGTCCAACTTAAGGGGCTTTAAATAGGAGGTAATGGAGTTGTAAAATAAGGACGAGTGTCCAATTTCCTATTTTTAGCTTGGCAGCGGTCAATAGGTCGGAAGAGGGAGCGAGATGCACAGGAGAGCTACATCAAGAAAAAGGGCTATGGAGGCCGAGCAGGAGGTAGACATGGAGGATAAAGAGGCGACACCAGTGGAAGATGTGGAGTCGATGTTACCGCCAGCAGAACCGAACAAGCCTGCACCACAGAAGGAACAGCCGGAGAAATCCACCGCAAAGGAAGATACAAAATCTGATCAAATGATGGAGATGTTACTCAGAGAATTTAAAACAACGAAGGAGGAATTAAGAGAAAACAGTAAGAAGATAGAGGAGAAGATGGAAGAAAATAGTAAGAAGCTGGAAAACCTAACCTAACCTAACCAACAATTAAAAGAAGAGTTGGGTAATAAAATCGGAGATACCAACAAGAAAATCGAAGAAAATAGTAAGAAGATGGAGAATGATAACCAGCAATTGAAAGAAGAATTAAGAGAAAATAGTAAGAAGATGGAGGAGAAAATGGAAGAAAATAGTAAAAATATGGAGGAGAAAATGGACGAAATAAAAAACAAAAATAAATTATTAATGGAGGAAAATATTCAGAAGATTGAGGAGAAAATGGAGGAAATAAAGACTGACAATAAAAAGTCGAAAGAGGAATTAACCCAGATAAGCCAAAAACTGGAAGAAACCAACAAGAGGATGGAAGAAACAAGTCAGAAAATGGAAAGCAATAATCAGCAATTGAGAGAAGAATTGAAGGAGACGAACCAAGAGAACATGAACCGGTTAGACGGAAGAATGGAAGCATTGAAGGAAGAACTGGGGCAGAAGATAGCTGAAAATAATGAAACAATCAGCAAGAAGGTAGAAGAGGAGTTAACGGTAATCGAACAAAAGGTTACCAGAGCTGACGAAAGATGGAGTCAAACTGAACGAGAAGTACAGAGTATCAAGACAGAAATAAACACTAAAGTTAACAACATTGAAGAAACGACTAGGAAGACGTTGGAGGAAAGACTAAAAGAAACACGTGAAGACTGGGAGCGAGTGCAGGACCGATTCACAGAAAAATGTGACGGCATTGAAGCTACTGTGACCAGTATCAACAGTCAGGTGCGACAGAACCAGACAGATATAGACCTATTCCATAGTCGACCGACAAGCATTACCAGTTGTCCTAACAGCGAGAATCGTGAAGGAATTAACTTCAGGTTTTATAAAAACAAACCAATGGAGTTCCTAGCCAGAATCGAAGAATACTTCACCAAACACAGAGGTAATCGCTGGAGGGAGAATAAAGAGGTGCTTGACGAATCGTTCAAGGAGATAGCAGATAATTGGTGGATGGCGATAAGAGACGAAGTGACCGATTATCAACAATTCAGAAGGCTATTCAAAGCCAAATATTGGTCTGAATCAACACAAAATATCGCCAGAGACGGGATCTGTCATGGAAAGTACAACCCGTATGGAAACCAGACTTTAACGGCGTACTTTTTGGGAAAGGTGTGCGTGGCCAAACATCTAGAGCCCAGAATACCGGAAGAATGCCTGGTCAGCAAACTCTCATACCATTATGAGGAGGATATTATAAGGGCCAGAAGAAACAGTCAAATAAAGACTGTGCAAGCCATGACCGAGCTTTTAGAAATGTATGAGCATGAAGACTATTACCGTCAAAGTCGCAGGAGATATGAAAAGCCGGAACCAAGAAGTAACAACAATAATTTGAATAATAATAATCGGCAGAATGTGGGTAACAATAATAATTATAATTCCGCAAATCGGAATAATGCCGAATACAATTATAACACCCGAAATAACAATAATTTACCGAGATTTAACAACAATAATAATAATAATATTCCTCGCATTAATAATAATGACAACAACCACAACAATAATAATAATAATAATAATAATAATAACCGTCCACAAAATAACAACGGTTATTATAATAATAATCGTAACTATGTTCCAAATGGTCAGAGGAACCCCAACCTTTCTAATAACAATTATCATGGTAATTATAACCGGAATTACCCGAATGGAGGTAATAACAATAATTACAGGACATATCGACCCAATATTAACTACATCAGAGCGGAAGGCAGTGGACAGAGGAGGTACCAGCCTCAACGAAGGAGCCGATACTACGAGTACGAGACCTTTCAAGGAAGTCAGGGAAGTAATAGGTACAGAGAGTACGAGCCCAGACGTAGTTCCAGCCTGGACAATCAGCGAAGACTACCTGTAACAGAAGCCCAACAGGACGATCGAGCAGAACCAAACGAAGCAGTCTCAGGACTCCAAGCTGATGCTTCCAACGGCCTAATCCGTAATGAAGCGGAACATTTAAACGAACGGAGGCAGTAATAAACTCCAATAACCCTTTACTGCTCCAATCTGCTGGGTTTAACCAAGAAGGAATGAATTCGAAGAAAAACAGAAAAAATTTTACCATAATATACAGCAATTATTTGAAAGATATCCGTAAGGACCTACTAGAAGAAAGCGAGATTAATATTAATAATAATGATAATGAAATAATATACATAATTGCAGAAATTGAGGGTATTTCTGTTCCTATAATGATAGACACTGGAGCCAATGTCTCCATAATAAATCGAAATGAGTTGGACCGGATACATCAGGAATGCCACAAAAACTTACCGGTACTACCTACTAATAATATTGTACTTGTAGGAGCTACCGGCCGACAGAACAAGACCATAAGAAAGCAGGTATCCCTAAGTGTCAACAGTCAGGGCATTAGTGTGGATATGATATTTCTTGTTGCAGCCGGATTACCTTTCAACATCATGATAGGATGTGACATATTGCGCAGAAACTCAGCAGTTATCGACTTGTGCCGAGGAAAGGTATCACTCTTTGCTGAAGGTTCGACCTGGGTAGCCAATTTAACTAATAACAAGACGTTAGACTCCAGACAACTTCTCGACCACAAAAATAAGGTGAATTACTTGTCCAACTACTCAACAAACAACAAGCTAGTACATCAGGATTCGGAGGATGATCTATGGCAACAAAAGATTCAGGAGATACGTAACTTCCAGTGCCACAATACTAACGAGCAATTAAAGGAAAACCAGCTGAATCAATTGGTCGAAATATATGAAAAATATCGAGCTGTATTTTCGGACGAACCTGGAAAGATCCGGAACTACCAATGTTCCATACGATTCAGAGAACCGGTAGAATTTAACCGAAAGTCGTATCCAATAGCACAATCTTTGAAAGAAGCCGTACGCACAGAGATCCAGAATATGATCAGTAGAGATATCATCGAGAGCAGTCAATCGCCATACACTAGCCCAATTGTGGCCATACAAAAGAAAAATGGGAAGGTAAGGCTTTGCCTTGACGCACGTGAGATAAATAAAATGATAATTAACGATCGTACCTCACCTGGCGAAATTGATGAAATTTTGAAGAGGTTCCACGGAACACGATTTATTACCACTTGGGATACCGTATGCGGCTATTGGCAAGTGGAGTTGCACCCAGCAAGCCGGCAATACATGGCGTTCATCTTCGAAGGGCGCAATTATCAGTTTAAGAGGTTGCCCTTCGGGTTGGTGAATTCAGTAGCTGTTTTTGTCGCCTGTATGGATCATATACTAGGACCAGAAGCGCTCCAATTCACGACTGTCTATGTTGATGATCTCCTAATAACATCAACCAACTGGGAAGAACACTGTTACCGTGTGGAGCATGTCTTGAAGAAGCTTGCTGAAAATAATGTCACCCTTAAACTAGACAAGTCCAAGCTTATAGCTAAAGAAGTACAATTCTTGGGTTTCCAGCTAAACAGTCAAGGAATAATACCATCAACAGAAAAGGTAGACGCCATACAACGATTCCCTACATCAAAAAACAGAAGGCAACTACAATCATTTTTGGGCCTGTGTAACTATTATAGGAAGTTCCAGAATAATTATTCCGAACTGACAGCCCAGTTTCAGTACCAGTTATCGTCCAAGAATAAATGGCGATGGGGTCAAGAACAAGACGAAACCTTCAAATCAATTAAGGAGAAGTTCTTAGATGCAGTAATGCTCAACCATCCAGATTTTAACCGACCCTTCTTTCTAAACTGTGACGCTAGTAACATTAGCTTGGGATCAACACTGTACCAAGAAGATGAAAGTGGAAACCATCTAGTAGTGAGCTTTGCTAGCAGAACCCTTAACCAGTGTGAAAAGAACTATAATGTGACGGAAAAAGAACTGCTAAGTGTAGTCTTTGCCTGCGGGAAGTTTCGGACGTATATCCTCGGATATCCAGTGACCGTTCGAACAGATCACAAATCAATATCATTTCTGAGAAGATGCAAGTTAAGCCATGGTAGATTGACCAGATGGGTACTCGCCCTGCAGGAATACGATATACAATGGGAGTATGTTCCTGGAAGTAAAAATGTAGTAGCCGACGTATTGTCGAGAGTGAATCTGGAAGAACAAACGTTCGAAGGCGAAAAGGAGAGCATCTTGAAAATCTATAATATTATTAAGGACAGATCCGATTTAGAGAAGATAGTGCAGGACATCAGCAAACACCAGCAGTCCGATCCGAAGTTAAACCATATTAAGCTTCGTCTCTCCAACCAAGATGACACAATGAACAAATTTTATTGTATACATAATGGAATTTTATTCATCAAGACATCCCTTAATGAAGAGATATGGAAGATCATGATCCCTACTACAATCGAAAAGGATATCATCCTGGACTATCATCTACGATACGGTCACATGGGAGCCATGAAGGTGATCAAGGCAATAGAAGAGAATTGTCATATAAAAAGTATCAATAGAAAAACGAGAAACTACCTCAAAACCTGTCTGATATGTCAATTGGTGAAAACCAACAATGAGAGAAAGGAGGGTATGATGATACCAATTACCTCACAAGCCAAACTGGAAAAGGTCTTTCTGGACATATGTGGTCCATTTCCCCGCAGTGGCGGACGCCATCGATACAAATATATTATTATTATGATGGATCATTTTACAAAATTCACAAAACTATACCCTGTGAACAGAGCCACCACTCTGAAGACTCTAGGAATAATAACAAATCATTACATTCCAGAGATAGGGAGCCCGACATCCATAATCACAGACCATGGAACGCAATTTAAGGGTTGGAGGTGGAGAAACACTCTGAATACATTGGGCATTAAGACATACAAGACATCTGTCTACCACCCCAGCAGCAATCCAGCGGAGAGGGTACTGCGAGAAGTCGGAAGAATATTACGGACTTATTGCTATAACCAACAAAAGAAGTGGCAAGAATATTTATTAGCTACTGAAGAATTCCTTAATTTGTCATATCACCCCGCTATAGGTACCACGCCATACACGGCAATGTATGAAAAACCGCCTCCGAGAGAAATACAAGACATAATAGAGTTCCCCAGGAGTCAAAAATACAAATTCAATCGAATCAGATTCTACAATAAATTGGCAGAAGACCAGGAAAGGCGCAAGAACAAATATCAAAAGGCTGTTAAGAAAATAATAAGCTATGAAGTCGGAGAAAAGGTACTACTAAAAAACAGGGAATTACCCAGTACTTTGGAAGGCATTATCAAAAAGTTGTTACTGCTGTATACCGGCCCATACCTGATTATTAAAAACAATAATAACAATACGTATGTACTAAAGGATATCATTTCAAATAAAGTAAAAGGAACTTATAATCAATTATCCATTAAAAAATATTTGGAGGAATAATAAATTTCAAAATTCAAAAATCAGTAAGTACAACTTACACCAAATATTTGAAGGATTATTATGAAGAAATTAAGAATTTTGAGAAATAAAAATTACAAAATTCCAAAAGTTAGTAAGTACAACTTACACCAAATATTTGAAGGATTATTATGAAGAAATTATGAATTTTGAGAAATAAAAAATTTTCAAAATTCAAAAATCAGTAAGTACAACTTACACCAAATATCTGAAAGACTATTATGAAGAATTTATGAATTTTGAGAAATAGAAAACTTCAAAATTCAAAAATCAGTAAGTACAACTTACACCAAATATCTGAAAGACTATTATGAAGAAATTATGAATTTTGATAAATAAAAAATTTCAAAATTCAAAAAATCAGTAAGTACAACTTACACCAAATATCTGAAAGACTATTATGAAGAATTTATGAATTTTGAGAAATAGAAAATTTCAAAATTCAAAAATCAGTAAGTACAACTTACACCAAATCATTTGAAAGACTATTATGAACGAAAAAAGAATTTGGATGGAGATAATAATTTTCCAAATTCAAAAACTTAGTAAGTACCACTTACACCAAACATTCAAAGACTATTATGAATGAGAAAAGAATTTTGATGAATAAAGATTTTCAAAATTCAAAACAATAATAAGTACAACTTACACCAAAATATTTGAAAAACAACTATGAATAAGAAAGAATGTAGTTGAATAAAAATATCTAAAATTAAAAAATATTAAGCTCATATCATTACTCATACAAATGATGAGAAATAACTCTGAAATATGAAAAAAGATTTTGTAAGAAAGAGATACAAAATTCTAAAGGAGAAAGGAAACCAGAATATCATATGACTTAATCGAAACAACTTAACCAAACTCACAAAGAAAATAATTTAATAAAAATGGAACAATGAAGAAGGACCAACTCAGTAAAGACCAAATAGTGAGACCAGAAACCAAAAAAACCTGATACTAATAATGATAATGTTGTTGCAATAACCACTGTTATAGTGAAAGTGATAAAGAATTAATTCATGTTACACCATGAGCAATAAAAATAACTCAATGGATACCAGATGGTAGAAAGAGTAAATATAAATACTACTTACTATGTAAACATGATGAAATGTATATAATACCACATACCTAAACCACCTAATATGGAATAAGCTTTAAGAGAGAAGAAGAGTCAAGTGTATAAAAGTATTAATTAATATAACGTATTATGAAGTGAAGAATCTAAAGATGTTTATTTTAGTCAAAAATGACTACTTTTACTGTTTATTTATTCTTATGACTGGATGTAGAAAATGCCATCAGTCTTATGTTTTGAGCAGAGATGATAATACCTCTGGACTCAATTGAAGTGTTGGACAGCAGGGATTGAAGCCAAAAGTGCCACTCTGAACTGTTCCAATTAATTTGTTAGGGAATGTTAGGGAGTAAACATACTGGTGAGGAAGCACCAAATAAGAAAGAATATAAAATGATAATGTTATACACAAGATTGAAGATCACTTATTAATGAAGAAAGAAACTAATGAAGGTGATACACATCATCTGAGAGGAAGCAACGGTGGAAAAAGAAGGTATATAAAGTGAAAACATGTAATCACGAAGGAAATATAGTAAATACAAAAGAATTAGTAGTAATTATTTCATCCATACTAAGAGTATGATCTGAACTAATCACTTTTACAGGAGAGCATATGTAACATAACAAAATTATCACGCTAAACATTTGACTTAATGCAACATAAATAAAGGAAAAAGTTCCATAGTGAGTGAGAAGAATAAATTGTTTTAAGGATTACACTAGAAACTGTATATTAAGTCAATAAAATGTTAATAAAAATGAAAAATAACAAAGAAAACCATTGATTAAAATAACTTACTATGTAAAAACCAGTTAAACCAGCAGTATACCCAGTAGATTGGGGAAGCAGTAAAAAGGGAAGGACCATAAAAAAGGAAATAAAAGGATGAAACCATATTAATAAGGGAATAATAATAAGGTCAAGATGCAGAGAAACCACAAGACCAGAAACTACTAATGTGATATTGAAAAAGGGACAAAATATATCAAGATTCCCACAAAGAGACCAGAACCAGGAAGAGATATTCCAAAAAATGATAGTCATGTAATACATACCATGGAGCAAAATTAAAACTGATATATGTAGACCCAGAACAAGTTACAATCCCAGAAAACCAAATTGTATACTAGTTGTAAGAATAATATGTCAAAAAACTATTAAAACAGACTACTATTAGTGTAGCCAAAATAAAGGACACCTTATAATAAAGTGTGATATAAAAAATCTATTAAAACAGACTACCATTAGTGTAGGAAATACTAGATAAAAACTAAAGAGACAGTCTAATGACTGAGTGTAATTTAGATAATAAAAGTGTTTTAGTGTTTAGGCATAATGACAATATGATAGGTATAAGATGTTTTTATTTTATTGTATGAACAAATTAAGTATAGGGAACACGAAAGACAGTCAATAACTGCAAGTGTCAGTAGTTATAAGATGTTTTTATTTTATTGTATGAACAAATTAAGTATAGGTAACACAAGAGACAGTTAATCACTGAAAGTGTCAGTAGTTCTAAGGTGTTTTTATGTTAATATTTTAGCAAAATAGTTATAGTAAATAAAAAGAGACAGTGAATAACTGAAATTGTTACTAAGAATAAGATATTTTAATAGAATAAGGTTGTGATAAAATGAAACATAAAAACAAAGGACAGCCAAAGACTGATAATAATATGTTCTCATTATAATTCTAAGTATAGAGAAAATTAGGCATAAGATGTTTATGTTATGGTTCAATGATGTTATTATTATAAAGAAAGTTTAGTAGATACAAGATATTTCATTGTATTTTAAGATCATGTCATTTAATTTTCCATTGTGTAAGTCAGAGAGGCAAGTAGGACATAAAAATGTAATAATTTTATTCAAAACAGTAAACCATATATAATGTACAAACAGACCAGCTAAGACACCATTTTAGTAAACACAGACTGGCATATAAACCAAAAAATTATCTATCAGAGAATCAATCTATGTAATAGGAATAGAATTCAATATATACAATACAGAAATTGAAAATATAATTAATACAGATACAGTTAATAGCAAATAGAATGACAAAGGAAAGGAAATTAACTTCTTTTGGAAACAGATAATAATAGGCCTATAATAGTAATCAAATCAGACTAAACAGTAAATTAATCAATATTGAAATGTTTTAACAACCAAGTTATTAACAACAAAGTAGTCACGGAGTTATTAAGTATATTCCATGGAAATATTATAAGAAAAAACAAATAAAAACCATTAAAACACCGAATTTGTACAAAATATGAGGCATACAATCATTATATAAAATTGTAATTTTTGGGCTTAAATGAGCTTGAAACAAACCCAGCTATATATCAAAAGATGTAAAATTAACTAATCAATATTACTGAGTAGTTAGATTTATGTAAAATTAAGAAATATTTGAAATACAGTAAAAAATAAGAAAACTTATTATGTATATTTAGATGGTGAACCAAGTCTTAGACAGATATTTTTATAGTTAAACAATATAAAGAGGAAAAAGACATAGCACAAATTACCCTAAAACGACGACGTTGCGTCTAGTAGTCTATTGTTAATCGTGAAACCGAATAGTTGGAAATGTGTTAGCAGAGTACTGAAAACAGAATAATTTGTGTAAAACCAAGTGTGGTTATGCGGCCTGTAACGGAGATGATCTAAAAAGTGAAAATAACCTTAACTATCAATTTCTAACACTTCACAAATTTCCAAAACACAGTAATAACACCATAAAACTCAACACAAGAAATCAACAGCCATTTTAAACAATTTTGGGACAAGATTCACAGAACACCAATACACATATTTGAACACCGAACACTTCACAAGAAACCCATCACGAAAACGACATCGCAGAAGACGAGAGGACACTCTACACTATTTTCCTGGACCAACACCACTTCGCAGAAAAGGGAATATCATTTTATTTCTGCGGGAGAAGCTCAGCCAATTCCAACAGCATAGCGGTTAAAATCGAGGAGACAGCGGCCATACTGGATTTCTCACCAGCACGGTGCACTGCCAGCTTGAAGGGAGTGACGTCATTTCTTCGACTTGGTTCGCAATTAATTTTTTTTTAATTGACAATTTCAATAATAATTTTGTTCTATTTCAGCTATTACCATTTAGTTTAAGAATACCTGTTAAGAATGTATCTTGTTCCTTGCCCTCTGACCATTTCGACTCGTTAAAAGAACCACAAATCTAACCTTGTAAAAATATATTTGTTGATTTTTTTCGCTACCGACTGGAGCAAATAATAGCCAATGCCTTGGTCATGCGCAGTTTGACTGGCGCATAATTTTGAATGTTAATAAACGCAAATCATTACTCAGTTACCAGACTTGTTTTTATTTCTATAATTAATGTTACTATTATTTTTTTTTTAAACAAAAAAAATAATTTACAGTGATAGAATAGATATCTAAGGAAATTACACACTCAATTAATTAATTAATTATTAATTAATTAAATTAAATAATTAAATCAAAACTCAATACAAGAAAAAAAATATATTTTCACAATTTATAAAGTTTGATTTATTTGTTATTTATCAATCAATCACACCTAGTTATAACATATTTATATTAAATCTATTCTTTGTATTTGGTGAATCCAAAGTGGAGCTGTATCATCGGTGAGTTCAATACCGAGATCCAGACAACATACACGATTCTTATTATCTATATCTTTATATTTTATTTATTATTATATTTGAAATTATATTACAAATTGACTAAACCAAACAGTGGGGCAAACAGAAGGGCAAATCAACACATAACACATATCAATATCAAAATATCTTTTTTATTTTTATTTTGAATTTGTAAATATATTACAATATATATAATACAATTATATACTGTGTACAAGACGCGCAAAGAAATCATTGAAATTAATTATGTAAAAAAAAATACTTATACAAAAGTAAGTTAGTATAACAAGTACTGCATATGTAGCCCTAACTTATTAGTACGTCATAATTTAGAATTTAATATGCACTACAAAACCAAACGCGTGCGAACATGTACCACACATGGGGTCATTATAACGCATTACGTAGGAAAAATACTTTAAAAAAATAAATAGGCCTATTTACAATAACATGAAAATCTACATAAGGATGATTTTCTCAAAGTTATTTTAGCTGTTCCGGGTTGCTCATCGCTCGGATCGCATTAACTATTAATGTAAACGATGCAAACGAGCTAATGTAACAGTGAATACAACAATTGTTTGTTTACATAAGTTAAACAAACAGGAGTTTGTAAATAGCATTATCAATGTTCCCTTATGTCTGTAGAACACTGGTGACAGAGCTGAGACACACGATCGGTGGAGCGAATTACTTTAACTTCGTAATCATTTTGTTATTATAGGGAAACAAGTGTTCATATCAAATAGTTCTTGAAACAAAATACAAAGTATTACATAAAATGTAAAGTTCTCTACAACTTTCTCACTGCGAGTTTGTATCTGACCACAAAATCATCTTCGTCGTCGTTTTCACAACACGGTACAGGCAAGGTGTTGCCTGTTCCGCCTTCAAAGATCTTCCAGCCATCTCCTCCTGTGTTTACCCACAAACCTGTCCTACAGGTTTGTATTTCCCGACTTGTTTGGACAGTCTGGAATCTGACATTCTTTCCAAGTGTTCTTTCCACCGTTGTTTGTAATCTTTTTAATTTACCATTATCATCGTCCGGCTGTATTCTTTGAAAGTTCTGAGTAAATTAATTCCCCATTGTAGGGTACCAGCCTACAGATGGGTAAGTCATGTGCCCCCTTACAGGCCATAACTTCCTGTAATTTTTATTCAGGGTTGTCTTCGTCTAGCCCTTGATGCCCCAACACCCAACTGCAAAGCAGCAGCAAAATATAATCCTATACAAATAGGACGCAGTATTACAGCCGACTAGATTCCCGCCTGTAATACTCCAAAGATAAGCCGGCCCAGGATCCATTTCCTTTATGCCCTAACTAGGTAACGGTGACTACTGCTGCCCTCCACCAGGAACATTTATCGACCTTCCGGTTTACATCCCCACTGTTCTGCATCCACAGTGTCACTTCTTATAGGATGTGGCCCTTCACCACGCAGTACGGTCTTGGCTGGAGAGAGGCTAAGGGCTCCTTTGGGAGCTAACATCACTTCATCCAACCCTGGGAACTTGTGAGGACACTGCCCAGTACCCGGTACAAAGGTACTATCTCTCCAAATTAGCTCAATGACCACAAAATAAAAAAAAATCCTCACTTACTACCTGCACAAGACATATTTTCTTTCAGATTTGTAAAAAAAGTATCAGTTATAAATTATATCACCATATCTGCTAAAAATTTTCAGACTAAAGTAGTTATTTTATACATTTCAATATTCTTCCCTTTTGTGATTAATATTTTACTCGAATAATTATAACTGCAATCGATAATCGCACGATTACCGTGTTGACCGCTGTATTGCGAGTTGTTTAACGAATAACAAATTGTTTACTTTGTCCAACTGGACGATTGTCATAGAAACAACTTTGCGTCACTCAGCTAGCAGTCCCAGTTATGAATAATCCAGAGTGTTGATCCACACCGTTAAATGCAATACGCATTTCTTAGAAATGCGCGCTTGCACACATAAGAACTCATATATACAGACAGTTCCGTGACTTCCCAGAGTGTGTATGAGTGATATAATTTATAATTGTAAGTAATCGATTGACTGTCGTGTACTGGAATTATTTCTCCAAATGATCTCATTGTCCGCCCATAGGGGAATATACGTTATGAACCCATACGTTCAATAAAAAAAGGTGAACCGAATAGACTGCTTCTAGTTTTCAAGTAAGAGTAAAATAATTTTTATCCATCTATAAATTTTCATGCCTGTATCAGACAATATTTCAGCGTGGCTGTCAAGGCCAAATATCCGTGATAAAAATATTTTATTCCAAATATCCTTTGCTATCAAAAACACTCCACTGTACAGAATGTACCCATCAGCAAAATTTAAGCGGTCGAAGCTTTTTCTTGATCTTAATATATTTGAGTGTACTCAAAATATTTTCTCTTCTGATAACAAAGTTGCCGATAACTTCCGCAACGCAATAAGCTCACAACTAAACAAGCTGTAAATGGCCAGAGGTCGCAACGATAACTGAAATACACAAAATATTTTTGGCAACAGACGACTGGCGTTCACAATAACCGAACGATATATTTTCCTCAACATAATTTTGTTTGTGGGTGGTCAGGGACTGATCGCAACGAATAAAAGTGACCTTACAGAAACAGACGTTTTATGTAGATAAGAATGGAACAAAAAAGTATGGGGAAAGATATCAACAGAGGACACAAAGTTCGTGGCTGACTGGGATAAAGAAGCGCCTAGAACAAAAATCGGTACACGCAGCCCTGAAATAAGTTTTGAACTTTAAATATCTCGGATGTGACATCACGTATAATTACGATACAGATCGTATAGAAAAAAATCATAAAAGAACTGTATCTCAGGATGCTTACTAGTTAACTTTCAAATAACAAATAAAACCACACAGGTGAATACAAACTCTTTAACAAAACAAACGACGAAAAACCACGAAATTAAAAATTCTATAAAAATAACACAGATTAACCCTCATATATAGGGCTGAAGTTTGGATAATAAAGAAGAATGACGAAAAACGAATTACAACAAAATATAACAGCAAAAACTGAAAGTGTAAACGTCCAGACAGAAACAGAAACGTGTCCAATAAATGAACTAAATACATTTAACATCAGTGAGAGAAGTGAGGAAAGCAGAAGAAAATGGAAAGAACGTACTGACAGAATGAACAAGAATGGACCTCTTACAGTCCCAAATTATAAAGTACATTTAAAGTGTGGAAGAACGAGAAAGAAGATGGGTGCCTTATGACTGGCATATATATGTGTCTTTACATGTATGTCTCCACAGACAAAAAAAAGTTTTGGAGTAGAAACCTGATAGCCTTTCTTGAACGGTGGACTGAGCCGACCCAGTCAGAGAATTCCCCATCCCCCACTTACAAGATACAATAAGGTGTCTAGAGAGGAGAGAGGGGAGATAACACCATGACAGTTGTCTGTCTCACTCTTACATTATCTTTCTCTGTCACACACTGTCACTTCAAAACGACACTGGCATGCTTCCAATGTTTTCGCCGGCTTTGTTGCAGTCGACATTCACACTGTGGATTAATATGACTATTTTCTGGGCACTTATATATCAAAATTAAGTACTTATTCTTCAAAATGAAGTAGTTTATTCGACATCAGAAAGGTAATTTTCAAAAAAATACCCCCTCCCTTCATCTACCCTTTTCATTTATAGATATTTCATCTACCTTTCTACAGTGGACTATTATGACTTTCTTTTCAGGATACTGTATTTATCAAAATTAAGTACTTTACTCTTGTTAAAACACAAAACATTGCCAGTAAACTACCCCTCCCCCTCAACCGAACAACGCCATTTTTTATATTTACAGTTTTATTGAGTAACAGTTTCATTATATGTAATTATTAAAGTATCTTATCCTTCAAAATGAAGTACTTTATTCGACATCAAAAAGATAGTTTTCGAAAAATTACCCCCTACCCCTTCAACTACCCTTTTTATTTACAGATATTTCATCTACCTTTCTACAGTGGATTATTATGACTTTCTTTCCATGATACTTTATTTATCAAAATTAAATACTTTACCCTGGTTAAAACGTAAAACATTACAGGTAAACTACCCCTACCCCTTAATCGACCATCACCAAAATCAATAGGGCTTGAGTCCTCTACAACTCGAGCACATATGCAAAAAACTGAGTCTGTTCGAATTTTCGGCAGTTATTGTTCGCTACAGAAAAAGTCCTACAGATATACAGACACTTTAAGAAAAATGTCTCTTCTTCATGTTTTGAGAGCAGTACAATCAGAAACAGCCTTTATCTCGAACATGATTTTTTCGCGATCACCATACTTCCATTTCCTTACTGAACATGGAAGTAAAAGAGATAATTTACACATTTAATATGTCTTACTACGTATCTTTAATGGTACAATCTTTATTATGTCAGTATAATAATGAAGATGTAAACAAGATATTAAACATCTTAAATCTTCAATGGGAAAACTAGGATCGATCTGCTGCAGTCACTATAACAGGCATGTCCACATAGCGTTGAATACACTGTAATTTGAATAACAGCTGGGTCTGATTACGTATAAAGGACGACTTTAATCATGAAAATAAAAAACAGACTAGACTAAATTCACAGTTCTATTAAACAAATATGTGGGTATTGCAAATGTCTTACCCACAATTTAATCCTTGTGCTGTGTCTTGACTTATTTCTAAGACCAAATTCTAATATGCCACTGGCATCTCCATGACATTGCAGCAAACCCCTATAAAGTTTGAGCATCCTCCCGCCTTGAGCAGCACATCGAGTAAAATTTGTCAATAACATTCAAAAATACAACTTTATTTATCACCCGTACCAAACTCAAGCCTTGGAAAGGGATACTCATGTAATGCGTAGTGAACTCATCCAGAGCCGTCAGCAGCGTATCCAGAATTTTTCTAGGGGTATTGACCTCACCACCATATTTTTCCATAAGGGAAGGGGATAGACCTTCTGGTGGGTTAGTGATAAAAAAACATAGAAGAGAGGCTCTGTTGGAAGTAGAAAAGTCACCAGTTATAGTCGTTATATACGCTATAATCAAGACCGTAGAACTGCCTGCCTGTAGATTTTACAGGCGGCGACAATTCCTACCTTCCTCTACGCCGCTGCGAACCATTCACACAACGCTGGCATTTGTTCATCTTGTTATTTGAATTAGCAGTTTCTGTAATTACAAATTTGTCGTGTTTACTTGCTGAACTGCTTCCTGTCATGGTCCGAACGAGGCCTTTCAGAGTCTCCATCACTATCAAGTCCAGATAGGCCTGAAAGGCCTCGTCCGGATCACGGCAGGTAACAGTTCAGCAAGTAAGCCCTACAAAGTTGGTATTCACACAACGTTTAGATACTTTTCATAAACGAAAACGAAAATTCCGTCTGATAGTGTCCACAACTTTTGAAAAAAAAAAAAAAAACATGAAGGATGATACACAACGTTGAGTCTGTATTCAAAAGACAAGTAAGTTTAAGTCTTACGTAGAAAATGCAGTGAATTCTCCTGCGTGATGCTGATGAAATATCCAAAAAATGGAACACGAAACGTCGGACTTCAAAACAATCTTTACAATATGTAGTAGTCTTTACACACGTTTTGAAAATTATTGTTACACAAACACTAACACACTGGGTACGTGTAAGCACGTAATAAATACAAAGAGTTGGCCCATCCACAAGCACGCGATTATGTGTGTCTGTGACATTCAGAACTTTTTTTTTGTATAACGCAGTAAACATATTGTTACGAGAAGCCTCTCGAACAACCCAGAACATTCTCCACTCTTCCTCCCGACCAAGGTGGCAGGTGTTGCCCCACTAAAACCCGCTCTCCAGTAGGTTCTAGTGTAATCAAGAACACTGAGAGATACGCATTAAGCTAGCGTGCAGTAAGGAAGAAAAGCTATAATGGACATCTGCGCGACCTAGCAGCCGGCTTGTGAGTTGAGTGGTTGAGCGATTTTTCCTTAGTGCGGATCGAGTAGTGTTTGTGTAATGTGTTATTGTGGAATTCTTTATTGTTGACATTATTATCGCGTGTGAACAAGTTAACTTGGATTATTGTACAAGTTGATTATAAACTGTTATTTGTGATAATTAAAGCTGGTTAGTGACTTCATTGGTGTCTTGTATTTTATTTTCCACTGTACCATAGTGAGACCGTCGTAACAATATGAATGCATTTCATATTGAATCACAAGTGTCCGAAAGTACCGACGAACGACTTTTTTTTCTTTTGTACGTTATGTAACACTGACACGGGAAAATATGAGCTTGTGGGCATTGTAGAAAATATGTACATAATCAAGTGATATTCCGTAATCAGACTGGCCAGAGTCCACGCGCCGCACAGCTCGTGTGCCACGGCAACAAATAGCAGACTCATTACGCAATTACAGACGCTGCTTGTATGATTTCATCTCCTCTCCGCTTTCTTTTTTCGTTATCGCTAATTGAGTCGTAAGTCTGCTCCCACCCACCCACCCACATATGTCCTCTTTCGGAAATCTATTTCATGTCAAATGTTATCTTGCTTGTTGAAAACGGTAAAAATAGAATTTCTTTCCTTCTTATCTATCCTTCTTATGCTATACTTAGTTCCAAGTAACAGTTTGTAATAAATAGAAGGTAATTTTTAGAGCAAAATGAAATTCAGTAATAACTATTACTGAACGAGCACCGCGCGTCACAGTTTTAACTCGACAGTTTGGTATTTGTCCGTCTATATCACATTGATACCTCACCGATAATAACTTTTGAATGAATCACTCGATTTTTGTAAAACTTATTATGCGTCTCCATACCTTTACTCAACACAGTCCTTTGTTTCTGAAACTGACCCCCCCCCCCCAAAGGGACGGCAGCTGTCAACCATGTGGGCAGTCAAACTTTTGAAAATCGAAAAAATTCATGAGGGGTATCAGATTAAACAGAATTTTGACCAAAATATGAATGGATTGTTGAGGTCTGGAAATTTCAAAATTCTGGACACCGGGGCCAAAAAGTGTACCAAAGCTTTGAAGAAAACCGCAAAAATCTAGGAGGGGTATCAAATTAAACAGAATTTTAATAAGAAACTGAATATTTATTCAGTTTTGGAAATTTCAGAATTTCAGGATACCAGGCAAAAAATTATAACAATTTCGATAATTTTTGAAAATGCATGCTGTGTATCAGACTGAAGGGGATTTTAACCCAAACCTGAATGTAGTGTTTACAGTAAAAAAACACCCCAGGCCAAAAACTTAAATCAAAATTTTGCTATGTGAGTCACCAATTGTTGTTGTTGTTGGTCGAACAACGAGCTCGGTATCTTTAATAACTTCTTAAAATTAATATCTGTCAACACCCCTTGCAAATTTTGGATCATCTTAAAAAAAAAAAAGTTGTACGTTCGCCTCTCCACCCTCTGGTCGAACACTTTATAAACTTCTGCTGAAGCAGGCCTCCGCTGGGTAGCCGAAACGTTTAGACAATGACAGAACAAAGTAACCGACCATGGGCAAACAGCCCGGATATAAATTCTTTTATCGGTTGTAACCTATGTTTCTACAAAAAACGTACATATTATCAGTTACTTGTGAAAACAGTTACATACATAGTTCTTACGAATATCAGATATAGGCCTGTAGACATTTATAGAAACATACATAAACTTAACAGCCAGGACTAAACAATTTGTCACTTAGGCAGTAGCGGAGAAAAAAAAAGATTAGTGTTCAGGATTTTTAGTGTCTGTTGTATTCACAATAATAAAATAATACATGTCCCCGGCAAAATTACTAGTTTAGATTTTAAAAACGTAGTCGAGGTTTTAGAGTTTTTCTTTTACTTTTCTTGCATTTTAAGGGATAGGGTCCTCAGTGCGCCAATGCTGAAATCGTGCTTTCTGCGCCCATACTGATAGGCCCGTGTTCTGTGCGCCGAGGTTATCTATGCATCATTAGACGCGGTAACACCTGGCTGCATATCTGTCTATCCTCTGTTCGCCAACTCCATAACCAACACTAACTACGGTCCAATGATTGGACTCTGGTCGAATCAAAATTTGCTAAAGGCATTATCACAGCACTAGTAAGCTCCTAGAAATGCCAAAACGAAATATACATTTTACTATCAAGTTATTTGAATTAAATATCAGACAATTTTGTATATTATCAGAAAAATTACGAAAACTCAAATACTCTACTATTTCGTTAGTAACATAACAATAGAAACACAATCATAAAATAAATACTAAAAGTTCCGAACTACTGCGTTAATTTTTTAGTTAAATTTGTAACCGTAATATCTAAATGACAGATAACTTGGTCATAGCTCTTCAGCGTACGTATGTTTCCATACATCTATATATCTTACACTATTAATAAATATACATAACTGATAACAAAATATAAAGTTTTTTGAAACATAGTTTACAAACTTTTTGAACCGGGAAAGATGGGCGTTTAGCGCCTCGTATTCGTTCCACCCCATACTTTCACACTGGCTACCTTGATCCTTAACCCTCGTTTGCTTAATTTAATTCCAAAAAACAGATATTGTACACACATATTCCCATATTTTCATTTTTGTGTTTGTTATGAGGATAGAAAAGTTTAATAAAAATTGTGCTGTAATTTTTATTTATTTATTATATTATAGTTTGGGATAATTACCCCATTAAGTATATTTCAATGTTTCAAGAAGCGCGGGAGAGAAAGTCAAGCGTATCAACGAAACAAATTTCGTTCGAAAATGATATCGAAACTGCTGTTTTAAATGTTGGTAAATGTAACGGTAAACGAGTTATGAGGCGGTACACTATGTGATTTTAAATAACACGGCTTAATTAGTGTAAGAAATATGTACATTTAACTGCTAAACTTTATAACGTATTGTAACCATATTGTGTAAGATAAAAGAAATTAATTACGGCTGATAACGGTTGCTGCTTTGACTGCCGACGTAAATGAGAGGCGGCTAAAAGTACTTTTTTCCACGTCCACACAGCCGTGAAGATAGTGAATTTTTCGCCGTAAATATATTACACTAAAAAATATATTAGTGAATGTCTCATTTCTGTATTTATTGCCCACCTAGATGTTCCATGAATTTCCTTTATTAAGTCAGCCGAAACCGATCTGAAACAGTTGTTACTCTTCAAATGACAAACCGATCGTTTTTTCTCTATCATCCGCTCCGTTATAATCGGTCGCTCTCTGAATCAACTGACTACAAATGTCCGCATCGGCCGCATTAAAATTTTTTGTTAAATATTTTGTGTTCTGAATTATCTTGTTTTTATTTGTCATTGCATTACAAAATTTATTTACGATTTATTTTATTTCTTACAAGGAAACAAAATTGTACGGTACAACGGACAGAAGTTGTTTTGCACTCGCATCTGTTAATCAGTATATCAAAATGTAAATGTCTTAGTATTCTGGTTTAGTAAAAAAATCAGTAGCGTGGCGTCCACGTAACCGCTGTTACCGGCGGCAACAGTACTGGAAATAAGAGAAAATAATATTAATTTTATCACAGAATAAATACTTTAGTTATTAAATAATTTGAAATCCGAACAATATTAATAGGGAAATTTGAAGAAAAGCGTAGCATTGCTTTCGAACTGCTGGGCACTTCCACCGACTTGTGTTGCCGACTCAGACATAGGCATTGTTTTACTTCGTACGGTCACTGACCTCGTAGTAGTTGCCACTGTGCAAACAATGGATGGAGGGGGGGGGGCATTCAAATGAGTAAACCGGCAAAACGCTCAGTTAGCAGCTACGTTCGTTTTCGGAACTGACGTGCAGCAGATACTACATACCTCTTTGTGTTTTGTTCGTTTAGTCATGTTTCTCTGTTTGTCTTTATTATTTTTAATTCTATTATTTGTTTTGATTTATTCTGTGTACCTAAGTATAAGGAGAGTCAGATCCCGTTGAACCGGGACCCTCTTCTTCTCCCGGCGAACGACAGAAAATGCTGTAAAAAGTAGGCTACACTTGGTACAAGAAAAAAATGTCAAACACAAAAGGGACTCTTAATAGTAGAAATGATTGTGTTTAGAAGAATGTGGGAAATACAGTGGAACTTGCTTATAACGAGATTCAAGGGACCGGACAAATGTGCTCGTTGAAACCGGGTGCTCGCTATATCCGAGTTGTCGACTCGAAGCCTAAATTTTTATACCGTGATTATCGAACACACAAAAAAAAGTCTACTATAGCTAAGGCTTTGCACAATAAAAGTTTGACATGTTTTACATTCTACGGATAAAGATAAGTTTAGACTTTAAACATTTTTTAGACGCTAACATTCTTTGCTGAATATTGGCGTATAGTGCGTTCGCGAAATATTTTTAAGTGTGCAGTAAAAACTTAAAAAAAAAATCAGTCGGCTGTCTGGCAAAAAACGCAAAACTTTCCATGCCACATAATATACAATATTTATTTTTAAATTACAAGAAAATTCATTCTAATTTTTTTTTCTTCGTTCTAAATGGAACCGTCAAAACTATATTTCGCACATGGAACTTAATTGGCTTTAAAAAGTCATCTCTTTTTGTTTGCTTGGTAATTTTGTATCTGCATATATCAAAACAGTTTTGTAATTTATTTAAATATTTCACGAATTCATCACTTATATTATTAGTTTTACTAAATTGCGTTAATGATTTTAAACGAATGTTTAAAATGCTGTATTGTAACGAACTTTTGTTAGACCTTAACCCATGAACAAGCCTGCGATAAACGCTCGTTATAACCAGGTCTCTAATGGGTTCCTACTCGTTAAAAGCGATTTTAATTATCGTTAATGAGATACAAAACCAAACAAATCTCGTACGTTTGCTCGTTACATCCGAGTTCTCGTTATTCGCGAGTTCCACTGTATTTCGAAGAGGCCTCGGAATGAACATGGAAAAACATCCGGTATGGTACGGCCATGACAAAAGACTGGACCACATATGACTGCCAAAGAAGACGATGCAGTGGGTCCGTTCGAACCGTCGGAAGCGTGGACGACCTCGAGTGACCTCTAAACAAGGTGTGACAAAGGCAATGAAATCCAAGAGAATTGAGAGAAGGTCCCAGTGGGTTATGCAGAAACCTCTGCATATACGTCTATACAAATCAAAATTTGTTTCCTTATCATTCACTATCAGAATTAGCAAACAACTTTCATCGACCCGGAAGTGTAAAACAAAGCGAAATGTAAATTTTGTTCATTATATTCTGATACAGGACATCTGTTAGTGGCTAGAGTGAAATAACGTGTAACAAAGCGTAATTATGCCCCCTCCACACAGACACAGACACAGCAGCGTGTAATCAATACGTATTTTCAGACAGTAGTGTAGCAATTAGCAGAAGCAAGGTAATTGACCATTTGTTTGTCCGCCAAAACGTAATTGCCGCGCGGCTACTGCGGGGGGGGGGGATCCCTTTGTGTTGGCGGTACAGTCTGTGACGTAGGACAACTACGTCTGTGTGGTCACGTAATGAATTAATTGCCCAGTAAATATTCCGTATAATATGTATAAAAACGACTACGACTACGACTCGAGGCCAATTTGTCTAAGATTGCCCACACGTGCGTGCACGCCCACGTCCAGCAGCTGGACGCTGGACCACTTATTATTACACTTTCGGTTTTGCTCACGTCACGATGACGGAGGCCAGTTCGCTGCTCGCGTGTTAGTGCCGTATTAGAACTTCATTAAGACAGCTGCGAGCAAGGCAGCTGATTCAAAAAATTTTGACGTTCTTTGATACTGGCCGTGGTTTTGACATTTTCTTAAAATTTTCCAATCTTTTCCATTATATGTTAACGAAGTGATATGGAATTTACATCTACGTATAATATACGGGGCTTTGTTCTGAGGCCCGTAGTGGGGTATGACTTTCGGGATTTGTTGAAAAAATCCTTATTTCTACAGAGGCGTATTTACGGGGGGACGGACGGGACCCCCCGAGAGTATCGAAAAAATTGAGGAATTTTGTTAATCCCTTAATTTTTAGGTTCTTTAATTATATTTTCAGCTAGTAACTCTTTTTTAATAAACAAATAGTTTATTATACTGCATTTGAGTATACGTTTGAAATATGAAGTACAGGAAAATCTATTCAGTCAGTAAGTATTTTTTAAATAGTGTTTCAATAACACATATTTTTATTGTGTTATTACCGTGTACTTTAATGGGATTGATTTCAGGATGTTATCTCAGGGTTTTCAGCCACTTTAGTAATAGTAATGGAGCCTCCAGGCGGTCTCGTGGCTAGCGCGGGTGATTGATGTGGTCCTGGGTTCAATTCCTGTCGGAGGCTCCGTACGGCAAGCACTCAGCGTCGCGAGGCAGAACTGAGTAGCCGTCTGAGATAACAGCGCGGCGCCTCCTGGCTGTGAATACCGTAACTAGCGGCTGGCGCGTTTTACTGGCCATGCAACCGTAATACTAAACACAAAACCCGCGCGGTATGCCTTGGTCCTTTAGGGACTGTTGAGCAGAGGTTTTTTATTTAGCAATAAGTTAGTAATATTGATTAGTCTTAACTTTGTTTTTTCTTCTGTACGAAGCCAACTCGACTCGACCGGACCCTGGACCCCCCCTGCCAAGGCCAAATTCTAGATACGCCACTGTATCTCTATGGCGTTGCTGCCACATGGACTCCGTTAAATACGATTCAAACTGACCTCTGCTTCTACTTAAATGAAAATTGCTTTGCTAACTTTCACGAGCTTTCTATGATTTGGTATGGCCTGCTGTTTGTGGATCTATAAATTACCGTGAGTGATTAACAGTCTGGTCTACGTATTTCCCTGCTGTGTTTAAAATGGCCTTGTGGGCTAGCCTTTCATCTGAAATAATGCTATAGTTGTATTCCGTTATTAGTAACAGGAACAAGCGCAAATTCAAGGTAGGGAATAGAGGAAATCTCCCCCCCCCCCAAATGTTCACTTCAGGCAAACATTTTTTCGTCGTCTTGTGACTGTGGAATTGTTTTGCGATTGTGAAAATGACACAACACTCATATTACGTTACGTAGCTTTTTGGTTTTACTCTAAAATTATTTTAAATTGTAACTGTGCCCAAGCGCCATGTTAATTTTTGTTTGATACATAACATAAATGAGTAGTATCTATTTTAAACAGTAAGTGAATATTATTAAAAGAATTTTTCAGTGAAGGGTTAGTGAGGATCGGTCAAAAATAACACAAATTTTTTAACTTATTTGTGTCGACGTTTCGACATTGTTTATTGTCATCATCAGGACCTGTGTAGGAAATACAAAAGAAATGTCAAACACAACAGAACAATTATTTGGGTGACCGTGTTCAAGTGTATGTGAGTGTGTGTGTGTGTGCGTGCGTATGTATGTATCATTGTATATGTGAAGGAGTTGAGATAGTTTGTTTACATCTTCAAATGTTTTCTTTAAGAAAACGAGAAAATTATAGTATCACAGAACTTAATTTATACACTACTAGCGAAATACCCGTGCTTCGCTACGGAGTTTCACGTTGTACGTAATGATAATAACCACCCTTGGATGAAGACTGTAATCATAATTAGCATCGTAATGGAATGCACCAAGATTTAAATCAGCGTGCAGTGTTCGTCTGGATCGAGCAGTGCGTACTCGAACGGTTTCCAGTCTTGCTTTCCGTTGCTCGACTGTTTCAGACGAACAGGCTTGAGCATTGTGTACTCGAGCGGTTTCCAGTCTTCCTTCCCGTTGCTCGTCTGTTTCAGACGAACGGGCTTGAGCAGTGCGTACTCGAACGGTTTCCAGTCTTGCTTCCCGTTGCTCGTCTGTTTCTGAAGCTCGTGATGCCTTTTTCTTTCGTGCTTGAGGTGTAGATCGACCAATCGCTTGTCGTTTGGGTGGCATAATTGATTTGACAGCGAAAGTAATGCTTTGTGACGACTATTACAAATGCACTTGGAAAAATCAAAGAAAATGCGTGTGATATCTATTATATAATGTCGACCGGCAATTGGAATTTCACAATCAACACCACTTGTTATGTTACACACGAACTGAAATGTCGCTGTTTGTATTTGATTCAATTCAATTCTGTCAAGCGTGCGCACTCATACACCGAAAACACACGAACTGCCGCTAAACTATATGAAATACACTCATTTGTTGAAACGAATATTACCTTTTAAACTAAATAATGGGTTTCAGAAGTGGTACACTCGCGCGCCACCTATTGTAAAATGGTTGTACTAATTCAGAAACCTTCGCGGGCAGGCGCACAACAATTCACCGAAGTTTCATCGCAATCGGATGAATGGTAAAGGAACGCATACGGGACGCACAAAGAAACATTCATTTTTATATATATCACCTACTGTAAAATGGTTGTACTAATTCAGAAACCTTCGCGGGCGTGCGCACAACTCACCGAAGTTTCATCGCAATCGGATGAATGGTATGTAGGAACGCATACGGGACAAAGAAAGAAACATTCATTTTTATATATATAGATTACAATTTAAATTACTATATGTAATGATATTTTAATTAATTAAATAGACAGTAATCAACAATTGGATATTAGATTGGTACACAAAACGTTTATACATACAGCAGTCAACATATAGCATAGTAAAATATATTACCTATAACTAAAAACAGATTAGGGGATGTTCAACTATGTAATTATTAAAAATTATTTTTAACATGTTTCACTCACTACTGGTATTAAAAACAATCATAATTTAGAAACATACAAATTCCACAATAACTGTAGAACTTCACGACCTTACATCAGATAGTTGACATAAGGTTACAAACAAACGTTTATGGTAAATTAATCTAACAAGTAAATCTGGATAATAATTGTAATCATATTGTTGTAAATTATAGTCACGAGTACTATAGAATATTGTAAATTTATGTATATGTCCACAAACACCCCTTCTCTCTCATCCATTCACCCCCTACCCCTCCTTGCTCTCCTCACCATTCACTCCCCTATGTCCCTTTACTTTCTACGACTCGCCACGTCAACACGTGTTGACACTGTAAATGTCATCTTTAGTTGAAACAAAAAAGCAGTTCCTGATAACATTTTTAAACGGTTTCGTCCCGCAGTACAAAACAAAATGTTACTGGACTAATCAGATATTAAGAATCAATAAAATACCTGCGAGAGCTTCATATGTAGACAGAGCGGAAGAGTTTTCATGTTACCTCATTCGAGCGATAATTTATATAATGTACAAAGCACAGTGTTTAAACAGTCTTGGCAACTCTTACCATATGGGTATTAACGTAAAAAGGGCCGCAGGACCCCTTCCTCCACATAGGACTCTCCCCCTAAACATCCGAACATCGGAAGACAGGGACAGCGACAGAGGGGACAGGAGCTGTACCGGGCCCAAGCTAATGGGGGTTCTTTCGTGTAAGAAAGCCATTTATTACATTACGAAAAATGGTACGAATACACACAATAATAATACTGAACAGATAGAATTTTTTTACAACGTTTATGTGGTCGTTAGGAGGCCCTAAAGTTTTCAACTTGAGATAAAAATCCGACTGCATTATAAAAATTGCAAACGAGTTGAATTTCTCAGGAAACTGTTATTGTTTCTACTTATTTTCTAGTAAATCGCAGAGAAAACATTTTCAAGACGTGCACGTTGAATAACAGAAAACTCTGTTTACAAACTGATTTCTAACTCCAACAGATACAGCCTTGGTTGAGAGTAAACAATTCTCCAGTGACTGAGGGTGGGGTGGACCCAAGCAGTGGGTAATCTCTAAACCTCAAAACGTCAAATAGGGACGCGCATTGTAGAGGATGTATTCTAGAGGGCACCGTACACTTCTGGCCACTCAGTAGTAATAAGGAGAATTATACTCCATAATACCAAAACATAAACAGTACAATACCGTCAATTTTAAAAAGAGAAAAATTCAAAAATTGTAGGACAATGACACGACAATACCACAAGACTATTGTGAATAATTATTGATGAATAATGTACAGTATTTGCGGCAGAATAGGATAATGGTTTCAAGAATAAATATAACACCTGTTAATTCACGCGCTATTGTAATTGCGTACAACACTCCAGAAACACTCTGGAAAAGCAATACTTCGTAGACGGCATCTCTGCGCAGAGGACGCAGGAACTCTCCATTTAACGCGTGGAAATCGTACGGAATGTGTCACTACCTCTAGCGCACGCGCTCTGTTGTTCTTTCCGAGTGCTGCTGTAGGGTTCACTCTCAAACCAGACAGACTTTGCTTATAAGCTGTTTCTGCTTCCAAAAGTATTCCACCACGAGAAAAATACACACCACAGTGATTAATATGAATTAGAAATAACGATGTTATGCAAGAAAATTAAATATAACTTCCGTGAATACACGCCACTGTGATTCTTATTAATTCCCTCTTTTTCCTGAGAAATCCATCTAATTAGCTACAAAATTTAAGAACAGTCTACACTCACTGCCGCCATATCAAACGACACATTATTCTAATGTAAGCACAGTAATTGCTTGCTAGTAACGGGATAGTCAGGGACGTGCTAGAGTAATCTTCAATTAACCTAATAAGCACCACTGATACACTGATTTTGGTTTCTTAGTTGAATTTCGCTTTTCCCGAAAGATAGTCTGCGAATCGGATGATCCATCTTCGAGGAGCAGATTCCTCTCCGATGTCCTACGAGGAAGATGAATGAGAAGCTTTAAACTGTTGTTGGTTAATACTACTTGTTAGCAATATAACATTCAGCTTAAAAACTAATGCGTCTGAAACAAATTTTTTAATGTTTTATAACATGATTTTGTCGGTTTCATACAAAAGAAATATCTCTACTGAGAACCATACATGTCTTCCATGTTCTAAGATTTATGTTTAAAATCATTTTCGAAATGAAATATTTCCATAGAAACTACTTCTTTCTTCAGAAGTACTATGGTCAGTAACGTATACCACTTCACGTTAGCCCACTCGATTTTCACTGATGGTGGCAGTCGATGGCACTGCCGATACGTCTGGTTTTCCAGAAAACATTGGACCACGGCCACACAGCCCGGGAAGAAATTTTAACAACAAACTACTTCTTTGTTGCCGATAATGTAGTACACATATAAAAAATAATCCCCTCATTTTAATTTTAATTTTAAAAAATTATAATCATTTTAATTTATAGAAAATTACCCCTCCCCCTTCAACTACCCTTTTCATTTATAGATATTTCAACTACCGTTCTACAATGGATTATTATGACCTTTATCAAAATTAAGTACTTTATTCTTGTTAAAACATAAAACCTTGCAGGTAAACTACCCCTTCTCCTTAACCCATCTTCACAAAAATCAATAGGCCTTGACTCCTCTGCAACTCTGGCACATATGCAAAAAAGTATTTGATTCTGTTTGAATTTCCGCCAGTTGTCGCTCGCCGTAGAAAAAATTCTACACACACACTTTTCGGAAAATGACTCTTCTTCATGTTTTGAGGGTAGTATAGTCAGAATCAGCCCTTACAGTATCTCGAAGACGATTTTTTTCGTCATCACCATACTTCCGTTTCCTTATGGAACATGGAAGTAAAAATAAAGTTAAGACTAATCAACATTATTATGTTTAAAGTGGTTGAGAAACGTGTGATAACATCCTACAATCAACTCGATTGAAGTAAACGGTAATAACACAATAAAATACAAGTAACTGAAACACTGATTAGAAAATATCTATTAATTGAATTGATTTTCCTATATTTAATATTTCAAGCGTATACGCAAATGCTGTGCAATAAATCCTGTTTGTATGTATATTTAAAAAACAGTTTGTACTATGTTGGCGTTCACAGGTGAAAAAAAGAATAAAATAGCCTAAAAATTAAGAGATTAAGCAAATTCATCAACTTTTTTCGACCGTCGAACGGGTCCGGTCCCCTTCGCCCCCCCCCCCGTAATTACGCCCTGGGATGAATCAGCATGAAGAAGACACAGATGGATCTGTCGAAACATCGCAGACAATAAGACAACCCTTCAGGGAAGTGGACTCAACCCGGAACCACCACACCAGCAAAAACCTAGGAAGTTTGTGTGTGTGTATGTGGGGGGCGCAATTTAACCGTGCCCCAACAAAGAAAAACCAACAATTCATTCACGGCTGTATGGTCACTTAATTTCCGTAGAGACAGATTGATATACGATACGACGTGAAATGCACGGGATCAGGACTTGATGAAATGTTAATATCGGACCACAAACATTGTTAACATTGGAAGAGAGAGATTGATATACGACACGACGTGAAATGCACGGGGTCAGGACTTGATGAAATGTTAATATCGGACCACAAACATTGTTAACATTGGAAGAGATACGACACGACGTGAAATGCACGGGGTCAGGACTTGATGAACTGTTAATATCGGACCACAAACATTGTTAACATTGGAAGAGAGAGATTGATATACGATACGACGTGAAATGCACGGGATCAGGACTTGATGAAATGTTAATATCGGACCACAAACATTGTTAACATTGGAAGAGAGAGATTGATATACGACACGACGTGAAATGCACGGGGTCAGGACTTGATGAACTGTTAATATCGGACCACAAACATCGTTAACATTGGAAGAGAGAGATTGATATACGATACGACGTGAAATGCACGGGATCAGGACTTGATGAAATGTTAATATCGGACCACAAACATTGTTAACATTGGAAGAGAGAGATTGATATACGACACGACGTGAAATGCACGGGGTCAGGACTTGATGAAATGTTAATATCGGACCACAAACATTGTTAACATTGGAAGAGACAGATTGATATACGATACGACGTGAAATGCACGGGATCAGGACTTGATGAAATGTTAATATCGGACCACAAACATTGTTAACATTGGAAGAGAGAGATTGATATACGACACGACGTGAAATCCACGGGGTCAGGACTTGATGAAATGTTAATATCGGACCACAAACATTGTTAACATTGGAAGAGAGAGATTGATATACGACACGACGTGAAATGCACGGGGTCAGGACTTGATGAAATGTTAATATCGGACCACAAACATTGTTAACATTGGAAGAGAGAGATTGATATACGACACGACGTGAAATGCACGGGGTCTGGACTTGATGAACTGTTAATATCGGACCACAAACATTGTTAACATTGGAAGAGAGAGATTGATATACGATACGACGTGAAATGCACGGGGTCAGGACTTGATGAACTGTTAATATCGGACCACAAACATTGTTAACATTGGAAGAGAGATTGATATACGATACGACGTGAAATGCACGGGATCAGGACTTGATGAAATGTTAATATCGGACCACAAACATTGTTAACATTGGAAGAGAGAGATTGATATACGACACGACGTGAAATGCACGGGGTCAGGACTTGATGAACTGTTAATATCGGACCACAAATATTGTTAACATTGGAAGAAACGATGTGCAAATGAGTCTTACGAAACAAATATGACTTTTCAATACTCCAACAATCAATTACAGCAGAAGATAGTATTGTTTATTAAATGACCAGCACTGAAAATAATTTTCTGAAGGTCAACAAAGGCACGCGTGTGCAATACACATTACAGGGTTATCTCTTTATTTAATTAAAATACTTCAACCACAGTTCTCACTGAATTGAAGCAAGTTTAATTATGCAAGTTTTGTTTTTTCAATCATTTTTTTTACCGCGTGCCTTGATTCTTTTTTATACAATAATACCACATTTCTTGCTTAACTTCTTTTATTCAATTTTTGACCCCCATACGTAGTGTCACGTCAGTAGCGGCTGACTGTCCCAGGAATAAGTTGCGAGCGTTAAGCCTCTGTCACATTATGCTACTTCGCTAGCCGGTACTATTATAAATAGCTGCTACTCCATTTGTTGGCTATTTCTGTGTCACTCTTTTTTAGGTAGCCGCTATTTAGTATTATCTACGTAATGTCCCACAGACAATCGTATTTTCTATGTATGTTAAGGAATGTAATTATTTCATCACCCGACCACTTTAATAAATTACTCATTGTAAATGTGGAAATAGAAGACTCAAAAGGCACAAGACAACAACAACCAAACCAAAACAGATGCCGAGACAAGCACGTGGTGACAAGGGACACGCTACTTTACTGCTACTGCACTGTCACACTGGGCGACTAGGGAGTCATGTGCTCTCAAGGTTGGCTACTGGCTACTTAGTAGCGCCAAAAGTTGAACACGTCCAACTTCTCTAGCTACTGATTTTTCACTCGACGGCAAGCGCTAGTAGCTGCTACTATGTTACACTAGGCTACTTAGTAACCGTTACGCGAGTAGCGGCTAGTGAAGTAGCGTAGTGTGACACAGCCTTTAGCATGCGTGTTTCTCTTGATTAATTCGTTAAAGCTCAATGAGGTGGGTTCCGAGATGGACCCAGAAGCTCAAAAGCGGTCAATGGGCTATCAAAAAATAAATATAAAGAAACATTAAAAGGCGCACTGTAAGCTAAAGTACGGAGTGTACAACAGTGAAAGCGATAAAGACTGGAACGCAAGCAACGACAAACAACTACCTTTAGCTGCAATATCGGCTCTACATTCTTAAATTCTACAGGTATTGAAAGAAATGCACAACCCAAAGCCACTTAGATTAATCTCAAGTACGGGAGCGAAAATTTCGATTGATTATTCTTAACCATGGCCGGATCTAGTAGAAGGCCAGAATATTAAACGTGGCAACACTGGAACAAGCTGATTTTTGAGGCCGACTTGACGATCTCTTAATTTATGTATTTCAATAATCAAATCGCGTCATTTTTAATTGCCGGTTAACAGCAGTTTTATAACGCTTTGGTTTTTGCAAATTAGAAGTTCATTATGTAAAATTCTGTGATATTACTTAAGAAATACAATAATTAACTTATTTATGTGATACCGAATTCAATAATTCGAACAAAATTAATTGATTAGCCCTAATACTAACATCATATGGTACGGTAGGACTTCTAGTCATCATGACAATCTTCCTCTGTGTGTTTTCTGAAGTGGTCTTCTTAGTTTTAAGAATCTTAACGCTGCACCCCCCTCCTAGGACAGGATGGCAGGACATACAGACCAAACGAATGACACCCGATTTCTCAAGAAAATAATGGAGGTATAGATGCTAGGTACCAAAAGAACGGGAAGACCAGAAGGCTGGAAGAGATCAGGGTTGTAACACCTTGGCGAAGGAACAACGAAAGGAAGGGATTAATACACTGTAATTACAGCATTCTATAATTCTGAATTCGTTCTTACAATGTAACTTTGACACCTGGATTTTGCACGATTAATCATATCTTAAGATCGTGAAAAAAGTATAGATACCCTTATCCAATAAAATGGTAACCTTTCCAGATCCCATCCAATACGTTAACCTGGGGAACATGCCATCACCCCATGGGGGGGGCTGGTTTTTTCACCTTTCTCAATGCAATCACTGTGACACGGTTTCTGACAACTTTCCATCTCGTTTCAGAGTGCCCTGCTCTTCATCATCTGCGAACCAAATTTAATATTCCTTCAGATGTTAGAAGTTTAAATGACAAGACTGCAGCCGCCGAAATACTTCTCCTCATAAAGGAGATTCAGTTGATAGCAAATATATAGGTACGGCCTATTTTTATAAGAACATTAAAAATTGTGTAATTTCTAGGACGTTTAACTTATGTAAAAGGATTTGATATGTGGTCGATATTGTTATTACTGTTTTATTTATTACATATATTATTTCTTGTTACATTTGTTGTTATATATTTTAATATTCATGTTTAATCTGGTATCCAGTCACTTGATCGAATTAATAAATTATTTTACCTTCAATTATCCGCCTTGTGACTTCTTGTAAATCTCGTCTATGACGCGTTTCGGAGACTATGCTCCACCATCAGATATTAAAATAAAAAATAAAACTCTATTACTCTTTCGAGATCGTTACATAATAAAAAATATGTCAAATTTCTTGACATTCTCAGACCGAAAAAACACACCTCAAGAAGAAAAAACGGGTATATATAAGTTAATATGCAATGACTGCAATTGCTTCTATATTGGACAGACAGGGAGAGGTTTCCTCAAACGTTTTCGGGAACATATACCCAAGAAAATAAGAAATGATAACAACATCAAATCTAATTACGCCCGACACCTGACTTCACACAATCATAATTACACAGACTTTAATTCCAACTTAATACCGTTGCATGTATGTAAGAAGGGCCGTTTCATGAATGCTTTGGAGGAGTTTGAAATTTATAGTGCATACGCAAACCTAAGCAGTCACGATTTCGTGATAAATGACCAACTGAACTTTGGATCCAACCGCTTGTACGATACCGCCTTGAGTCTGCTCGCTAAGACTACGATAAGGTAGCAACCGCTCAGTAGCAGATTGAACTTGAACGGGTGCGCCCCCAAATTCGCGTACAGTTCATATGCAAATTTGACTTTTTTTATTATGTAACGATCTCGAAAGAGTGATATAGTTTTATTTTTTATTTTAATATCTGATGATGGAGCATAGTCTCCGAAACGCGTCATAGACAAGATTTACAAGAAGTCACAAGGCGGATATTTGAAGGTAAAATAATTTATTAATGTTATATATTGTTTGTCGTTGCATATGTTATTATGTGTTATATTTATTATTACATATACGCTTAATATGTTATTAATTAATACTTATATATCTGCATGCTGTGAATTTATAATGTTTGGGTTGTGTGGGGCAATATTTATCATTTTATTTTGCATTATTGCTGGTATTTAAACAGATATCTAATGTAGTTTTTAAAACGTACCAGTTCCTGTGCATTTTGTTGCAATGCTTGACTTCACTAAGCACCTTCTAGTTTAATATATTTTACTGCATCTGTATGAGAATTTCTGTATGATTTACAAATTCATTTTTTATAATTTTTGTGGTGATTGCTAATGATCGATACTGTTGCAGCGACCTTATAAATACATAATTATTTTAAAAAATACCTCGCACTTTCACGTTTACGGAGGTTTCCTTACAGGTCCTCTTTCTTTGTAACGATCGCAGTTACATAATGTTGTTAAACAAGTAAAACAGGAACAGGCCGAGGAAATCACAGGATGTAATGTTACCGTTAAAGCACGGTTAAAAAATTAATGATTATGTGGTTTGCACAGTTAACGAAGAGAAAACGAAAAGGAAGTTTCAAAATGAAACGAATCGCTACTATCGTTATGGCGACTCACTTCTGGAAGAACAGTAACGATTATGCAGTCGGAAATCCAATTGTTTACAACAATAACATCACTCTCGATATGGGGATTTCCTTTTGGTAGTACCGTCAACGATGCTGCAATCGAAATGCAATCTGCAAATATAATAACAATCTGTTTCATATATAATTAATCGCACAATATCTATCTATTTTGGGTACGGCTCACACGGTAACTTTTGAATGCGTTAACCGATTTTCGTAAAAAAAAAAAACTGGTATGAGTGTCACTACTTTATCCTACAGAACCCTATCGTTTTCGAAATTTATCCCCCAAAAATAGGGGCGGGAGGGGGTCAAAAATGTGAAAAAATTGTAGGGCATCAAATTAAGGGTAACTTTAACCAGAATCTGAATATAGTCTTCGTTTTTGAAAATTTCGAATTTGGACGTCAGGGCCAAAAAAGTGTGTGAACATTTTGATAAAATCGCAAAAATTCATGTGGCATATCGAATTAAAGGCTACTTTAGCTAAAATCTGAATGTAGTGTTAAGGGGAAAATTTCAAAATTCTGGGATTCTAGGCTCAATAAATCTATACAAATTTTGAAAATTTCAATACTTAACACATTCAGATTATGGTTAAAATTATCTTTAATTTGATACCCACATGAATTTTTGCGATTTTATCAAAATGTTCACACTTTTTGGGCTGCCTTACTTCTGAAATTTTCAGAATTGAACAGTATATTTAGATTTCGGTTTAAATTCCCTTTAATTTGATACCCTACATGGGCTTTTGCGATTTTTTTCACGATTTTGACCCCCACGTTTTTTGCCTACTATATTTGGAGGGATCAACCTAAAAAACAAACGGATTCTGTTATGGTAAAAGTATCGACACGCATGCCAAGTTTTACGAAAATCGGTTGACACGTTCTAAAGTTATCGTGAGAACATACACCAAACAGACAAATGCCAAACAGTCAAGTTAAAACTGAGAACTCTCTTCGCTCGCTTGATTAGTTAAGTTAATATGAGTGATGTTTATTAGTGTATTCGATACAAACGGGTCTGAAAAAAGTTGAGAAAACCAGACTGAAATTTTATCAAAAATGGGTTCATCTAAGTGTTTGTGAAGTTAAATGAAGCTGCTATTAATCTGTCAGTGTGATTTCAATATCACTGTAAATAACGCACATGTGGAAAGGATTTTTTTTCCAATGATGTCTACGCAATTGACAAACGAGGGCAACCGCGTAGATTCACAGTACTATGAGAAAACATTTCGAGCACTGTGATGATCAATTATCTACAGTTGATGCTTTATTACAAAACTCTACAATGTTACAAAAATTGCTTTTTTACAATGCAAAATTTACAAAACATTTATCAGGCCAGTGGTGATACATGCTTGAGAAACCTCTACAATGACAAAAAATAGCGAGAACTTCTAGGCTGCTTTGAAAGACGGATTATAAGAACAATATTTAGAGGAGTACAAGAAAATGGAATGTGGCGCAGGCGCTATAATTATGAACTATACCATCTTTACAAAGAGCCGGACATTGTCAGGATAATCAAAATATAAGGACTAAGGTGGGTTGGACACAGAGAGAATGGAGGAAGGGCAGCCTACGAAACACATCTTCTACCAGAAACCCAGTAGAGCTCAAAGATCAGACAGAGGAGGACCTCAGAAAGCTGAACATAAGAAACTGGAAAGCCAGGGCACGCAATACGGAAGAATGGAGTCGACTCTTGAAGCAGGCCAAGACCCACCATGGGTTGTAGAGCCACGGCTGATTATGATGATGATGCTTGCTTATTTACAGTGTTTAGTCAACGAAAGAAGTGGTACAGAGAAATCTGTAGCGGTGTTTTAGAAGACAAAAAGCTTCTGATAATCGTAAAATTACTTCAATAAGTATTGAAACGAAAACGATAAAATATAATAAATTAAAATGTAATGAATAATAATAAATATATATGATGAAATTAAGGTCGGGTACAGGCAAAGACCCAAAGAAGAGCTATACAGAGATCTGGAAGGTCTGGAAACGGCTTTCCAAAGGAAAAGACCGAGATTCCTTGGAGACATATGGTTCGAATAGATCAGTCCAGATTAAATAAACAAATTTTCAACTATATTTGGCAACTTTCCAGTCTGAACGGATACACTAAAGGAGGAAATGATGAAACTGGGTATCTCTGTGAACGACTGTGTGGATGGAAATTGATACAGAAACAAAATTCAAAATTCTTAGGTTCTCTACGGTGAGAAGAAGACGAGAAAGAGGTGGATAGTGGAAAGGAAGGCGGCGCATAGTGTGCGAATGAAGGCCTTCTGGCAGGAGAAGAAAAGGAAATGATATTCGCGTGGTCCACGGCTGGCCTGTTCGTGTAAAAAAAAAAAATGATCGGCTTTTGTACTGCAGTTCGGTTTATAAGATTTATTACAGGCCTACTAACTGAAATATTAAAATGTTAGGCAATATTAGTTATTTTCTTAATGTCCCGTATTTTCATTTTGAAAAGTGGCGACCTTCCTACGCCCATTCCAAAGAAATCAGGGTCTCTACTATCCGTAAATAAATTAAAACTTTGTTTGTTTTATTTTTTTAAATAAAATACCTCTACAAGTAACTAATAACTACTTCAAAGAATCGTCTACTCCCGGAACTATCAGCAAGTTGTTAAATGATAAAATCTTTACAAACATTTTACTCTGTCCCAATTAATAACGCAGTTGTTGGCTTTACGTAAGTGTCGCGGTACGTTTTTACTTAAACTCGGTCTCACTTGTGAACTGGACCATGTTATGTCTGTGCAATGGCAAACCCTGCCCTGCCCAGGTAGACTCGACAATTACTCTCATATTTTATGTTTTCTTTTTTTTTTGCGACCACTAACGATCACAGCTGGCTTGGATGATGACTGGATAATTCTCTGTCCCTGTTATAATTCTCTCTTTACTTCGTACATCCTTCACAAGAATAATTATTATTTTTAGTACAATAATTACTAATATAATTAAACTAAATTTAAATTATTATACTGTATTATAATAAATTTTGACGTATCGTTCAGTGATTTGGAGGGACGAAACCCACTGGAAGGAAGATGGATACAGTTCAAAAACGACACTTTTGTTATTTACATCGTCGTTGTACAATGTGGTGTTTTCAACTTATGAGGCCGATTGTGAGGACAGGATATTATGACCTTTAAAAATGGAAGAACGTTGTGCTAGTTGTGCCTTTTACACAAGACTGCAAGAATACTGACGGTCTTATTGAATGAAATAGATCTTTGTGGAACTGGTTACAGACTGCTTGTTTCGTAAGGTACAGTATATAAGGTAAGGTACGTTTTGTTCGTGTATTTGCGGTTGTACTGGGCTTTGATGGCAAGATGTCTGGGGCATATTTACGGGGGAGAGACGAACAGGACAGGACCCCCCTCTCAAAGGGTCAAAAAAGTTGACGAATTTTGTTAAGCTCTTAAATTTCAGGCTATATTATTTTTTCAGCTGTGTACGATAATATACTACCAACTCTTTTTTAAATATACAAACAGGTGTATTACACAGCATTTGCGTATACGTTTGAAATATTAAATATACGAAAATCAATTTAGTCAATAAGTATCTTCTAAACAATGTTTCAATAAAGCGTATTTTTATTGTGTTATTACCGTTTACTTTAATGGTATTGATTTCAGGGTGTTATCACACGTTTTTCAACCACTTTAAACAGTAGCGTTATCTTTTTTTTTTTTTTTTTTTTTTTTTTTTTTGAAGCCGACTCGACCCCCCCCCCCCATCCTTGTCTGCGAGTGAATCTTCAAGGGACCAACGGAGCCGCTCCCCAGGAATAGTGTCAGGGGTCAAGTACGCCCTACTTGCACGCCTTATCGTGGAAAGAAGACCCCCCCCACCCTAGCTCCCTGTGCTGCGAACATTTAACCACGCTGCACCGCAAAAACCCTCTGCAACTTCTCCCTGTGTATCGTATCAACATAGTGAACAGAATTTGTGACGGCGAAGACGTTTACATATTCGACAGAATAGTAATGTCTTTAAGAAGATGGTTATGAAGGTATTGCGTGTGTTCATAATGTCAAATTTTAACTACGATGACCGTCCATTCATGGACATTAACAAACACGAAACAAGAAACACCAAGAAGAAAGACTGTAAGACGTGTTTACGGCCTGGTTAAAGAAGATGGAATAAGAAATAATGGTTAATGGAGAATAAGAAATAACCATGTGATAGATATGCTATTGAACCATGAGGACATTTGCGATTCGTAAAGGTTCAATGAATACAATGGCTAGGTCACCTAGAGCGGATGGATGATCACCGTATGCCAAAGAAAATCCTGAGGTCGCAAGTCTATAAAAGCAGGAAGAGGGAGCGACCTAGGGTAACATAGTTGGACGATGTGCTCGAAGGCTAAAAAGAATGGATGTGAGGGGTTACACTGAGATGGCAATACATAGGAGACATTGGAGAAGATTGGTGTTGGAAGCCAAGGCTTACGTTGGGCTGTAGTGCTAAAGAAGAACGTTACTGTCCATTCGTTACATAAACATGTACATGTACGACACGCAGACGTATCGACATTCCTACAAAGCAAGTCTTCTTCGGACTTCCCAATTTGCAACGCTTACGTACATAAAACAAATTATACTTTAAACCTAGCATTGTGTAAATGCTTTCCATATCTCTGTGTTGGATGTGCATATTTATCATTCTTCCTGTCCGTAAGTGCTTGCTTTGCGAAATCTATTCTCTTCACTCCACTGAACGTTACAGTTTCTCGTGTTACCCGTCCGTTTTCGTAATTATGTTTTGTAAGGTGGTATACTATGTTCCGGAAGCCGAACGTTTCAGCTACGCCCGGCACAGACGTAAACGGAATAGGCAGAGGAATCCGTGTAGAACTAACAGCAGGAAAGCGACCAACCACGGTCTGCAAGTCCGGAATGTTCGACTCCGGCCGTGAAAACCTTCGCCCCCCCCCCCCAGCTACTAAAATTGTCATGGAATTTCCACTTAATTGGATAACATCGGTCTATTTCTAAGCCATTTGCGCGTGTTAAAATATGGTTTATAAATGAAGAAATAAGATAAATTAACAATATTTTTGTCATCATCATCATCATCACCACTCTAAGGACTAGGCCTTAGACCTGTCTTCTCGGTCTACTGACGTCTCTCTTCCCAGTAGGGTGACAACCCAAGGCAGCCACAGGCAGACGGATATCGGGCATGCGATTCAAGTGTTCACGCCATCTCCTGTGGTCTTCAATCTTCTGGTGTAATAATACAATGTGTAAATCGCGTCTAATATCCTCGTTCCGTCTCCGAGCCAAGAGAAAACAACCTTCCGTTCCTCTTAGAAATTTCATTTCGGCTGCCTGAATCCTCTGGACGTCCCTTTTACCAAGAGTCCACGTCTCATTAGCATACAGGAATGTGGGGACAGCCACAGTTTTATAAAATTTAATTCGGGTATCCTTCCGTGTTTTATTTTTCAGGTACCTATGAATCGTTCCACAGATGCCTCTAAATTCAATATTTTTGTAAATTAATAAAACAAAGTTTGATTTCTCGATAATACATTATTCAAAATTTGGTAAATAGTGGTAAATAACTTACGTGTTTGTAGCATTAACAATAACAATTACGCACACGCCAGAAAACGAAGGCAGAGCGTATTAATCTGCCATTATCGTTTTCGCCCAAACACACTTCTCCTTACAGGGTTGTCTATGTCACGGCTAGTCTAGTATCTCTACGGTTTCAACCGTCGTCTTTGCACAGATAAAGTAGCAATTTCTTGAATTTAATTAGGAAAAATGAGAAGATTTATTTGCTAGATTTTACACTAAAAGTATGGATATAACGCGAACTATAAGTTTTTTTTTTTTTACATTCTTACATCCTTAAACATCAGCAAGTTTAAAAAGTACCGTATTCACAATTTCAAAATATCTTCAGATAGACTCATCGTCACAAAAATACAAATTGTATTAAGAATAAAAAATTTAAAATTAAAGTTATTCCTAATGATATATGATTTTTGTTTACCTTTAATTTAAACAACAGTTTATCAAGAACGAATATTTTGAAATCGGTGCTTTTCCATATTTTTGCTTTTTTATATCAACGTTAGTTTTTTTAAACTGTTTTAAAATTTTTGCCTTTTTTATATAAATCTTACACTTCACGTTGGTTTACTCAAAAACAATGAGATGCCAAAAATTTACGAAAAGGTTATATAAAATTATATGGGAAGAATCCTGAATTCGGATAATTCCATCGGAAGAACTACACTTAAAGACTAATGTAAGATGTAACTGGTGTGTTGATTTAAGATTATTACAATAAGTGAAATAATAACGGAGTTATAAAAACTAAAGATAATTACGACTGTAATTAATAAATAATAAACAACTGAGTTATATGCAAATAATGAGTGGAAAATTGCGCATGTAATGCCACCGCTGATTTGAACATCGATTCTACTGTTATTGCAAAAACAGACAGAAAATTACGTTTTGAAAGTGTGACGCTGTGCAGGCGAAGAGCAAATGGAACATATTAAAAATGGAATATTGCCATACATGACATGTCAGAATTACTACAGAGTACCTCCGACAATTTTGAACGAGGAACAGACGCTAATAATTTACTGACGGGGACACTATGTGGTTTGATTATCTACAGAGAATCATCAAGCGGTAAACAGAACACTCCATAATTGTCGAAGGAGCACCAGGACCATCACCATTATCATACAACAGAACACTGAGAGCTATCGATCTACAGGGGAATTAACACATTATCATCATCTGCACCGTCAATATCCAGGAGCCCCCCCCCACACACACACACACACGCTCGCTCGCTCGCGCAACAACAGCTTCGCAACGGTAGCTCAACAAATATGCAGGTGACAAATGAGCAACTGTTTTTAAAAACAAAGAAAGAGCCCATACACAGCTGTAGTACGACTTAACGAAGTAAAACCAATACATAGATATAAATAATCTAAATACTGAAAGTAAAATAAGTATTTGTCCTCCCATCCTATCTTACAACTACCATCAAAGTTTTTCTTCCTGTATACTTTAAATCTCAACAGCGTAAGGTTCCCTAGCATTCCATACATTTTTCTTCTTCCCTCCTTCTGCTCCTTATTAGTCCTACTGTTGCTACAGAAACGGCAGCTCTACCAAATGGGAGATAACCGATATCTGCAATTCACTATAATCTAAAACCCACTTTACCAGCATAAAAATAGTGTGGTGTGTGACGAAGGAGGAGAGAGGGAAAGCTTACGTGAACATACAACACTCTTGAGCTAGAATATTCAAATACGGTGAACGCCACGCCACAAATTGCCGTCTGATTTATGGTCGGACCGTGAATAAAATATTGCACATAACCGCCGAAGGTGACCGCATTCGTAATGATTAATAACGTCCACGGGGGATAAATTAGCACGCCCGGTGGGTGTCCCTTGCGCGAGAAAACAAAAAGAAATAATTCGCTCTTCAAAACACCGGTCAATGTATATTAGGAGGTGAGCAGCCAGCCTTAAGAGACGAAAACCTTGAACTTCTCCAACCCGTCGTCAAGGGGAACAGGAAGAATGGCCTCTCGTCTCTAACGACCACTCATGCACACACGTACGCATCGCTCCATCAAAGTCTTACATGTTTACAGTAGAATATCCGATCACCCATAAAGTAAATACAGGTTTCGGATAACTAAAACTACGAAATTTTTAATTTTTGTTTCAACAGATAAAAATTACTCATACAGTATTGTACATCTAAACAAGTCCTTAAGTTATTTCTACACGCGTAAAGATCTTATATATATATGAATACTAACTTTAAAAAATAAATAGATAATAATTAGCAATACTGTATGTACACAAATTAGGTAGTGTTCTCCAGTATTGTACTATAGAATTTGTTTACAAAAAATAACGCACTTCGATTTTCTTTCAACAGCGGATACATTCCGATCTTGTTTATATTAAGATACTGATCAAAATTTTTCTTTCACAAAAATTTGACAAATACACTTTCAAATAAGTAGTCAAAAGGATTAATAGGATTTCAGTTAACAGGATTTCGGGTGACGGAGGTTTTATCATATTGCAAATGTCTACCGTAAAATTTGAAACCATATTAATTCTTATTGAATTATACGACGAATAATAACGTACGCATAAAATAACTTTTAAATAAACAGTCAAATGGATTAATAGGATTTCGGGCGATGGAGGTATTATTATATTTCAACCTTCTACTGTAAAATTTAAATATTAATTCTTATTCTTATTCAATTATAAGGCAAATAATAACATGCGCTTTAATACATATACTAAAAGAGTTTCTATTTTTTGACATTTTTTATACCTTTTTTGGGCCTCTGCCCTAACATGTTGAAGTTTACAAAACTAAACAGCATATTCAGACTTTGGTTTAAATTTTTCTTTAACTTTATATCAAGTATTTTTACAATTTTATCAAAATTTAACCCACTTTTTGGGCCACGGCGACCCACATTTTTTAAAGAAACGAACTTCATAGGTTAAAATTCCCTTTACTTTGAAGCTTCACTTGAATTTTTACGATACTTTCACAATTTTGATCAATCAGACGCCTTTTTTTAGGCGGGTCAATCTAAAAAAAAAAGTAGAGTAAAGTATGACTCGTCGGTCCATACTTTTGTATGGACACGTATGCTCTTTTACAAAAATCGGTTAATGCATTCAAAAGTTATCGTGAAACATACCCCAATAGACGGACGGACAGACAGACAATGCCCATTCTAGCTCTCTAATCTTTACGTCAAGCCTATTTCGCCTTCAATATCTGCGGAAGTTCATTAATGTCCAGCATTTCCACACACCGAAAACATAAAACATTGTTTATCTTAACTTTTAAGATGTTAACATTATTATAACATGCGCGTAATCCTGCAAGTACATATTTGAGCGAGCGAGCATGACCGAAACACACACACACAATTTATTAATAAGATATATGTGACTTGAATCAGGAAAGCAGAAGTGTTAACAGGAAACTACACTGTGTAAAAAGGAAGACTGTAAAATCTCGTATCTGTCAACGTTTGCAGACACATTCCTACCACTGGCAGTCAAAGTTCAGACAACATTCTTGCCATACTATACGGAGCTGAATTCTCAGAATTCTGTCAATGCTCGTCTATGCTAAATGAGTCGCCAACGCAGCACGGCTCTGACGAGACGGGGAAAGAGTTTTCCAAGTTTTCTCGTTGATACGTTTTTCCCAAAACCCGTGTAGGTAGACCCCGCCAACGCTTTGCGTGATCGTCGTATAGAAGAGAGCGTAAATAATAACATTGCGAAATACTCTACGTTTACAGATAAATTCGCCCACAACGCTTTTGGCAATACGTGAGAGCCACCTACACGATGGGGGGGGGGGGGGAGGTGATAAAAATTTGACCATTTTTCAACTGTCTAAAGTATAAACGACAGGAATGAGTGCAGACAAAAATACAGTGTGTTATCAACATAATCAGTTTAATATCGTACAAGTATGAAATCATATCTGTGTGTATATATTAGTTCTCTGTTCTTTTAATAACATTTACTTACAGTTTAAAATACAGACTACTCATTAAAGCTTCATCAAACAAAAAATTAACATGATAGTACAGTTACAATTTAAAGTAATTTAGAGTAAAACCACCCAGATAACATGACATGAATTTTGTATCGTACTCACAATCACAAAACCATTATGCAATCACAAGGCGACGAAAAAATTCGAAAAAAATTGTCTGAAGTGACCATTTGGGGGGTTGGATCCCCCTCCCAAACACGGGCAAAGGGAGAGGTTGCTAAACTCGAGGCTCGCAGCAATCAGAAATATCAAAAACCCTTTAGTGTGGGTGGCTCTAGTAGCGGAGTCTGGAGCTGTGCACGCACTGGAAATGTCATGTTAAAGAAAAACATGTTTCGACACGGTTTTCTTGGAGCCGCAGGGTGAGCAATGGTAATGTGTACCTATAGGCCTACATATATGAAAGAAGATTGCCATCTTATCCGTTATGTATCAAGAAAATGAATTACGTTACATCTACAGGTATAACGTAAATGTAAAATAACTTTCCTCTATTCCGGGAATCAGTAGTAGGCTATGGCTGAAAACGATTTCTTAAAAACGGTTTTCCATGGGATATGAACTCCCTCTAAATACGACTGCATCTGTACTCTACTTCTCCCGCACTGCACCCTTCACACGTTCCCTATAGACTGGGTGTATCTACGAGGTTTGATCTAAAAATTCGCTCAATTTTTGTTTATTTGAAAAATTACGCAGTGGTTCATCTACATTTACAATGCTCCCTTCAATATAGCATCAAACTACACGACTATGTCAACGTGTTTTTCAGTCTTTAAAAACAGTTCACCCACTCACTTTTTTGTGTAGTCTTCAGCTCGCTCAGCGATTTTGTATTTACACCTTCGCGAAACGTTGTCCTTTAGTGGTGCTTTTCATTATTCGGAAGAAGAAAGATCGTGGTCGAGCAAATATGCCGAATACGGCGGTTGCGGCGGCAGTACAAAGTTGTTTCTGCCTAAAATTCTTGAAGAAGCAATGACTGGTGCGTTATCGGCGTGCAATTTCCATAAACTGCCCTTCCATTTCGCCGTTTTCTACGAATAGCTTCACACACCTGTGGCGTAAAATGCCAGAATGTTTTTTTTTTTTATTTATCGTTGCACCTAATGATAAAAGTTAATGGAAAACAAAACTACACTTTTCATATGATTATCATGTTCTTCAATTTACTCACGGCGATCTTTGAAGATTTGAATTGCTTGTTCATGCATAGCAGGTTTGCGAGAAGCCTTCTGCCAACACTTTCTCCATAACAGAACAGTTTATATCTAATTCTTTACAGAAAATTTACTCCATATTTCTCAATCTTGCATTGCATAATGTCAAAAAAAAATCGCCAAATACTCCAAAACATAACTTACTCAATTAGTTCTCAAATCTAAACCATTCGTCCAATAGCGTAAAAATTTTTGGCGATTGTGACTAAGATGGATACAAAAATCATGTAAAACAATTTTTTAATCGGACATTTATAGTGCACGAAATCCAAAAATTGCACAGACTTTTTGAACAAACCTCGTATACATTATCAATACATTATCGTTACAATTCTTGGCCTAATGGGATCTTTGCTTTTGAAAGCCATTACTTCTGTTTTATTAATATATTTAAATTATATTGAGCAGATTATGAAAATGTTACAGAACGCATTAACACACCTTATCGACATCATCGAGAACCTTCTGTCACACAACACGACAATACAGAAGTGGCGCAACAATAGCTGTGCACGCACACAGCGTATATAAAAAAGTATGGCGTGAGCGCGCGACGACATCAATGTCAGAACATGACCTACTTATGACATTATGTGGATGAATGTTTGTCTTATTCAATACAAGGCTCGAGGCTTCAATAATACCCGCAGTAAACACAATACCCGTAAATGGCCTTTTAAGTTTAAAGAAAAGAAAACTTCTGATATACAGTTTAATGAAATCTTTACGGTCTATAATCAGCATAGAGCGTAGCATGGTTTGGTAATACGACGTCTGCAGATGCTTCGGTATGAAACTGTATGTGACCATTGGATCTACGGGAGCCAAAGCCCTTCTCTTACCAAAATATTCCATTGAGAATAGACAAAGCCGGTATACTGTTAGCTAGAGGTCAACACGGTTTATTTGGAAAACGGTTGTCAGAATTGCTAAAGCGGTTTGTCCACTACAAGTATGAATCGGCGAGGGCCCTACCTGACCATTTGGAAATACGTTTTGAAAAACGTATATATAAAATACGTTATAATAAGCAAACACCGACAAGAACCAGATAAGCACTGACAGAAACGAAACATTAAACCATCAATGCTTAATCCCACTTTTCTGACACAAGACTTGAGTGATTTTTTTCCAAATCCGTTCTTTGCGTAACAACAGTCGTTACTATCATTGCTTATATAAAGTTTACGTGATACATTAAGTCTAAGTTTCTAGTCAGCAATAATATCGAGTAACGATGGAACGCCCCGTCGGTCTGTTCTAAACACTTCGTAGGCCCTCACCCACAAGACGGACGCGATAGTAAAGAGGACACACTACTGCTTCTCGTTGTAAGGTGCATGTCGCGGTTGGATAACAGTAAAGCTTAAGTTTGAGGTACATACTATATTCTCCATATTTCTGGAGTACGGAAAACACAACGTACCAATTGTGTTGTGAAGAATTCGGTCACGAGAAACGCGTTAAAAGATTGGAGAAATTTTGAGTTTGAATTTATGCGTAACCGCTCATCTTATTAAAATTTGTGGTAATAATTTAACTGTCGAAATGGAGGAATCGGTTTCTTCAAATAGTATCGTCCTCAACGAAGCGGGGGCGTGTTTACGGGGGCGAACGGGACAACCCCCCCCCCAGGGGTCCAAAAAGTTGACGAATTTTGTTGATCTCTTAATTTGTGGGCTATTTTTTTTTTCAGCTGTGTATGCTAATTATAGTAGTACCTTTTTTTTAAATATACAAACAGGTTTGTTACACAGCATTTGCATATACATCTGAAATATGAAACATACGAAAATCAATTTAGTCAATAAGTATCATGTAAACAATGTTTCAATACCGCGTTTTTATTGTGTTATTACCGTTTAGTTAAATGGGACTGATTTCTGGATGTTATCACAAGTTTTCAGCCACTTTAAACACAGTAATATGGCGTGGTGTGGGTACATAACACCTGTTGCCGGTTGGGATAGGCCTAAAACTTTACCTAAAAATTAATTCAACCGTTTTCTAGAGAGGCAAAATATTTTTTTAGAGTATTTTCTATCATTCGCTGGCAGAAGGAGAAGGTCCCGGTTCAACGGGATCTGACTCCCATTATAAATCATAACACAAATAATCGAATTAAAAATAATAAAGACAAACATAGGAACACATAACTAAACGAACAAAACATAATAGGTAGGTAGTAACTGCTGCACGTTGGTTCTGAAACGAACATAGCTGCTGGACGAACACATTGGGTGGACGAATGTGTCCCTCCTCACCACAGTTTGTACAGTGACAACTACTACGAGGTCAATGACTGTACGCAGTAAAATATTGCCGATGTCTGAGCCGGCAACACAAGACGGTGCAAGTGCCCAGCAGTTCGAAACCATTGCTACGCTTTTCTTCAAGTTTCCCTACTAATATTGTTCGGATTTCAAATCATTCGGATAACTATAGTATTCATTCTGTTAATATAATTAATATTATTTTCTCTTATTTCCAGGAGGCCTACTGTTGCCGCCGGCAACAGCGGTTATATATGAACGCCACGCTACTGGTAATATTGATTAATCTTAACTTGTTTTTTTCTTTTGTATAAGACCGACTTGACCGGACCCCCCCCCCCCAAGTCAAATTGTAGATACTACAACAACAAAGGTGTTGGATTGCTCTTTCGGAAAGTTGACAAAACGAGGGATATAGTGCTGACTGTTGATATAGTGCTGAGTATTGTGAAAAACTGTATTCAGTCTGGTTCGAAAATCCTGTCAGATGTTTGAAAAGCGTATGATACTATACTACTCTTAAAGGGGGTATTCATTATTTTCCGCATGAGAAGGTCAATTATTCGGCGAATTTATTCTATGACACGACACGACGCAAAGCTTTTAGGCAAAAGCAGGAAGAAAGACAAAAAACGCGGTACAACGGTCTACTCGTGTTTTTATGAGAAGGGAACGGAACGGAGGGACAAACGTTTCCTGCTAAATTCTAAAGGATTTCGTATGCTTTTGGTCACGACAGTAGTTTTATTAGTATTCATTAAATATCAATATTCATTATCTTTAAATAAAATGAAGTACTAATCAGCAGAAAAGGTTAAGAAATGCGGGCAATTTCAAATGCGTCCTCTTTCTGCACAGGACCTTCAATTCTCGCATATAATGCGCTTTCCAAATACAGTATACGTTTGGCAGACTCAAATGGATAGTATACAGCACATATGGACTGATGTAACTGCGTGACGGTCGTCAGAATAGTAAAGAAGAGAGTCAACAGCAACTGATTTTTCACCACATCTGTGTTAATGATACACGTGGCAGTAATAATAATAATTATTATTAATAATATTAACCCGCGGAACGCCATGTGGTTGAAGCATCGTGCCTCCAGTTAACAAAATCAAACATCACTTGCACGAGTACAGAGTATTGGAGAGGTAACCACATGATGGTGCTCGGAACCTCTATACTCGTCGCAACGGTAGTCGGAGAGAACCGATTAAAAATTATATTATCACTATTAAGTAAGCAACAAGAATTACGTTGGGGAAAACATATCCCAAGACGCCTAGGACAAAGAATCCTTTAAGATAAGGAAACTCAAATTAGCAAAGGCCATTACTCTAACCCGGGAACTGTACGGAAAGGAAAAACTTTCCAGAAGTGCGAAAGTCCGCCGCCATTATATTATAGCACTGAGATCAGGCCAGTGATCATGTACGGAGTGGAAACAATGTGCTTTCAAAATATGGTACATCTTAAAATTGAACGAAGAATTCTTAGGAAAATTTATGGCCCCAAGAAAACCCAAGATGGGTACAAGCAGACCCAAAGAAGAGCTCTGGGGTCTGGAAGATCTGGAAACCTGTTTCCGAAGGAAAATACTGAGATTCCTTGGACACGTGGTTCGGATGGATCGGTCCAGATTAAACAAACAAATTTTCAACTATATTTGGCAACTTTCCAGTGTGAACGGACACACCAAACAACTCAAGGAGGAAATGATGAAACTGGGTATCTCTTTGAACGACTGTGTGGATAGAAATACATACAGAAACAAAATTCAAAATCTTGAGGTTTTCTGCGGTGAGAAGAAGACTAGAAAGGGGTGGACAGTGGAAAGGAAGGCAGTGCATAGTGTGCGAATGAGGGCTTTTTGGCAGGAGAAGGACACGAAATGATATTCGCGTGGTCCACGGCTGACCTGTTCATATAAAAAAATTATAATAACAATAAGCAAGAATATCTGTTACAAAATAAAATCTAAAACTGAGATTTAAACAGATGCCTCTATTGACTATAGAGGATCGCGTCCTGTGCAACATTACACAGAACAAAACGGCAATAAGAACATTACTTCCGAATTAAAAGAAAAGTTATATTTTTCACACAATTGTCCAGCGACCATAGAGATGAATTATCCATTAGTACTTTGAATGGGGACATTTTATTCCTAACATGATTACGTTCAAATAAGCAAGAGGGTTCATCAAAATGAGACTCGACTAGTGTGCACAATAATTGGCTGTACAATACCCAGGCTGTCCCCAATACAGTCTATCCATCGTAAGCAACATTTTGTAACTAAAGCAGAGAAACGAAGTTAGAACCGACAATGCAATGCGAGTCACAATGATTAATGCACATGAGCACTTAAATCGGAAGCTGAGCGACACTTATGAATGCTAATTACTGGCATCAATAAGTTTTGCTATGCCCCGAGCACGGACTGTAATATCGTATTTACTATCAAATTTGCGACTTTATTGTTATTTCCACGCCAACGACAAACCAACGCTTACTGCTCCCTTTCAGTATAACAATAACATAGTATATTTGTCTATACCAACAACAGTAGGTATATACTCGGTGGTTTAACCTTCTGTTACGATAAACAATGTTTTGTGTTTCTGGTACGTGGAAATATTAGACATGGATGAACTTCCGCTGAAGATGCTGAAGGCAGAACAGGTTTGACGTAAGGAATAAAGAGCTAGAATGGGTATTGGTAAAAATAGACCTACATGAAAGAGCGAAGCGAGTCTCAGTTTGAACTCTACTCGATAACTTTCGAAGGCAGCATCAATCGATTTTAGTTTTTTGGCTTCACTATTACAAACATTACAGTCTTCTACTGTATAAACCAACGTCCGTCAACTCTTCAGGTTGTTTCGACCTGCAAGATTCTATAAATATCGAAATCGCTAGTCGACTAAGATGCTTACACAGAGGTTCGTACATTAGAATACTGCAGTTTGTACTAGTACAATTAATTCTAACTAAAAATCCCATCCATATTCTGTACGTGTTAATTCCATAGTTGGAATCATTTTAGTTAACGAGATTCGAAAATTTGCGTTTTTGTAATTCTCTTAAGAGAGATTTGTAAATTAATAAACACGCTGCATTCATTTTTCAAACTATAATGAAAATAAAAAGAACCGTGGACATCAAAACCGATATGCCAAATAATTTTTATAGATAAAGATTTAATTACCGAAATAATTACCATAATTAAAAACTGGTAAAGCAAACATTAGCGTCTATATAGAGTATTTATATTTTCACAAATTAAAATTGTGGTAAATATTTACCTGTGCTACACCATACGCCATATTAACTGAGTAGTTAGTGGGATCACCACTACATTTTGCCTTAACGTAATTCAATTGCCTACAACGCAAAGCATTACATTTCAGACTCGTGGGTGGCCGACTCATCAGTTTCCTACAGTATCCACCGCTGAGAGTGATTTTGGGTAGCCGGCTCACCGCACATGCTTTAGTCTACGGCGCCTCCGAGGTTACTAATAATAAACTCGCGGTGGGCTCAACGCAAAGCTTTAAACCGCCGTTTGGGCTCAACGCAATTTTGAACATGTAAGAATCATGTAAATTTTGTTTTGGAAACGCATCATGATTTCCAGTCAAATTCGGCTCACCGTCTACACAGTCAATATGGCGATCATTCACATTTGCATGCATCCTTATGGGAGTATTTATTTTATTTTTTTTCTTCGTAAATAGCTTCGACCCCCGTTTAAAATTAATTTTCGCGTGTTTATATAACATAGAAGAATAAAAAAAAAAATATTTCACTTCAAGATTGTATGGTGTAGCACAGGTAAATATTTACCAAAATTGTTTACTAAGCTATTATTAACAAGCATTATTAACTAGTAATTTAAATGTATTGCGAATTTAAAGTTAGGTACCTATCATAGTTGGCAAGGAAAATTATATCAGCAGCTCTTCCGAATAAGAATACATTTCTAAGGGTCCTGTCTGAAGTTGAAAAGGTGAGCAAGTTATGCACTGATTAATTTTCAAACTGTAACGTAATACTTCGATATGTTTGTGTGAGCAATGAGGTCATCAGAAGATTTACTCCATTACAGTATAGCTCTTTACAATGTCGAAAACATAACTGAAACCCGTTTTTTGAAAGGCATAACATTTATGACATGTCAAAAGTTTCTTGGATTTTATCAACTTCGTAAGAAGTCGATTTGATGACAAACTTTTCAGTTATCACTAATCATATTTAAATCACATTCTTTTAACTTTTTACACAGAATATATTAATTACAGAAACAAAATTACAATCTAATATCATTCAATGTAATTCTTATGTAAACAAATATCCAAAATTTTAACTCACCTAAGTTATGCAAAAGCAGAACCACCGCTAGCCAAATACACGTAAAACCAAATTTTTTACTGTGAAAGTATATCATGGTTGCAAGGGAGGGACTATCTTCCTTTATACCGTACAAAATGCGCGCCTTTATACTTGTATTAAACAACCAAAGTTTACGCAGCGTTCCGCCACTTGGATCGCACAAAACACAACTACCGTTACGTGCCACGGACAAAACTAAACTAACACGCTGGTCTGGATCAGCTGTGAGATCGCAAAATAACAGTGTTACCACCAGAAGGGAGATAAACAACAATGAAACGGGTGTTATTTTTTTTAGTACGTAACACAACATTTTCTCTGTATGTTATCACTGAATTGTTCGATAAAACACAAATTAATGAAGCGCACGTTTATTTGAAATTTTTATGACAAGAAGCTGAATAATTTAATGCCATGAAAACAACTTACAAAAAGAAATTCTATAATTATCCTATAACAAGCAATTAAACTGTCATCCTGGTGGTGATTTATATATGTAGTATACCATTAAAAAAATAATAAATAATAATTTTACCCATAGACAACAGAAATGAATAATGGTTTTTCGTTATTTTGGGTTACGATAAATTCTGAATTAATTTAAACATTCAATATGACTTCTTTAGTTATAAAAAACATCATTTTAAAACTATAATTAAAATTCCCAAATATAATACGTTTTATATTTATAAGTTAACGACTATCTTTAAGGATTCATGGAGGATTGGCACTTATTGCATAATACACTATTATGTTGCACAGATAGTCTGTGTATAACTTAGTCGACTTTATTATCCTGTTTTTCACAAATATTGTAAATCTAAAATAGAAAGTGAAAAATATTCTAATTCTTCTGGATAATGTTTAAAATTTAAAATTACAACAAAAAATCAAACATATAATTTCAAAAAAGTTCTGCCTGTGATCGACGCCTTGGTTCTGGCGATTTCACCCTCATCAGAGACATGTTCTATGTTAAAAAATGTAAAATACAAACTTTTAATTAATTAATTGATTTTTTGCCATTTGGGTATACCGCCCCGGTCGGCCGGTCAAGTCCGCTCCGGTTGCTACGTCACTACCTTTCGATATCTTTTCCGGTGTAACATTTCGTTTCGTCATTTCTTTTTCGTTGCAAAAGACCCTAAATAGTCTCTACGGAGATACTTTACCGAATCTTGTCGCCGAGGCTACCACATGATATGACATGTGAAGAAATGAAGCAACTCTAAATAAATCCCTCGAGCACGCAGATTTAACTTATCAAGTGGGGCTGTCCTACTCAGCTGTAAATGGGGCATTCAAGACTGTCGCTGATTCTCCCAGCGACAACTGTAACATAGAAAAAGAATGCTCAGCACGCTTTGCGCGTCTCGCTACGATGGGGCTAAATGGCTTGTGTATGCTCACCTTCATAGGAAAAGAAAGTAAGAGGTAAAGAATGTAAGAGATCGTTGAATTCACCGACATTGTCATCATCATCTGCAAGGATTAAACCAAGGATGGTTTGTTCCGGTCTCAAAGAGGAAACGTCTAGAACTGGTCACTGCAACGCTTCCTCGGACGTTCCACACCTCTCCGTCGCTTCGGCTTATAGTTCCATAATTGTTTGGGGATGTGGCAAAGATGTTACCACCAATTCAGCCGATACTGGGCAATCCTGTCGAGTATATTCATAATATTCGGTTCCTGCCGTATATCTGTGTTTCTTCTATGACCATACAGAGTATACCCCGTCACGTGCCTGAGAAATCTCATTTCAGCCGCTTGGATACGACTGGCCTGACATTTCGTTAAAGTCCAGTTCTCAGGCCCATAAAGAAGTGTGGGAAGGGCCATAACTGTGTAGAATTTTAGGCGTGTTTCTTTAGTTGCTGACTTAAAAGAGTTCGCCTGATGGTCCCGCAGCTTGGGTTGAACTTATGCAACTTATTCACAACGTCGTTGCTTGTACTATAAGACTCACTGTAGCCCAGATATTCAAAATTGCTGACTTGTTCCAGGGCAGTACCATCTATAACAATTTTTGCCCGTGCGGGGTCAGTTCCACGAAAAGTTCCATGTTCACCTCGGTCTTAAGTGTGGATATTTGTAATCCAGAGTCTTTACAGATTCGTTTAACAAATGTATACCCATCTGCAATCTGTTTTCCGAGTGCGACAGAATAGCCTGATCGTCTGCAAATAACAAAGCGTCAATTGCAGAGTGGCCAATCATAAAATAATCCGGAAGACACATATGCCAGTTTTATATGATTAACATACATCAACAACCAAACTGAAAAAATAGCCCACCAATTCAAAAAAGCAGGATACAGAACCGCATAAAAAACTACTAACAAAACAGAACACACACTATCACAACACACACACAAAGCACAAAACAAATTCGATCTACCTGGTGTTTACAAACTAAATTGCTCAGATTGCAACAAATTCTACATAGGCCAGACAGGACGTAGCTTCAAACAAAGATACATTGAACACACAAAGGCACTACACTTCACTATAGAATCCACCTTTGCAAACCATCTCATTGAAGCAAACCATACATACAAAAACATCGACATTAACATGGACATTCTACACGTACACATAAAAGGCCGAAAACTAGACACTCTAGTACAATTGGAAATTACAAACACACGAAAAAACACATGAAAACGACATCCTAAACGAACAGACACAATTAAAATCACACGCATTATTCGAACATATCACACCTCACACACACAATATCGATCTTTCAAAAGTCGATACCGTCGGCAACACGGCAACAACAAAGACGGACAGTGCTCCCAGAGACAGCCTCTGAAATAGCTTTTTAAAAGCGAAAATCGGTTCAGACTATAAGGTAACCCATAAAAAACTGTGTAGCGAGTCGGTACTGAAATAATTATATTTTATATGACATCGCCAAACGTAAATTAAAAAGGGAAGGTGATAATGGACACCTTGTCGTACTCCGCAATTGATGAGGCCAACTGTAGGAGCTGTTCTCGGTTTCCCTGCTTCAATTAAGATTTCATTCCCCACATAAAGACTCTATATAGCTCTAATTAGATGTTGTGGGATCCCTTTCCTTGTCATTATTGCCCACAGTTTGCTCCGATTCACCGTGTCAAACGCCTTTCCTATGTCGACGAAATTCACCGACAATGTGTCGAACGAATTTCAAAGCCATCAAGATGACTCAAGTTTTTGTGCAGTCATTGATTTCTATAAACTAAATTTTCAAGGGTCCAAATGAATGCGTTTTAACATTTACGCAATGAATTTCTGTTCGACTGAAAAATTATATTCCACATTTTACTACTTAACAGATATACGGCAGGAACTGAATATTTTGAGTATACTCGACAGGATCGCCCAGTATCGGCTGAATTGGTGGGAACATCTTTCCCGAATGGATGACTGCCGCATCACCAAACAACTATGGAACTATAAGCCGAGGGGACGGAGAGGTGTGGGACGTTCGAGGAAGCGCTGGAGTGACCAGCTGTAATACTTGCCTATTTGAGACCGGAACAAACCATTCTTGGTTTAAACCTTGAGGATGATGATGATGATGATTTTACTACTTCTTTTTCTTCATAGATTTTCCACTATTCCTACTTACAGTGGCGGCCCGGGGATATGCAAAACACCAGGCGAATCATCGTTTTGAAGAGGCTTTTTAAAAACCGAAATGAAGAAGGGCTCTTTGAATTAACGTAAATCAATAATCACGTTAATCTTTTTAACGTGTTAACAAAGTCTGTAAAAACATGATTAATGAACGACATATCTATAATAATTCTACATAATATAAAATTAACATGTATACCAAATGTAAGTAGGCCTACCTTATTAAATCTGCTTTTATCAGTACTGAGTTTACCAATAACGTCAGAAAGGTCAACTTTGAATGACACTTTTTATCGTAATGTCGCTTTCAATCGATAACATCGCAAATGACGATAATCTCCGTTTAGTCATTGTTGACCTGAGATTAAAGAAAACGACCTTCTGAAACTGCAACAGACATCGATATCGTCAAAAGAATTCTTAAAACATTTGTTGTTTTGATTTGAACTATGGTTTTCAGTACGGCACCAATTCCTAAATCTTTCGGTACAGTTCTGACAAACGTCTTCAGGTCATGCTAGAGCTTCTTTGTGACTCTATCACACTAAGAATGAATCTTTTGCACAGTGACCATTTCTTGAAGGCGGCTGCTTCTATCGGAAAGGTCATCGGATTTGTCCTTCAACGCTTTATTGTCATAAAGGAATGTTTTATGCCAAGAAATTTGCAGAATTTTTTCGTAATTGCTTAACTCTGAAAATCTTGAGAGTTTTTTTGTGTCTTGTGTCTCCTCATGTGAATAACAGTATAAAAGTACGAGTATTCTGTGTTTGACTGGTTCTTCTTCCTACTTTTAACTTACACGAGGCTTGTGTGTTTATATAGGAGGATCATTTCTGGTTACTGATTTCAAAACTAGGGAGGGGTAGAAGTCACTGGCGTAGCTAGAATTTGGCCTTGGGGGATCCGGGGTCGGGTGGGCTTCATAAAAAAAAAATAAGTTAAGACTGATCTTTAAAGTGGATGAAATCACTCCCAGTACTGTGGTCACTAATGTATACCACCTCATGTTATCGCACTCGACTTTCACTGATGATGGCAGTCGATGGCACTGCCGAAACATCTGGTTTTGCAGAAAACATTGGACTACGGCCAAACAGCCCGGGAAGAAATTTTAACAACAAACTACTTCTTTGTTGCCGATAACGTAGTACACATACAAAATTCTCCCCTCCCCTTGCAACTATAATTTTCATTTATAGAAAATTACCCCCACCCCGTTCACCTAACCTCTTCATTTATAGATATTTCATCTACGTTTCTACAGTGGATTATTAAGATCTTCTTATAAGGATACTTAATTTATCAAAATTAAGTACTTTACTCTTGTTGCAACAAAAAATGTTTCAGGTAAACTGCCCTTTCCCCGTAACCGATCTTCACCAAAATCAATAAACCTTGAGTCTTCTACAACGCAGACACATATGTAAAAAATTATTTGATTCTGTTTGAATTTACGGCAGTTATCGTTCATCATGAAAACATTTCTCTTGTTACAACATAAAATGTTGCGGGTAAACTACCCCTTTCCCTTAACCGATCTTCACCAAAATCAACAGACCTTGAGCTCTCTACAATTTAGGGACGTATGCAAAACATTATTTGATTATGTTTGAATTTACGGCAGTTATCTTTCGTCATAGACAAAATTACCCTTGTTATCACATAAAACGTTGCAGGTAAACTACCCCTTTCTCTCAACTGATCTTCACCAAAATCAACAGACCTTGAGTAATCTACAATTCAGGGGTGCATGCAAAACATTATTTGATCTGTTTGAATGTGCGGCAGTTATCGTTCGTCATAGAAACAATTACTCTTGTTAAAACATTAAAGGTGGCAGGTAAACTATCCCTTTTCCTTAACCAGTCTTCACCAACATCAATAGACCTTCAGTTCTATACAATTCAGGAACGTATGCAAACAATTATTTCATTCTCTTTGAATTTACGGCAGTTATCGTTCGTCATAGAAAAAATTACCCTTGTTAAAACATAAAACGTTGCAGGTAAACTATCCCTTCCCCCTAACCGATCTTCATCAAAAACAATAGGTCTTGAGAACTCTACAATTCAGGCCTATATACGAAACATTATTTGATTCTGTTTGAATTTGCGGCTGTTATCGTTTGCCATAGAAAAAAATTACCCTTAAAAAAAGTTGCAGGTAAACTACCCCTTTTCCTTAACCGATCTTCACCAAAAACAATAGGTCTTGAGTACTCTACAATTCAGGTCTGAATGCAAAAATTAATTTGATTATGTTTGAATTTGCGGCTGTTATCGTTTGCCATAGAAAAAAATCTATAGACACACAGATAGACAGACAGACACACACAGACACTTTTCAAAAAATGACTTTTTTTCATGTTTTGAGGGTAGTACTGTAACGAGCAAAAAATTTAAAATTTTTTAAATTTTCACCTCGACGGAGTACGTTCACACGAGGCGGTGTCAACGACTTATAGTTGACGCAATAAATAAAGCGTAATGAGAAGATGTCAGAACAGCGTCGCTAACTCGACAATAGAAAGACGTTAAGATCGATCCGACTATAGAAATTTGTTGCACAAGATGACAGGGAAAGTTTAGTTCAGAATTATTGCTCACTACAGCTGTAACAATGTAAGCGAGGACATTCACACTTGTACTGAGAAATGTGGCAGATGTTCGACCAAATTACGTCAGTATACGATAGACGACAAAAAGAGTGAAACTACATGTTACAATGGAACGGATGAACTGCACCTTAAGAAACAATACGAAGGCAGAGATCAGACAAAAACTCAAGTCATGTTACGCAGCTGGAGTTATCGTCTAAGTGACAGACAGAATTTACGAGTGGAAAGTTGGGCTGACTTCACCAGCCAGCAGATGTCCAAAATTATTAATAGATACAAAAAAAGGGGTACGACACAGAACAATACGCCAGGAGAACCGAAAGTACAGATAATGGCAATCTAGAGAAACACTGAGTTTACTTCAGACAATAGGTTGATGGACAAGTCTATAATAGCCATAGTTTCTACGAAAAGGGTCAACGTTCGACAGAGCAAAATCGGGGGTGTCTAAGAACCTATCAGATGCCTGAAGCCATGGAGAAAACTGGTAGAGAGGATTGTTTCCATGGCAACAGAAACGAAGAGCCTATCGGAAGAACGATGACGTAGGATCTTGACATAGTGGGACAAAATATTCCAAGAAAGCTCAAAACTGACCAATCACGAATAAAGAAGGCGTAAACAGCGCCAGGGACAAAAGTTTGAGTAGGGACGAATTAATAAAACTATCTGTCCAAGACGGGGACGAGGCCAGTATTACTTTAAATTTTCACGAGTTTACTTTAAATTCGGAGCCAGTATCATTTCAATTTTCAAAACAGTTTACTCTAATTGTTCGGAGTCAGTTTTACTCTAAGTTCACAAGAGTATATTAATCGTTCGGAGAGATAACGCAAGTTCGGAAGTTAGTACGTTAACGCGTAACTTAAAAGACTTAGTGAAACCTTCATGTCACGATAGTCAGACTTAGTAAACTTTTAATAGTGAATTTCGAAGTGCAATGTAACGGACTTAGATAAAATTTATTCAAAGTGAACAATCAGATCGTTACACGAACAGATATCACCACATATGTAATATACTAAACAGTTGAACTTAATTCAGTGTTACTACACCATATTAACACCATAAAGAACATGAAAACATTAAACTAATTAATCAATCACACGAATATTTGGTATCATTACACCATTATTTTAATCATTACTACTTAGTTACTTCTACTGACCTGATTCTTTCAAAGAATTCATCCCTGAGAAAATTATTAATAAACGCAATGAATAAATCAGAATTAAAACGTAATTAATGAATATATTAACAAAGAACTATCTGGGATTAATGAACGCATTAATAAGTAGAATATGAATTGTTATCTTATTTGATTTATATATGTATGTATGTTTTCTTTGTTTCAGCATATATTAAAACATGAATTTGTTCTTATAAAATATGTATGTATTACAGGTACATCGACGTATCATATGTACAACTATAATTTATTGTGAATGATAAATAAACTAGTAATTTAAGTGGATCCTATATATGCGTTTATTATTACCAAATACAACCCAGATATTAACTTAAATTTTGAAGGAAATATAAAGTAGAATTTTAAGAGTTTCTTTTGCTCAGTAAAGTAAATGAATTGACAACATTAGTTTATTAAATGATATCAAGTATTTTGTTTATGAATAATCAGAATAGTTATACGTTGTATTAAATAGCTGCATAACGCGCGGCATAAAAGTATTTAATTAATGCAAGTAACTGCATATTATCCATTGCAAATAAATATTAATATAAATTCATTATATTAAATGACGTCCAACTTCGGAGCTAGATACATGTGAGAGATCGATAAATTTATACAATTAAATAACTAATTGCCACAAATGTAAGTTACATTTACATTAATCATTGTATTAAATGGCACCCAAAGTACGTAGGACGTTATAAATCAATTATATCGATTCAGTATCATTATCAATATAATATTCTTTGTATTTAATGGCGCTCCAAGATCGTGGGGCACGGCAAACACAATTAAATAATTAATTGTCACAAATGTAAATCACATTTACATTGACATCATTGTATGGCGCCCAACGTGGGGCATAATACGTAGTAACGAAAGTAGTTAAAACGTACAGCTTTGGCAAAGAACAGGCAGTAGAAGAAGTAGATAAAGTATCGTTATAGAATTAGAAATAAGATAAGTATTAGTGTTATAAGTCAGTTTGAATGATTACGCGTAGGAAGGCAAAAATGGCGAGCAATTCCGATAGCGTAGAATTCGACGTTAATAACCAGTTAGGTACGGTAAATACGGAAGAGAATACCACACCTAGCGAACCAAGTAGCGCTGTAGAGAGTCCAGAAGATAGGGCGCGAGGACAGACATCAAAACCAGAAGATGTAAGTCTACAAATGTTGATGGAGTTCATCCGTCAACAGAGCGAAAAACAAGAAGAAAGTAGCAGAAAACAAGAAGAGAATATAAGATTAATTAGTGAAAAACAAGAAGAAAGTAACAAATTAATTAGTGAAAAGCTCGACCAGCATAAGGAAGAGATTAAACGTCAGACAGCGGAACAGATTATGCAGATACGGTCCGAGATACGTGAATACCAGCAGGCCTGGGAAGGAAAGGTCAACGAACTACAGAAGAAACAAGATGATATCGTGAGAAACTTGAGAGAAGAAGCAAACAAGAAGTACGAAGAGATACAAGAAACACGAGAAAACGATCGTCAAGAATGGATGGTAGCGATACACAATACCCAAACGACCGTTAAAAAGATTAATAATAAATTCGATGCTCACGTCAAGGATTCCAATAAGAAGCACGAAGAATTCAAGACCGAGATACATGACACCATACGGCAGAAACAACAGGAGCAAGACGGAACAAACAATAACATTATACAGAAGTTGGAAGAAGTTGACGGTAGAGAACGTTCAACGGAACAGAAGTTGGACGAGACTACAAAAGAAAAGACGACGCGGATCGAAGAGTTAAAAGGACATTTGACTAAAGTAAGAGAAAACCAGGAGAGACTGCAGAGACAGTTAATGGAAGGTGAGTGTGGTATATTAAACCGAATTAATGGACCTAACCACAATGACCTTAAATATAATGGCACGGACAGATTCCCCATGGAATTCCTTAAGGAGTTGTCTGAAATACAAGAATTATACTACCCCACTGACAATATCAACTGGATAGGTAGACATTTAGAATTAGACGCTGGGATTTGGTGGCGGGTTATACGTAACCAAATATCAAATTTTGAAGAATTCAAGGAAGCGTTCTCACAAAAATATTGGGGACAAGAACGACAAGACAGCATACGGGACCATTTGGAATATGGTAGGTTTGATTGGTGTGGACCGATTACTGCGATCCAATATATAGAACGCATATTGTTGGAGAGTAGGCAGTTAACACCTACTCTGACTGATAATCAACTGATACGCAAGATATCTCGTCACTTTGGGCGCGAGATTCAGCTCGCTGTGGTCACGAGAGGAATTGTGACAATCCCAAATTTGGAATCTTTAATCATAGAATACACACAGATACAACCGAGAAATAATAGGGAGTCAAGCTATGTGACGGCGAACGAGGGGAGGAATTCTTACAAGGAAAGTGAAAGCGGTTCGAACAAAACAAGTGGACGCAGAAGAAAGCATGGGGTGACAGACCGGCTGTAAATACACAACATCGCACTGGGGACCGGCGCGCAGTCAACACAATGGAATTCATAAATACTGCTGCCGGTACATCGAGCACTGAACCCAAAAGGGTTCGTCAACAAGAAGAAGAAAAAAAAATCCCTTTACTCGTTAACGGAGATAGCCGATAAAACGAATGACTACCAGACTAACATAATTCTACCAGATTTACGAAGCGATTTATTATGTAATGATGACGAGGAGATTACCCAACGAATAATAAAGTGCCCAGAAATAAATATAAAGTTTAACAATAATGTTACTATACAAGCGTTGCTTGACACTGGATCCGTTATTGCCGGATTGTCCGAATCGTGGTTTAATCAAAACAAACATAACATAGCACCTTACGAAATTTTACCGATGACTAACACTTTAATAGTTAGCGCGGTCGGCAATAAATCAAAGTTAATAAGGAAGCAAATATTATGCGATATTTATATGGAAGGAATTAAGTATGAATGTGTTTTTCTCATTATACCGGATTTAATAAAACCCTGTATATTAGGAATCAATTTTCTTCAGGAAACAGGATGTCTCATTGACATGGGAAAAAGGATCGTCGAGTTAAGAAGAGAGGCTGACGAAGCGGCGTGCACGGTGCCAATGATGCATATAGAAGTGGTGGACAAAGAAGAAGAAGAAGAAGAGATCATAAGGAACATCGATAAGAAAATAGAGAGTATTGACTGCGGAGATAAAGGGACGTTGGAGAGATTAAGGGAGATTCTTGTAAGGAATAGAAGATTATTCAGAGAGTGCCCCGGAAGGATCGAAGGGTACGTTCACGAGTTCCAAGTCACCGACCGGACACCGTACTTCCAGAGAGGATGGCCTGTCCCATTAGCATATAAAGGGAAGGTGGATGATGAGATTAGAAGAATGTTACGGTATGGGGTCATTGAGCGATGCAACAGCGCATACATCAACCCACTTGTTACTGTAATTAAGAAGGACGGTAGAGTATGATTGTGTTTGGATGCGAGGAAAGTGAACAGCGTGACTATCCCGGACTACGAGGGTGCCCCACCGATAAACGACATTTTGGCTAGATGTTGTGAGATGAAATATTTATCTACCGTAGACTTAACTAGCAGTTTCTGGCAAGTACCACTGAAGCCGGAGTGCCGGAACTTCACCGCTTTTATGTACGAAGGCAAATGTTATCGCTTCACAGTTACGCCGTTTGGACTGAGTACCAGTTCTGCTGCACTAACCAGGGGATTGGACACTGTATTGGACGATGAAGTTAAGGAAAATACCATTATTTATGTAGACGATTGCCTATGTTATTCAGGAGATTTAGAGACGCATTTATTACATTTAGATTTATTATTATCCAACTTAAGAAGAGCAAATTTAACCATCAATTTGGATAAGTCGCAATTCTTTAGGCAAGAAATTGCGTACCTTGGATATCGATTAACTACACAAGGAATACAAGCAACGGATGAGAAGATTGATGCCATTATGAAGTTTCCAACACCTCGGAACCAAAAGCAATTAAAGGGTTTCTTGGGTTTGACAAATTTCTACAACCGTTTTACAGATAAATACGCTGAAACCACCAAACCATTACTTGAATTATTACGGAAAGGACATAAATTTACCTGGACACAGGAATTAAATGAATGTTTTCAGCGAGTTAAAAGGTTATTCGTAGAAACAGTTATCTTGAAGTTTCCTCGAATAAATCAACGATACTATATGCAGTGCGATGCCAGCAACTTTGCATATGGCGGGCAACTTTATCAACTGGATGAGGAAGGAAAAATCGGAGTTACAGCTTTTACCAGCAAAACATTCAAGGGTGCAGAAAGAAATTACTACACCACGGAAAAGGAGCTCTTGAGTATCGTACGATGTCTTGAAAAATTCCGTATATACATATTAGGGCAACCTTTAACCATTATTACAGATAATAAGGCATTGACCTTTATGAACAAATGTCATTTAAACAACTCGCGAATTACACGCTGGATTTTAAGTATCCAAGAGTGCAAATTCGACATTGTCCATTGTAAGGGCAAGGACAATATTATTGCTGATCTTCTAAGCAGAAACCCAGAAGATGCAACGTTAGAAGAAATTAGCGACAATATGTCCGAATACTTAATTAATCACCTGACGATCAAGATGGATAAAAGGGTAAGCAAGACAATTATGGATATTGGAAAGTATCAATTTAAAGATACTAAGCTTAAGACCATTATAGATAAGATTAAGGAAAAGTGTTTAGATAAGGAATTAAGTAAATTTTATAGATACGTCAATGAGAAATTATATAGATTACGTAGGAGGGAATGGAAACTGTACATACCGAACAGTGTATCCAGCGAAGTAATTGCCGAAATACACCGGATGTATGTACACCCTGGAGCTAAGAAATGTATAAAATTATTACAGGAGCATTTTACCATAGACGGCATGTTGAAAAAGGTGAAAAATTACGTACGGACTTGCGACACTTGTCAAAAGAGGAAGGACTCAGGCAACAAAAACCTGTTCGGGGGGACGAAAGCCATTATCCCGTTAAGCAAGGGTGACCTAGTGAGCGCTGATTATTTTTGGCCACTACCTGTCTCGTCCGCTGGAGTAAGGTATTTGTTTGTCATGGTAGACAACTTCACAAAATACGTGCGACTATTTACACTTAGGAGGGCAACGACCGCAGCCACGTTAAGAAGAATACAACAATATTGTAAAGAGTTAGGATGTCCTAGAATAATTATCACTGACAACGGAACGCAATTTACCTCTAGGAAATGGTTAGACGGTTTAAACGAATTAAATATTCAACCAAGATTCACCGCAATAAGAAACCCATGTGCGAATCTGGCTGAAAGAATCAACAGAAAACTTGGAAATTTATTCAGGATCTTTGTCTGTGACCAACACACAAAGTGGTCGCGTTATGTACCTATCATTGAAAGTTGCATTAACGAGACGTACCACGAGACTATAGAAGTAACACCCTATGAGGCACAGCTCGGGAAAAAACCGACAAGAGTTTGGGAAAAATACCTAGACAAGGACATACTTCAAGTTAAAGGAGCTGACCACAACCGAATATTTGTCAAAATGAAAGAGAAGAGGGAAAAGCAAGCGAAGTTGTGTAATGAAACCAAGACCATTACAAAATTCAAAATTGGTGAGAAGGTGTTAATCAGGACCTATTATCAATCGGACGCGATCCAGAAAAGGATTGAGAAATTTTGCGAACTGTACTGCGGACCATACAAAGTACATCGAATTCTTGGAGAAGCTACATACCTACTCGTCGATTGCGATGACGAAAGCAAAATCCGCGGGAAATTTAATGTCAGACAGATGAAAAAATATCATGAGCCAGAAAATTGAAGATGAAGGAAGAGGAGGAAGTTGAAGAATATATCATAATAAGTTAGCTGATGGTGATGAGTCATCTGCGTTAGGGTAATTGACGCGCTTATCTCATTCAAGCTGGCTTAACCAAGAAAATTTATGTACTCTAAATGTCAAATGTAACATAAGAGTTTACTTAGTTAATTAATCACTAATTAAATGTTAGATGATAAGGATGAATTAACGTTTTGAGTGACATTTTAGGAAATACTGTAGTGAATACAAGGGACATTTTAGTTGCTATTACTTGATTCACATAGTAATAAATTATTGGGACAAAGTAGAAAAAAATAGGACACTTAAAATTAAATGAGTGATATTATACTAAAAACTATATCGTAAATGAACTCTGTTAAAGTGAGTGTATATAATTAATAGACTAGGATTGTAAATGACGCTAGAATGAAGTAAATAACTCATTAGCAAAATGTATTAGGTGTATGTATGAATTATCAAATAATATGAATATAATTACAACTAACGTAGCGAATATGTTAATTACCAATCTAATTTTAAATAACATTTTAAGAACAAAATTATTGGTAGGACTATTAGTACTGCACAAAATATATATGTATAGGAGATTTCTCTGATTTCATGTAAAGCGTTACGTTAAACCAATTGATTTGTTTGATAATATATTGCGAGAATAATATTTTAGAAAGTAAAAAGATTATTCAATTAATTAAATTAATTAATTGCTCATTGAATTTATGAATTGTGTTGTAATTAGAGATATAAGGTATTTATGTGTAATTGATATGTAAATACGATAATGTTAAATGCGTTCAGCCATCCCAAATAGCTAGCAATAAATTCAGAGATCCAATTAAAACTAAAAGGGGGTACACCAATTGTAATATAAGTCTTTAAAAGTAGGTTATCATGTAATACCCTTCCCTGAGGAAGATGAACATAGCGAGGCGACGTACAGGGCGCAGAATTTGGATTTGAGTTGTTCCCTGAGGTCACATCATCAAATCAAAATTGAGGACACTGTAACGAGCAAAAAATTTAAAATTTTTTAATTTTCACCTCGACGGAGTACGTTCACACGAGGCGGTGTCAACGACTTATAGTTGACGCAATAAATAAAGCGTAATGAGAAGATGTCAGAACAGCGTCGCTAACTCGACAATAGAAAGACGTTAAGTTCGATCCGACTATAGAAATTGGTTGCACAAGATGACAGGGAAAGTTTAGTTCAGAATTATTGCTCACTACAGCTGTAACAATGTAAGCGAGGACATTCACACTTGTACTGAGAAATGTGGCAGATGTTCGACCAAATTACGTCAGTATACGATAGACGACAAAAAGAGTGAAACTACATGTTACAATGGAACGGATGAACTGCACCTTAAGAAACAATACGAAGGCAGAGATCAGACAAAAACTCAAGTCATGTTACGCAGCTGGAGTTATCGTCTAAGTGACAGACAGAATTTACGAGTGGAAAGTTGGGCTGACTTCACCAGCCAGCAGATGTCCAAAATTATTAATAGATACAAAAAAAGGGGTACGACACAGAACAATACGCCAGGAGAACCGAAAGTACAGATAATGGCAATCTAGAGAAACACTGAGTTTACTTCAGACAATAGGTTGATGGACAAGTCTATAATAGCCATAGTTTCTACGAAAAGGGTCAACGTTCGACAGAGCAAAATCGGGGGTGTCTAAGAACCTATCAGATGCCTGAAGCCATGGAGAAAACTGGTAGAGAGGATTGTTTCCATGGCAACAGAAACGAAGAGCCTATCGGAAGAACGATGACGTAGGATCTTGACATAGTGGGACAAAATATTCCAAGAAAGCTCAAAACTGACCAATCACGAATAAAGAAGGCGTAAACAGCGCCAGGGACAAAATTTTGAGTAGGGACGAATTAATAAAACTATCTGTCCAAGACGGGGACGAGGCCAGTATTACTTTAAATTTTCACGAGTTTACTTTAAATTCGGAGCCAGTATCATTTCAATTTTCAAAACAGTTTACTCTAATTGTTCGGAGTCAGTTTTACTCTAAGTTCACAAGAGTATATTAATCGTTCGGAGAGATAACGCAAGTTCGGAAGTTAGTACGTTAACGCGTAACTTAGAAGACTTAGTGAAACCTTCATGTCACGATAGTCAGACTTAGTAAACTTTTAATAGTGAATTTCGAAGTGCAATGTAACGGACTTAGATAAAATTTATTCAAAGTGAACAATCAGATCGTTACACGAACAGATATCACCACATATGTAATATACTAAACAGTTGAACTTAATTCAGTGTTACTACACCATATTAACACCATAAAGAACATGAAAACATTAAACTAATTAATCAATCACACGAATATTTGGTAAAGCAGTGATAGAAGTGGAACTAGACATGTACATTTAACGTTAAAACGAACACACAACATACATCGTAAGATGAAGTATTTAATCGAACACTAAACATCAATTATCCACATAAACCTACGCCAACGCGAGTGACCGGAAGAGTGTGTGCGAGTGTTTGTGATAACAACGGCATTCAACGAGATGTGTCTTCATGTCATCCTCATCACTGGGACTGGACTTCACCAAAGACTAATGGATATTTCATAAATCAAGTAACCATTATTTTAATCATTACTACTTAGTTACTTCTACTGACCTGATTCTTTCAAAGAATTCATCCCTGAGAAAATTATTAATAAACGCAATGAATAAATCAGAATTAAAACGTAATTAATGAATATATTAACAAAGAACTATCTGGGATTAATGAACGCATTAATAAGTAGAATATGAATTGTTATCTTATTTGATTTATATATGTATGTATGTTTTCTTTGTTTCAGCATATATTAAAACATGAATTTGTTCTTATAAAATATGTATGTATTACAGGTACATCGACGTATCATATGTACAATTATAATTTATTGTGAATGATAAATAAACTAGTAATTTAAGTGGATCCTATATATGCGTTTATTATTACCAAATACAACCCAGATATTAACTTAAATTTTGAAGGAAATATAAAGTAGAATTTTAAGAGTTTCTTTTGCTCAGTAAAGTAAATGAATTGACAACATTAGTTTATTAAATGATATCAAGTATTTTGTTTATGAATAATCAGAATAGTTATACGTTGTATTAAATAGCTGCATAACGCGCGGCATAAAAGTATTTAATTAATGCAAGTAACTGCATATTATCCATTGCAAATAAATATTAATATAAATTCATTATATTAAATGGCGTCCAACTTCGGAGCTAGATACATGTGAGAGATCGATAAATTTATACAATTAAATAACTAATTGCCACAAATGTAAGTTACATTTACATTAATCATTGTATTAAATGGCACCCAAAGTACGTAGGACGTTATAAATCAATTATATCGATTCAGTATCATTATCAATATAATATTCATTGTATTTAATGGCGCTCCAAGATCGTGGGGCACGGCAAACACAATTAAATAATTAATTGTCACAAATGTAAATCATATTTACATTGACATCATTGTAGTACAATCAGAATCTGCAATTATCTCGAACACGATTTTTTTTGTTATCACCATACTTCCTTCCATTTCCTTACGGAACATGGAAGTAAAATGAACGTTAGTAGTTAAGGTAAAGATTAGTCCTAGTGTTTGACAAATATTTAGTTTGTAGTGGGGTTGATGAGGGGCACAATTTAAAAAGTAGTAGTTCATTTTTGTAATAATTAGGTTTTTCTTTTCAATTATATTTTTTCGGTAATTTATTTTTAATCCAACAGGTTCCGGTGCGTTCCCCCTGAAATCAAGCCCTCCTTATACTATGGTCACACATGCGTTTTATCACGCGGATTTTTCGCGTAAGAATATGAGGCTGGAGAAAATTCAGCAAAGTCTGTGACCACACTTGCGTTCTTTTCATCTGCGTATTTTTACAGCTCTGGAAATCTTGCTGTGGCAATATGACCGTGTTTATCAGCGGGTTTGTAATGTAAACTGGCAAAAAATTAACATCTGTACATTTAATGATAATGAAGGAAATTTCAATAACTAATAATTAGAGTTCGGATTTCGCATATTTTGCATATCTCTTTTTTTAGCCCCTAATGTTGATAGAAATCTGTTTTGAGTGTTTTTTTAGCAATTTCCAACCAAAAAAACCGATTTCATTTTGCATATTTGAGACCATTTTGCATATTTGGGGTTTTTTCGCATATTTTGTGCATATTTGGACGATTTTTCACTACTTTTAAACATTTTTACAAATTTGTTTTCCTAGAATATTGCTCAGTGCGTTTGGAAGGAAGATTTTCAGAAGCAAAACGTATTTGGGGTAACTGGCCTGGCCTTTTCTTGTTTAGTCTAAAATGTAGATATAGATAAGATAGAGGAACAGAAAAATTGCTTTCACTGTCGCTTCCAGCTCAGCCCTAATTAGGTAGTGACAAGTCAAGGAGTCAGGTAAGTATAAGTAGCTGTACACAACGTGTTACACATTCCAAAATATACAACAATTGTTGATGTCTAGGCTCGACTTTGGAGAAACATCGTAACAGACACAACATGCCAAGTCATTGTTTATAAAATAATGGCAGTATTAAACGTTTTTTAACTCTGTGAAATCTTTATATTGTCTAGTTCTGTTGTGTCTGACGCTTGATTCGTCTTACAAAATGTCCCATGTATTACAAATGTCTGGTAGTGTCGTAATCGAAATCAAAACTAATCTACAACCAAATGTTTAGTATTTAATAAACTTAGTAAAAAAATGTAGTGAATTAAATATAAAATGTACTATAATTCCTTTCACCATTTACTCTTCACAATGAAAATGAGGTCGATTGGAAGTGAAGGCCACTTTGTGCTACGTATTTAGTGAAGGTTAGTGACCGCTCATTTGTGATTTACCCCTCGCCTCTCCTTCTCACCCTCATCGTCTTTAAATAAGTACACTTGTTACTTTCTCTCGGCGTTCAGTTCGTTTGTGCAGCGTGTGCGTTTGTGGTGTTTCACTAGTGCTTCAGTAGTGGCAGAAAGCGAAAAATGTCTTTTAAATTGTTCAAAAAGTGGATAGGGAGTGACACGGCCTTCACTACTGACGGGAAAAGAATCTTCTGTCAAGTTTGTGGAAAAGAGGTAAGTGTTCCTATTTAAGATATTTTGGAGAAAATTCATTTTAGATAGGTATGTAACACTACACTCAATTTCTATTCCTTTCGCTGCTTTTTTGTTTCAAACACTTAAACTTCAATAATATTTTTGTGGAAAAATGTCTCTTTTTGTTTTCCTTTACTATCACTTCCAAAGAATTGGTATATACGCGTAAATAGGTTTTTGAACAAAGAATTCGGTATAGTTCCGAGTAACGCCCTTGTCTGGAAAAGGCACAAACCTGCAAAAACCGGTTTTTTTTTGTGGTTTTACGTAAACTACAGGCCAAGACTAGGAGCGGACGCGAATAATCCGCAAAAAAATTGAAATCAGTGGGCCTGATTTCTTGGCCTGTAATTTATGTAAAACCACAAAAAACCTGGATTTTTGCAGGTTTTGTGCCTTTTCCAGACAAGGGCGTTACTCGGAACTATTACCAAGAATTCGTACGTAGCCAAGATCTATCTTCCTAGCAAGATGCTAAACAAAAAATTTTGAAGTAAGCGTATAAAAAAATAAGATTTTCCTAACAGTTTTTTTAGTTTTTGGGGGGGTAGGTACCAACCTATTTCTACTGAAATCACAACGTTGTCCCTTGAAATCGGCGGCCTTTATTTTCTCTTACTTTGCCTACCTACGAGTTTACCATTATCAAAAAAATACCTAAATATTCATTTTCGAATTTATGGTAGATAATTTTTAATTACCTAAATTAAACCAGAAAAAACTAACAGAATTTCTTGTTGTTTGATTTCAGGTCAAAGCTGAAAAAAAGTTTCAGTTCGACCAACACAAATCAACTAGGACTCACAAACAAAAGGTGGAAAAGGCGCAAAAAGTGAAGAATCTTCAACAGCCTTTCATCGCGTCAAAGCTCGAGTCAATGTCCCAATCTTCGGAGAAGAACGAGATGTACCAAAATCTCTGCGAGGCAATGTTAAAATCCAATATTCCTCTTCATAAGTTGGAGAATGAACATTTTAGAGCCTTCTTGAAGAAGTACACAGGTAAAGAAATCCCTCACGAATCGACACTCAGAAAAAACTACATTACTCCAGTGTACGAGAAGGTGATGCAAAGAATACAAAATGAGATAGGTGATTCCCCATCTGGATGTCAATTGATGAAACGACTGACCCCTGTGGGCGATATCTAGCCCATGTAATAGTTGGGAAACTCAGTTCAGAGGAAGCTGGACGTGGCCACCTGATTTTATGTAAAGAGTTGGAAAAAACAAATCACTCCACGATTGCCAGAACAGTGAGTGAAGCGATTAATATTTTGTGGGGGTCTCATGCGCAGCAATATGGGGAAGAACGACTATTGGCTTTTGTTACGGATAGTGCAGCGTACATAATGAAGGCTGGAGAAAGCCTAAAAGTTTTTTATCCCAAGATGATTCACCTGACGTGCATGGCCCATGGCGTCCATCGTGTTGCAGAAGAGTTGAGGAATAGTCTACCTGATTTGAATAAATTAATATCTTCGGCAAAAAAGGTATTTGTTAAAGCACCTAGCAGAGTAAGGGCTTTCAAAAATGCATACCCTGATACTCCTCTACCACCTGAACCAATAATCACAAGATGGGGTACGTGGATTTCTGCGGCTAATTATTTTGCTGAACATCACCAAAAGTTGAAGGAAGTGATTGAAAGTTTTGATGAAACCGGAAACCAAGCCATTGTGAAAGCAAAAGCTGCACTGAACAACTCTTCTGTGGTCCAAGATCTTGCTTACGTCCGATCCAATGTTGGTGATTTGCCTGATTTAATTACCACTCTGGAAAGTAGAGGAATGGATTTGTGTAATTCTGTGGCTCTGATCGATGACTTGATTACAAAAAGTAAAGATTGGAAAGGGCCCATCGGGGAACGCATGAGGAAGAAGCTGGATGCGGTACTACAAAGAAATCCTGGATGGAAGACTGCTCAGGCGGTGTCAAAGATTTTGAATGGAGAGGCTGTGCCAGAATGTGAGCTGACGGACCCCCAAGAAATAGCAGCTTATCGATTCCTCCCCATAGTCTCATGTGACGTGGAAAGGTCCTTTTCCTCACTGAAAAATGTTTTAAGTGACAAAAGGCGAAATTTCAAGATTGAAAACCTTGAAAAAACTGTGATTATTCTATTTAATTCCAATTAGTTGGAGGACGTTTCGTGCTTTCATTTTAATATATATTTTTCAACTACATAATATAAGCTTTGTATATTTTTTATCTATCTTTATCTGTACTATAAAAATAAAATTGTGAATTGATTCAATGAAAGAGTGGCTCATTTTCACTTTATCCTCCTCACTACCATTTTTGTAAGAATGAAATTATAAAAAAAGATTCAATTTTTTACAACTGTTTTTACTCATTTTTTGCATATTTCGCCATTTTTAGTGCATATTTTGGGATTTTTTGTGCATATATTTGCATGCATATTTCAGGTCAAATTTTTGCATATCGATCCGAACTCTACTAATAATGCAATCGTTACATTTTGTGGCGCGCTGGTTGTCCATCTTGTCGACGTAGGCGTCAGACAATATATTGGATCAATCCGATAACGACAGGTTAACAAACGGGAAATTTGTACACAATTGCCGGAATTAGTGCAGAAAAAAAACTCGCAATTTTTTTTTGTTTTCACACATTTATGGAAATCTGCTAGCAATAGGAAAGGAAGTGAAACAAGGTTGAAAAAGTCTGAATAATACTGATACACTTAAAACCGAAAATTCAGTAGTACGCCTATTGTCTGAATTAACTTGTGCAAGATTGTTGGATTCGGAATAATTTTAATATTTTATATTATTCGTTCTATATTATTCTGTAATACTTAACGGATACATAGTGTACAGTGGGGTATCTAGAATTTGGCCTTGAGGGGGGGGGGTCGGTCGTCTCGGCTTCATATGAAAGAAAAAACATGTTACGAATAATCAATATTGCAATCTTTAAAAGGGCCTAATAACCTGTGATAACAACCTAAAATCAATCCTATTAAAGTAAACGGTAATAACACAATAAAAATACGTGCTAATGAAACATTTTTACAAGCTACTTATTGTCATTTTGCAATAGAAAATGATTGATAACTACAGTTTAAATAAAAACTAAAGAAAATCAAGAACTTTTTATACACTAAAAATATACACTGTCTGAAAATGATGAAGAGTTTAATTCGCCTTGATTTTTTGGGCGTTTCATTAACACGTTCTGGGCTGATTCTTCTGTACTTCATTTTCCAAACGTAACGCAAATGCTGTGTAATAAACCTGTTTGTATGATTAAAAAATAGTTAGTGCTACATCAGCGTACACAGCTGAAAACAATAAATAAATCTAAAAATTAAGAAATTAACAAAATTTCTTGTCAACGTTTTCAACTCTCTGGGGGTTGAATACGTAATCCGTAAATACGCATAGGCCACTGATAGTGTATTGGAAAATGAGACACTTGTAATGCTTTTTCCGACAGGAATTTTCCATTTTGTCACAATTTCTAATTTGTCTTTCATCAACAGAACAATTCGTTTTCGGTCTGAGGGCATGCTGTGAACGTAATTATGTCGATACAACTGTTAGTCAGCACTAGAGTAAAATCAACTGGGATAGAAGAGGTCGGGATACTTCAATCAAAATACTTTTCCTTACACGGCTGTAGGCTTACAATACATCAGCTGACATTCATATTACTCTACATACGTATTGTTACGACGGTCTCCTTGATCGTCATATGGTACAGTGGAAAACAAAATACAGACACCAATGAAATCAATAATTACCAGCTTTAATTAATCACAAATAACAGTTTGTAATCAACGTGTACAATAATCCAAGTTAAATTTGTCCACACGCAATAATAATGTCAAATAATACAGTTCCATATACTAATTATAACACAATAACACTTTGCTACAATACTTCAACCGCCACTCGATCCGCTCTAAAGAAATCACTTAACACGACCCTGACAAGCCGGCTGCTGTGGCTTTTTATAGTAGCGCACGTCTTCTAGAAATTTTCCATCCTCAATGTAGTGTGTCAGCTAATGCGTATTTCAAGTGTTCTCCAGAGTACTCTGGAACGTACTTGAGCGCGGCCCTCGACTGGAAGGGACGGGTGGAGGACGTTCTAGGCTGTTCGAGAGAGTTCTCGTTGCACTACCCACTCGTTTTCTATTAAACCTTTAGACAAACCAAAATAATGATGTAACCAAACATAAAACTTGTAAGGTAATTTATACTGTTTCAGAACCAGTGGCGTATCTAGAATTTGGCCTGGGGGGGGGTCGGCTTCATACAAAAGAAAAAACAAGTTAAGACTAATCAATATCACAATCTTTAAAGTGGCTGAAATCAATCCCATTAAAGTAAATGGAAATAACACAATAAAAATACGCGTTACTGAAACATTGTTAATAAGATACTGACTGAATTGACTTCCTATATTACATATTTCAAACGTATACGCTGATGCTGTGTAATAAGCCTGTTTGTATATTTAAAAAAGAGTTACTACTATATTAACGTACACAGCTGGAAAAAATAATAAAAAAGCCTAAAAATTAAGAGATTAACAAAATTTTTCAACTTTTCCGACCCTCTGAGGGGGGTCCGGTCCGCCTCGGCCAATTTATTGCCTATCATTAAAATGTGAGTCACCTATAAAAGGTTTCCACTGTATTGGTTTATACTGAGATATTTTATTTTCTTATGTCATCGCCCATTCTGGATTCGTAATACTTCCATTCCCTCCTACACTGAGGACTCCTATTCAACTCGTACACTCCCAGTTTTAAATTCACACTCATACCTACACTGTATACTTACTTCCGCTAACTTTTCACTTCCATATGACCCTTTGCAGTTACGGACAGACTTTTTAAACAGTTCCGTCATTATCTCCTTTGTCACCCTATTTCTTAACGCTTTAGTAATTGTACCACAGGTTTTGTTAAACTTCTTATTTTTATTGTCTACTTCCTCTCACGTTCCAGGTAGCAATATTTTCCTAGAGGTTCCGAATGCCTTCTTCTTGTCCTTTTTATTTGCCTGGTCATCATCCTTAACATCCATCCGGCTATTAATATGCCTTTGGAGCTTGCGAGTAATATAAGTGTCCCTTGGATATGCGACCAACGTTTCGCAAGGCAAATTGAGTGAGGGGCTGCCATCTCAAAGCTTCTCAACAGAGCTCCTGCCTGTACTAACCCCAGATAAAGGCTGTCTCTTCCGCTATTGTTCGTATACAAACCGTTGAGGGCTTTATCCTTGTTACCCCGGACATGAGGTCACTGTTATAATCCCCTAGTGACAAAGGGATCAACAGCTGCCCAATATGGGTCAGACACTGCCCCCTTTAGGAACGGTTTCCCAGTCCAAGGACAAGAGAGTGCCCTGTATACAAAAACAAAACACGCTATTTTTACGTTCCATAGCTGGGTTTACAAAATTAGATATGAAAAGAAACAATTAAACAAGAGAGGAACTAAAATTTGAAGAAGTAAACGGAATCATCAATAAGTATAGAGAAAGCTGGAAAGAACACAGCAGAATGGCACTAACAGATTCCCCAAGGTAGCCTTATTGTATCAGCCGAAAGGTAAAAGAAGGCTGGGAAGACCCAAGAAGAGATGGCCCGATCAGTTTGGAGCCGGAACAGACTGAACAGTCTAAGCCGTGAAGAAGAAGAAGAGAACGTCTACTTCCTCAAACGGAGATATATTCTGCAATCGGAAACTTTGAACTCATTTGTCTGTTGGATGGCGTTATTGTCCAATACTAACTTGTGTCTTGGAATGGTAGATGCAGAAACAGCCACAGGCACTGTTTCACGGTGTTACGAACAGTGCGGACAACAGAAATTTTGCGAAGAGTGCGGACAGTGGTACACTCTGGTACCCGAGGAAGTCACAAACATTTGACACGCAATATGTGCGGACACCACAAAAACTTGCACGCTCTTGGCGTTCTTGTCAGAAATCGTTTACATTTTATCTAAAATATCACTCATTACGCTTAACATAGTAATACATCTACTAATTACTTTCAAAACATTTATTTACAGTTTTTGGTATGTTTCTTATTGTATTAAGTTTTTAATTTACTTTTTCAAAGTTATACAATGTGTGAAAAAAGAAGAGGAGGTCACCAACAGTATGTATATGGGAATGGTATTTAACATGGAAGAAAAGGAGAGGAAAGATGGACGAAAGTATAGAATGTATGAACAAGCAGGCGATATCAAATCATGCTTGAAAGCTCTTTATTTAATTCAAAAACTGAAGTAGGTCGGCGTGTGTGTGAGTGTGTTTTGAAATTATATATACTTAAAAAAATTTAACAGATAAAAATTAAAAGATTAAAGATATAAAAAAGAACAAGAATATAAAAATATTAAAAAAACGCTCAAAGCTGATTTTTAAACACGTTAAATGATTGTCGATTCTATCGTTTGCCAATCCATAGACTGGGAAAGTGTGATGGGAATCAGTTTTCAGAAATTTTATTGTGCTTCAGTACAATGGATTTGATATGGTCTAAACGAAAAGTATTCACTCTCTCCTCCATACCCTCATAGTTCGGAGTGGTGTTCTCACACTTCACATATAAAATGTTTGTGACATCGCAGTCTACCCTCTTCAGGTAACAGAGCGTACCACTCCCGCACTCTTCGTATATCCCTGTTTTACTAGCAAAACTATGAAACTGAATTCCTCTATAACCTGTCCAGCTCAAATATACAGTTATTTAATTTTTTTTTAAACGAATTACCGTAACTGGTGAGAAAGTTATTAATCTTATTTTTAAGCATCACGATGAAGCCTTTATAGACAAGGAACGAGTTACGCCATAATATTGGACACATAACAATACTAACGTAACTCGAAATGTTATGCCTGCTGCTAAGTAGTTAGTATTTTGTTAAGTGTCTAGTCTCAACTTTCTGTAAATAGCCCACCGTATCATATAACTGTTGCCACTTGATGTAACGCTTGTGTCTTAAGCAGAAGAGAATGGCAGTTTATTATTTAGTTCCAAATAACATACCCACTTCAGTCCAACTGGCCACTTGGACTGAAGTATTGGTTCTGTAGTATAAATAATAATAAACACTGGCAGTTTTGTATTGTTTTGTATTTCCTCTGTAGGACCCTTGAGTTTCATTATTTGTTTTGTTTTACAATAATTTTTTTTTTTAATATTTCTTGACAGTAGCCCTACTGCATTGGGTGATGTTGACACTGGGAGACATAATACCAGGACTTTTATCTAATTTCGTAATATTAGAACAATAGGCGTATACACACGGGGGTTTTGGAGATTGAAACCCCTTCCGAAATTCTCTTTTTAACGTAGATATAAATATTATTATAGTACCGGTATGCGATAATAATTAATTCTCTGAACTTGCAGAAACATTGAAAGAAATGGGTGACCTTAATATTTACCCTCTCGCAGTGGCGTAACTAAGGTCATCTGTGCCCCCCCCCCCAACTTCTTGGATGCACCCCTCCTCCAAAACTTCTAAAGTTATAACGTATTTTTACCACGGTCACTCTGATCGTCGTACGGTACAGTGGAAAACAAAATAGGCCTACTAGTTACCAATGAAATCACTAATAACCAACTTTAATTATCAATTAATAATTTGCAATCAACAAGATAGTCTCTTACAACAATTCAAGTAAAAATTGTCCACACGCAGTAACAATATCAACTATAAAGAATTTCCCACTAATTATTACTTAGTATGACTTTGTGCTCAAGTTATTGAAAAATATTTTCAATAACGTCTATATTTTAATTAAACATCCTTACAATCTTAAAAATAGTGCAAAACTTACAAACAGCAATAACCTTTTCAAATATTTCGCAGGTTAAAATCTGCTAATTTTTGAATTTTTTCGCATAGAATACGCTGGCACATTAGATTTTGATGCTTACTTTGTAAAAATGCACGTGGGCCATTAAACCGAGAGAAAAGTTTTAGCAGGGTTTTTTAAATATCTGAAACTAAATCAGGTGACAACTGTTTTGAACGGCACATAACGGTAGTATAAAGCAGACAACACATACCAACAGTCCTGTGGGGTCGTGCCGTATCAATCATCCTTTGCGAACTGACACTTATCTGCTTTACGGTGTGGCAAATCGAATATTTTTCTAGACACTAAAACGGTGTGGCAACCAAATATTTGTGTAGACACTAAAACGGTGTGGCAACCAAATATTTGTGTAGACACTAAAACGGTGTATAAATGTACCTTTACGCCAAGTTACTACAGTGTATTGATTACAGCAGTATCCTGAGATCGTTTACGTCGGTTGTCAAAGTAATTCTTATCAATCGCAATTAATTTTTCAACTCCACGTCCCCGTGTCACTTGAACAATAGTCTACGTTGAGAGCTGAAGGCGATGACATGACGGGTCGGCTTCAATGAAGGTGATTTAAGCTGCGGTTGCTGAATGTTAATTGTGGCAACGCCGTGTTCACGGGGACAAAACATCTTCCTGTTATTTTACAAACAGGACAACCTGATTGGCGTACACGGACAGAATTCCTGTCCTAAGAATACGGTATCATATCGAGGAGGCATGTAAACATTTTGAGCTCGCAACATATACCAGTGAATAGTTTTTTGTTGCACTATTCATTCAGTTTCAAAAAGATAAAAGTCAGATTATATTTACGTTTATTTTTAGAGTAGTTGTGTCATTGTTGTATGTGGATACGTAATTGTGAAATTTACTTGCCATTTATCACTCTTCGAGTTCTTCCTTGTTTAGGTTCAAGTTCAAAGCTGGCTTTCTCGTGATGGACAGTGTCTATAATAAAACTACTATATTTACTTCTGGTCTGATAATGTTGTCAAGTCGCCAGTAACTTACATAAGCTGGTGTAATGAGTTTAGTAAGAATAATGACGTATTAGGCGTTGTCTACACTCGCTCCGAAACGTACGTTGTTGTTTGACTCAAGTCTCTTCGTATGTATATATGTTCCCATTCGGCTTTGTATGCAGTCACAAATGGACGGTAAACCGAGAACACTAAGGTACAACTTGTCCGAGAACAACTTTGGACAAGTTGTACTTGAAGTGTATATATGTCCAGTCTTGAGGGTTTAATGGTGACGTGAATTGGTGATTAGCGTGCCAAATGCCAACAAACCTCTACAGCAGCATTTATCAACCTACAGGGCACGACCCACCGCTGGGTCCCGAGGGGGCGTTTGGTGGGTCGCAAAGTTGGGCTCGAAAATGTATTTACCGTGTCTTAAAAATCTCTTACACATTGATTTTTCTTGAATTAAGTACGTATAATTTGTTTAAGCGTAAAATAAGGCTCAACGTACTCGATGTTAGAAAAAATATGATTATAAACTGGGTACACAGCCCTACAAGTAATTCAGGCAACGCCCATACGTATGGGTCCCATGAAGTGTAATGTCTTTCAAGGTGGGCCCCGGACTTAAAATAAAAAGTTGAGAACCACTGCTGTATCTGTCAGGTTGAGAACCAGCGCTTCTGTAACGTCACGTGGAAAGTGATGCCTGTAACAGTTCACAAGCAGTCTTGTTCCATAGCTGGGTACACAAAATTAGATATGAAAAGAAACAATCACATACGAGAGGAACTGAAAGTTGAAGAAGTAAACAGAATCATCAACAAGTATAGAGAAAGCTGGAAACAACACATTAGCAGAATGGGCAGTCACAGATTTCTCAAAGTAGCCTTATTGTATCAGCCGAATGGGAAGAGAAGCCTGGGAAAACCCAAGAAGAGATGGCCCGACCAGTTTGGAGGCGGAACAGACTAAACAGTCTAATCCATGAAGAACAAAGTTACGATAAAGACAATAATGTGCTTTATTTGTCAGTCTCACAAATTATCAAATTCTATATACGTACACAGTTTTTGAAACCAGAATGAAAACTACAAGTCTATTTGAAGACCATTAACAACTCCAAATCAACTGAATCAATTGACTCGCGTGGGGGCATCTGAGGGAAAGACGTCTGAATGAAAGTTTCTACTAGAGTTTACACATAAGATCGCATTGGGATCTACCCTCACTGAACCCTCTGTGTACGTCTAAACACTTCTTTAAAAGTTCCGGCTTTAGGTGACTGTTGTCGCTGTACTTCACTACTTTATAATTGTGACTTGTTTACTTAATTTTTCGTGAAGTTTCTTAGGAAGTTTTTCTATATTATTATAATTCTGGCTGTACAATGTTTACACATTTTCCGGAACCAAAGATTACAGAAGTGATTGAATTCTCATCTTCCACTGCTCTTGTCCATCCAAAGAGCTTCTTAAATTTCTCGTTCCCGCAATATCGTCTGAATTTCTTCTATCCAGGCGATAGGTGGTCTTCCTCTTTTCCTTCTTCCTGGTGGGTTCCATTCAATAACTCTCCTTGGCAATCTTTCCTGTGCCATTTTTTCGTGTGTCCATACCATTGTAATGTTTTTGTTTGGATAAAATCAACAATTGAATTTTTCACATTCATTCTGTCCTTAATGACTTCATTTCTAATTTTCTCACATCTGGATAGACTTGGCGAACGTCTCCAAAAGACTCTGCTGTCATTTTGTTCTTGTGTGTTTATTAGTAGTCCAAACTTCTTAGCCGTAAGTCACGATACTTCTAACAATGGTTTTAAATATTTTGGTTTTAGTTTCTGCTGTAATTTGCTTATCCCAAGTTTTTCTATCCTTTCAAACGGAGCAATAGGCCTTTCATCCTTTTCAATAAGGAGCAACAAGAGGAGGTCTTCATTCTCATTCAACGAAACACAAAATATTTAAAAAACATTCTATAGACCGAGCCGCTATAATTTCTTCGGCTCATTCTCGAGTGAAACCTGAGTCAAAGATCCACAGACTTGTTGGTAAACCCTGTAAATTCTAACGTAAATCACAGACTCTTTCAATGTTAATTATAATCGTTTATTAAACTTTACGTTACAGTTAAGGTAACGATAAAAGATAGTAGTAATATCAAGGAAATGTCTATATTGAACAACCGTCTGTATTGCTAGTGATTAAACTTCCTGTTCTATTAATTTGGATTCGTAACTTTTGAACAAGTAACATCCAAGACAGATATAGCTACCGAACAACACTTGCTTTCAAGGAGTTAAAATGTTTGTGGATTCAAACGATATAAAAATATAGCAGACGAAATGTCACATAAAAGCAGTAAAAATTCCAGAATGGATTTCAGTGGGAAAGTTGTAAACACGACAGCAGTTATATAAGATACAGTCGAAAACATGGAAGAAACCGATAATAGTGGTTGTATAACGATCGAAAGGTAATACATGCAGCAGGAAAATAATAATATATCAACAAGAAGGACAAGGTCATTCCGGCAACAACTGTAAAACCGTTACGAACCTTTGAATTCAGGTACTGTATTTCAAAAAATTATAGCTTCAAGAGGCTACACGTATTTAAACAATTTAATGTAGTTAATGTCAAATTAATTTATTAGCTGTTGCGTGGATATCAGCCCAAGAAAAACAGATTAGAATAAACCAAAATTAAATTATTTGTTTTACATTTTGCTATGAATAAGGGAACCGAATTGGGACAAGAACGTTCTCAGTACACTTGGCATTTAAAAAAAAAAAAACAATTGTGAAGACCCGTAAAATGTACAAAGTAGAGTTTAATGGTAGCAAAGAGGGAAGAAAAGCCTGAAACACGTATACACTGTAAAACATACTGACTGATAATCTTCCCAAGAGGTTTCAAACGCCTCTCTTGACAAACAAATCTTTTTCAAACGAAGTTATGGACTTTACGATTCTTCAGATTATTGGTAACATGGCATGAACAGAAATCGTAAGGAACAGTCAGATTGCTAAATCAAAGTAGTCCGATTATGTCATTTCTAATTCAACGTTGGTAGGCTGTAAGAATTTCCTGAATCTATAACTGTTACGGACAAAGTGAAAACATGTCTTTAAATATTAACTTCTTTGGATAACTCAAAAATAAATAATCGTACTCACAAATAAGACTTATTAATCGTAAATGCACTCTTAAAGAGACACCCATATTAAATTGAAACTGTACCCTTGCAGTAATTGGAAAAAAGGGAAATATATCTGCAACAACACATTGGAGATTCTTCAACAGCACCAGTTGCGTTTCCATAGCTCCACTAAGTTTAATGCATACAATATGGATTTAAGTTATAAAAATTTATTTATGGGTCTGAAAATTGGACTTTAACGAAAGGCCAGGCCAGTCGCATCCAAGCGGCTGAAATGAGATTTCTCAGGCACGTGGCAGGGTATACTCTCCATGATCGTAGAAGAAACACAGATATACGGCAGGAACTGAATATTATGAGTATACTCGACAGGATCGCCCAGTATCGACTGAATTGGTGGGAACATCTTTGCCGAATGGATGACTGCCCCATCCCCAAACAACTATGGAACTATAAGGACGGAGAGGTGTGGGACGTCCGAGAAAGCGCTGGAGTGACCACCTCTAATCTTTGCCTGTTTGAGACCGGAACAAACCATCCTTGGTTTAATCCATGAAGATGGTGATGCTGATGATGAAAACTTCGAGTCACTGGGCGTAGATCGATCGAAGATGTACCTCAAAACTGGCTGCCTCTGAAATGGCAACACACACTTATCGTCAGTACGGTAATACGTTAAGGAGAGGGACTTACCATGTTGAAAAATTAAAGGTACAGAGGAAAATAAAATGAAACGAATAAGTGTGTGGTTTATTTACATGAAAAAAGCCTTTGACAGAGTTAAATGTATAAATTAATGTAGATTATTAAAGAAACGAGAGTAGACGGAAGAACAGAAAGTTGTTTACATACGAGACAAAAATTGCTGTGAAAGTAAAACATAGCCTAACGAATTGGGTACAGCTTGGGTAGGACATTAGGAAGTGTGCTGTCTGCTTCTGCCTTTTTCAATTGGATGAGCTGCAAAATGCCAGTATGGAATAACGAACGATTGGTGGCCAAACGTAACCAGTCCCTCTTCTTCTTCTCGTCCTCCTCAACCCAAAGGTTGGTAGGCTTGAAATTTCTTCTCTTCCGAAGACAGTAGCTTAATCACCACATGCTTTCTTCCTCCTTTTCTCTCGTCCGTATGCTTCTGTCTGGGTCTTCCCCACCCACTACGTCCCTCAACCATTTCCTCGCTCAGGGTGGTAAAACAGTTTGAATGGCGTATCAGGTAACCGGCCATACTGCTTCTCCTTTCCAGGGGCGTATTTACAGGGTGAACGAACGGGACCGGACCCTTCACCCAGGGGGTTGAAAAATTTGACGAATTTTCTTAATCTCTTCATTTTTAGGCTTTTTTGACAGCTGTAAACGCTAATATAGTAGTAGCTCTTTTTTAAATATACAAACAGTTTTATTACACAACATTAGGGTATACGTTTGAAATATGAAATATAGGAAAACCAATTCAGTCAATGAGTACCTTTTAACAATATTTCAATAACGCGTATTTTTATTCGGTAATTACAGTTTGATTTAATGGGACTGATTTCAGGATGTTATCACACGTTTTTCAGCCACTTTAAGGTAGTAGGCCTAATGTTGATTAGTCTTAACCTGCTTTTTTTCTTTTGTATGAACAGCTCCGACCTCGGACCCCCCTCCCCCAAAGCCAAATTCTAGATACGCTACCTGCTCCTTTCCGCATGGGTTTCAGTCAGAATCCTTCTTTCATCCACTCTTTTCAAAACCTCATTATCCTGTGATATGACTGTGCCATAACTAGAGATGCAAATGGCTGCGGGCCTAATGCTTGAAGGAAGATGATGTTGAATGTAGCTGTGATTTAGCCGAAGGCTGTTGTGATTAAATACAATAACCTGTGACGACCTACGAGCAATAGTCTAATAGATTTGTGCACGAGGTAGGTAGAGCTAGCAGGAATACATACTGTATCATCAAATTAATGAGGACAGAGTATTAATCACGTCGACATCCCTTTCATATTTTTCTGATTTGGTGAGAAAATGTGCTCACCAAGCAAGGCCGGATCCACAAGGATGTGAAGATCGTGGAAGGTCTGTTAATATCGCCCCGAACAAGTCTCTCCCAAATTGCAAGCATTACAGTTAACTGGTCACAATCACAAAGCACAAAAATACTATACGAAACAACTTTTGCAAAATGTATAATAAATGTATTTATAGAAATTTAAATTGTTGTTCATCATCATCATCATCACTCCAAGGACTAGGCCTTAGACCTGTTCCGGAACCCATTTCCTCCTCGGTCTAGCGACATCTCTCTACCCAGTAGGGTGATAACCCAAGGCAGCCACAGATAGACGAATATCAGGCATGCGATTCAAGTGTTCACACCATCTTCTTCTGTGGACAATGTTTAAATCGCGTCTAATATCCTCGTTCCTTCTCCGATCCAAGAGAGAACAACCTTGCGTCCCTCTTAGGAATTTAATTTCGGCTGCCTGAATCCTCTGCACGTCCTTTTTACCAAAAGTCCATGTCTCACTAGTATACAGAAATGTGGGAACAGCCACAATTTTATAAAATTTAATTCGGGTATCCTTCCGTGTTTTATTTATTCAGGTACCTATGAATCGTTTCACAGATGCGTCTAAATTTTGTTAGCTTAGTCTACTATCACAATCAATGTCAGTTTTATATGAGATATTACAACCCAGGTAATTAAAATGACTAACCTGATCCAAAATCTGATTATTCACGACTTCTTAGTTCTTATAGGATACCTGCCCTGAAATCGCATCGTTTTGGATTTTGTAGCAGAGATCTGTTGCCCATAGTCTTGTATGATGCTATTGAACGTAAATATCGCGTGCTGTAACTGGTCTTCTGTTTTCTGTATCATTACCTTGTCATCTGCATAAAGCAATGCGTTCACGTGAATATTTCGCTGAAGTGATATTCCCGAGTCAACTTTAGCTGTCCATCGCCGAAATATGTCGTCCATGTAGATATTAAAAAGTGTCGGTGAAATAGAGCACCCTTGTCTCACACCTTTATTTGTAGGAATTGTTGTTCAAAACACGAATTAATTTGAAAGTAATTTATAAATGTAACGCTACTATAATTGCGGGTTGGAATGTTACAGCGGAAAGGAGAAACGTCCTCTCGCGCCGACGCGACGTCCCGTTCAAACTTCCCTCGTCACTAACGGCACACCTGCTGTCTCGTAATATCTGTCAAACGTGAACATGACTGTCTGATGCTGCAGCAGTGTTTGGAAAGCAAAAACCCGTGCAAAACCGACATCGTAGTTCCGCCAAATACCAGACGCTTCACGCACGATTTGCCGGTTATTCGTGTACCGTTATCCCGCTGATTCATGGATATGTGCGCATTTCGTTACTGTGCGACTGTGTTTGTTTTTGTTTCGCGACATGTAACGATTTATTAAACGTAAATAGTAAATAAACATATTTCCTCGTCTTATTTTATTTAAAATATTTTGTAAAATGGATTAATGATTTGTCGTTTCCACTGGAAAACGATTAAATCTGATCTACATGTTGCAAGCTTTTTAATTTTAACTACAAACATTTGAAAACAATTTATTCAACAAGTGCAATAATTTTGCTGTCCCTAAACTATTCATTATTCAATGGTGTGATGTCAGTCACTATCAAGGAATATTACAAGTAGTACACTCTTCTTCTTCTTCTTCTTCGTTCATCGTTTCCCTGTACATCGTTACCCATTCTATGTGGGGTCGATATATCTGACACCTTGTCTCCTTTCGACCCGGTAGTGCACCCCCTTTCACAGATAGCTGCTTTTATCTCAGGCCATCCTTATACAACCCATCCAACTTCGTTTAGTCCTGTCTCTCGTTCTCTCGCCCTGCGTTTCCATATCCAGCGCGCTTATTCCTACATGTGATTCTTCCGTTCTCCTCACACGCCCATACCAGTGTAGTCTTCTTTCTTCCATATTATTCGACGCCGATACTACCTCCCTTGTTGTTCCTCTTATTATGTTGTTCCTGACCTTATCCATTTTTATTACTCCACACATCCACCTAAGCATTTTCATATCTCCATATCAAGTTTTCACTCTTGTACTGACAAATGATAGAGAGAATTTCTTTAAACACTGGTTTCCACAGGACATGACTCCCATATTTAAAATTAATAGTTCTTTTTAAAATACCGTACGCACACAGTTGTCTTCTACTCTTACTAAAGTTCAAAATGATCCTCTCATAACTTGTGTGGAATAAGGTATAAACGCTAGTACGAAGGAAAGTAACCAGTCTACACAAAGAAAAAAGTAAATAACTCAAAACTGTCTTTACACTACTGAACGAAACTCAGAAATGTGTTTTAAAACTATCCATTCTAAAATTCCATAGGCCTCTAGGTAACAGAGGCAGATCGGAGCAGCAGGGTGGTTAACGGAAGTATCATTTGTTTTCTATGTTTTCACATTTCGGAAGTTCATATTAAAAAGATAAAAAAGATAAGAAGAAATTTCTGAATAGAAACACTCAGCGCAATCAGGTATCTACACAAAGCATTTGATCATGTAAATGGGGATATCTCAAAAAAATAAAGGTTATGTTTTCATTATTAGAAACATTCTGCAATCGTCATAATGAACAATGGAAGTGACTCTGTAAAGTCCGATTCAGATGGTCGATAAATATTTCCACTGTCTCCTGTTTTATTTAATTTTTAATTTGACTAGTTGCACTTACATTTTATTAAGTCACGCATCAGTTATAAAATTACGTTGCGTTGATAAAATTAATTAAATTTTATTAAATAATTTAAATTTAATTTAATTTTTTAAATTTTATATTAAATACCGCATAAAATTTAAAAAATTAAATCTTATAATACCAAATTACATTTTAATTTTGAAGTATTCACCGGGAACCAAGAAATTGACTTTAAAGCAAAAATCCAAAATAAAAAAGTAAAAATTGCCTTACAATAAAACTTACCCAGAGAAAATCGCAAACTTGATGCTCTTCATGTCTGCTCTCTTCTTTAGAACAATGGTTATTGTCAAAAAAAGTACAAGTTCTTTGTGTTTTCAGCCGGAAAGTATCTCCGTTCTGGCCCAAGTCGGACGACGGGTGTCACGAGACGCCTCAATGTTTGAAGATAAGCGAAACCAACAGCTGAGGTTATATGGGAGGATTTTGTAGTCTTGGTGAGCGATTCATATTTCGCACCCACGCCGAAGCGCTAAAGGCAGCGGGTTGACTTGCCACGAGACAGCAGATTGTCTGCTTTGGCGGTCAGAGTCTGGCCTTGCCCCTCTCAGCGCCGTCGTGTCGATTTTAGGCATAAAATACTGTCGGGAAGGCAAAATGTCCTTTTCGGGACATAATGAATCCCGATTTACAGGTATCGGATAAGGATTAATTCATTATACAGTATTGAATGGTTTTGTTAGTCAAATGGGTGAAATCCGAGTCCACTGACTTTGGTTTCCTTACAAATCACCATAAAAATAATGAGTATCAATTATATTCCTTGAATATAAGTTAGAATTTAATTGAGTAAAACTCTCTGTGGAAGTCGTAATGAAAAATCCAAATAATTTAGCTGCTAATAAATGGAAAATCCATTTCAGTGGTTTCCAGAAAATATTTTTAAAATGCTTCATATACTCTAAGCGTACCGATGTCCCACTGGTTTGTAATAAGAGTATATTGTCTTCTCAAAATAATCTTCAATGGTCCGAAATGAGAAGCAAATGTTCCGTTCAGCTTACAAAATCTGAGTGCTCGTCCAGTCCAATTTTGAATTATCCTGTAATGAATTTTACCAACACAGTAGAGAAGATAAGACAGTTCGGGACAGACTGGATCGTCTGCAAAGTACAACTAAAAATAATAAAAATTGTTAATTTATAATCATAAAAACTAGTTTTGACATTGTAAAGTTAATTAAATTTTAAAAATTTTGTAAATTTTACGTCTTAATTTTTATTATTTTTATCGCATTTTCGCTACATATAGAAAATATCTATAGAACATATCTATGTATAGAACATATATATAGAAGAAACTAGTTGATTTAGATATGACTGAGCGTCTTTGGTTCCCGTGTCCTGTGTTACATAGTTAACAGCAACGCTGCGAGAACAAGTTTGCTTCTAGCTGACGAGGAAGCACCTTCAGGAGAAGAAAAACCCCTTTCAACGCTTGGGAGAATTCTATGCCTCACTGACCTGCAGGAAAAGTTTTACTTTTGTATTACTACATGGATGTGAGACGTGAAAAATGACCAGCGCCGTCACTCGTTAGTTTCAGATTTGTATAAATAAATGTTTCTTGAGAATACGATGGCTGTGATGGCCACAGTTAAATCCAGCGAAGAACTACGGCTGATCACCAACCGGTTCCATATCGAACAGCACCGGAAATACCGTTGGGTCGGTCATGTTCTGATCCAGAGCTTGACTTTTGGCAAGGACTTAATTATTTCTGGACTGAGTGATACGGAGGGGTGGGGAGAAAGATGATTTGGTATAAAGGAGGGGGTGTTGTATAATAGGAGTCCTGTAGAATGCAAACTGAATGAAGTAAAGTAAATATTTATAATTACTTTACCTCAAGATGTTTTTCCCTTATGTAGAACATGTTTCGGGAAACTTATTGTTCCCATCCTCAACCTTCTAAAATTCAAATCAATTTATTTAATAAATATACATAATTATTACTTGAAGGAAAGTATATAGGATGTGTAGCTATACTATGACCGTGTCTCACCATAGTATAACGCAAACAAACAGAGGTTTGGTTCCCCAAGTAGATGCGAATATAATGAATTCGTAGTGGCGTTATTATGCTTCACATAGAAGTCAAAGGGACGGGAGAGCAAGAGAGAGAAAGAGAGAGAGAGAGAGAGAGAGAGAGAGAGAGAGAGAGAGAGAGAGAGAGAGAGAGAGAAATGCAACAAGACGTTGAGACTACTGGTGACTTTACCAACTGTCTTTTTTAACAGGCTCCAGCAAACCAGTAGCATATCACTGATATCAGCACTCGATAATCCGGTAATCATTCGCTGAATTTGTTACGTCAAGTCCTGGAGAAACAGTGCTACAGTTCCGGGGAAGGATTCGACACTACGCACCTTACACATTACGTTACGTCATCGTTCATTGTTTGTTGTGATGCTCCGGTTGGTCTACAAAATGCCTCACCAACGGAAGTCATTTTGTTACTACCGAACAAAAGATCCGTGCAGACACTGTTCTAGGTACAGGTCAGTATGTAACGAAGTCAAATGTTGGTCCAGCTCAACGTTCCCAGATTTTTTTATTTAAAAAATCGACATTAAGGTTCGTAAAGCCCAAAAAGTCAGGAAGCAAACATGAGATAATATTATTTCAAGTAGCGAAAATGCGATAAAAATAATAAAAATTAAGACGTAAAATTTACAAAATTTTTAAAATTTAATTAACTTTACAATGACAAAACTAGTTTTTATGATTATAAATTAACAATTTTTATTATTTGTAGTTGTACTTTGCAGACGATCCAGTCTGTACCGAACTGTCTTATCTTCTCTACTGTGTTGGTAAAATTCATTACAGGATAATTCAAAATTGGACTGGACGAGCACTCAGATTTTGTAAGCTGAACGGAACATTTGCTTCTCATTTCGGACCATTGAAGATTATTTTGAGAAGACAATATACTCTTATTACAAACCAGTGGGACATCGGTACGCTTAGAGTATATGAAGCATTTTAAAAATATTTTCTGGAAACCACTGAAATGGATTTTCCATTTATTAGCAGCTAAATTATTTGGATTTTTCATTACGACTTTCACAGAGAGTTTTACTCAATTAAATTCTAACTTATATTCAAGGAATATAATTGATACTCATTATTTTTATGGTGATTTGTAAGGAAACCAAAGTCAGTGGACTCGGATTTCACCCATTTGACTAACAAAACCATTCAATACTGTATAATGAATTAATCCTTATCCGATACCTGTAAATCGGGATTCATTATGTCCCGAAAAGGACATTTTGCCTTCCCGACAGTATTTTATGCCTAAAATCGACACGACGGCGCTGAGAGGGGCAAGGCCAGACTCTGACCGCCAAAGCAGACAATCTGCTGTCTCGTGGCAAGTCAACCCGCTGCCTTTAGCGCTTCGGCGTGGGTGCGAAATATGAATCGCTCACCAAGACTACAAAATCCTCCCATATAACCTCAGCTGTTGGTTTCGCTTATCTTCAAACATTGAGGCGTCTCGTGACACCCGTCGTCCGACTTGGGCCAGAACGGAGATACTTTCCGGCTGAAAACACAAAGAACTTGTACTTTTTTTGACAATAACCATTGTTCTAAAGAAGAGAGCAGACATGAAGAGCATCAAGTTTGCGATTTTCTCTGGGTAAGTTTTATTGTAAGGCAATTTTTACTTTTTTATTTTGGATTTTTGCTTTAAAGTCAATTTCTTGGTTCCCGGTGAATACTTCAAAATTAAAATGTAATTTGGTATTATAAGATTTAATTTTTTAAATTTTATGCGGTACTTAATACAAAATTTAAAAAATTAAATTAAATTTAAATTATTTCATAAAATTTAATTAATTTTATCAACGCAACGTAATTTTATAACTGATGCGTGACTTAATAAAATGTAAGTGCAACTAGTCAAATTAAAAATTGAATAAAACAGGAGACAGTGGAAATATTTATCGACCATCTGAATCGGACTTTACAGAGTCACTTCCATTGTTCATTATGACGATTGCAGAATGTTTCTAATAATGAAAACATAACCTTTATTTTTTTGAGATATCCTAAATCATTGCCCCATTTACATGATCAAATGCTTTGTGTAGATACCTGTTGCGCTGAGTGTTTCTACTCAGAAATTTCTTCTTATCTTTTTAATATGAACTTCCAAAATGTGAAAACATAGAAAACAAATGATACTTCCGTTAACCACCCTGCTGCTCCGATCTGCCTCTGTTACCTAGAGGCCTATGGAATTTTAGAATGGATAGTTTTAAAACACATTTCTGAGTTTCGTTCAGTAGTGTAAAGACAGTTTTGAGTTATTTACTTTTTTCTTTGTGTAGACTGGTTACTTTCCTTCGTACTAGCGTTTATACCTTATTCCACACAAGTTATGAGAGGATCATTTTGTACTTTAGTAAGAGTAGAAGACAACTGTGTGCGTACGGTATTTTAAAAAGAACTATTAATTTTAAATATGGGAGTCATGTCCTGTGGAAACCAGTGTTTAAAGAAATTCTCTCTATCATTTGTCAGTACAAGAGTGAAAACTTGATATGGAGACATGAAAATGCTTAGGTGGATGTGTGGAGTAATAAAAATGGATAAGGTCAGGAACAACATAATAAGAGGAACAAGAAGGGAGGTAGTATCGGCGTCGAATAATATGGAAGAAAGAAGACTACACTGGTATGGGTGTGTGAGGAGAACGGAAGAATCATATGTAGGAATAAGCGCGCTGGATATGGAAACGCAGGGCGAGAGAACGAGAGACAGGACTAAACGAAGTTGGATGGGTTGTATAAGGATGGCCTGAGATAAAAGCAGCTATCTGTGAAAGGGGGTGCACTACCGGGTCGAAAGGAGACAAGGTGTCAGATATATCGACCCCACATAGAATGGGTAACGATGTACAGGGATACGATGAACGAAGAAGAAGAAGAAGAAGAAGAAGAGTGTACTACTTGTAATATTACTTGATAGTGACTGACATCACACCATTGAATAATGAATAGTTTAGGGACAGCAAAATTATTGCACTTGTTGAATAAATTGTTTTCAAATGTTTGTAGTTAAAATTAAAAAGCTTGCAACATGTAGATCAGATTTAATCGTTTTCCAGTGGAAACGACAAATCATTAATCCACTTTACAAAATATTTTAAATAAAATAAGACGAGGAAATATGTTTATTTACTATTTACGTTTAATAAATCGTTACATGTCGCGAAACAAAAACAAACACAGTCACACAGTAACGAAATGCGCACATATCCATGAATCAGCGGGATAACGGTACACGAATAACCGGCAAATCGTGCGTGAAGCGTCTGGTATTTGGCGGAACTACGATGTCGGTTTTGCACGGGTTTTTGCTTTCCAAACACTGCTGCAGCATCAGACAGTCATGTTCACGTTTGACAGATATTACGAGACAGCAGGTGTGCCGTTAGTGACGAGGGAAGTTTGAACGGGACGTCGCGTCGGCGCGAGAGGACGTTTCTCCTTTCCGCTGTAACATTCCAACCCGCAATTATAGTAGCGTTACATTTATAAATTACTTTCAAATTAATTCGTGTTTTGAACAACAATTCCTACAAATAAAGGTGTGAGACAAGGGTGCTCTATTTCACCGACACTTTTTAATATCTACATGGACGACATATTTCGGCGATGGACAGCTAAAGTTGACTCGGGAATATCACTTCAGCGAAATATTCACGTGAACGCATTGCTTTATGCAGATGACAAGGTAATGATACAGAAAACAGAAGACCAGTTACAGCACGCGATATTTACGTTCAATAGCATCATACAAGACTATGGGCAACAGATCTCTGCTACAAAATCCAAAACGATGCGATTTCAGGGCAGGTATCCTATAAGAACTAAGAAGTCGTGAATAATCAGATTTTGGATCAGGTTAGTCATTTTAATTACCTGGGTTGTAATATCTCATATAAAACTGACATTGATTGTGATAGTAGACTAAGCTAACAAAATTTAGACGCATCTGTGAAACGATTCATAGGTACCTGAATAAATAAAACACGGAAGGATACCCGAATTAAATTTTATAAAATTGTGGCTGTTCCCACATTTCTGTATACTAGTGAGACATGGACGTTTGGTAAAAAGGACGTGCAGAGGATTCAGGCAGCCGAAATTAAATTCCTAAGAGGGACGCAAGGTTGTTCTCTCTTGGATCGGAGAAGGAACGAGGATATTAGACGCGATTTAAACATTGTCCACAGAAGAAGATGGTGTGAACACTTGAATCGCATGCCTGATATTCGTCTATCTGTGGCTGCCTTGGGTTATCACCCTACTGGGTAGAGAGATGTCGCTAGACCGAGGAGGAAATGGGTTCCGGAACAGGTCTAAGGCCTAGTCCTTGGAGTGATGATGATGATGATGAACAACAATTTAAATTTCTATAAATACATTTATTATACATTTTGCAAAAGTTGTTTCGTATAGTATTTTTGTGCTTTGTGATTGTGACCAGTTAACTGTAATGCTTGCAATTTGGGAGAGACTTGTTCGGGGCGATATTGGCAGACCTTCCACGATCTTCACATCCTTGTGGATCCGGCCTTGCTTGGTGAGCACATTTTCTCACCAAATCAGAAAAATATGAAAGGGATGTCGACGTGATTAATACTCTGTCCTCATTAATTTGATGATACAGTATGTATTCCTGCTAGCTCTACCTACCTCGTGCACAAATCTATTAGACTATTGCCCGTAGGTTGTCACAGGTTATTGTATTTAATCACAACAGCCTTCGGCTAAATCACAGCTACATTCAACATCATCTTCCTTCAAGCATTAGGCCCGCAGCCATTTGCATCTCTAGTTATGGCACAGTCATATCACAGGATAATGAGGTTTTGAAAAGAGTGGATGAAAGAAGGATTCTGACTGAAACCCATGCGGAAAGGAGCAGGTAGCGTATCTAGAATTTGGCTTTGGGGGGAGGGGGGTCCGAGGTCGGAGCTGTTCATACAAAAGAAAAAAAGCAGGTTAAGACTAATCAACATTAGGCCTACTATCTTAAAGTGGCTGAAAAACGTGTGATAACATCCTGAAATCAGTCCCATTAAATCAAACTGTAATTACCGAATAAAAATACGCGTTATTGAAATATTGTTAAAAGGTACTCATTGACTGAATTGGTTTTCCTATATTTCATATTTCAAACGTATACCCTAATGTTGTGTAATAAAACTGTTTGTATATTTAAAAAAGAGCTACTACTATAATAGCGTGTACAGCTGTCAAAAAAGCCTAAAAATGAAGAGATTAAGAAAATTCGTCAAATTTTTCAACCCCCTGGGTGACGGGTCCGGTCCCGTTCGTTCACCCTGTAAATACGCCCCTGGAAAGGAGAAGCAGTATGGCCGGTTACCTGATACGCCATTCAAACTGTTTCACCACCCTGATCGAGGAAATGGTTGAGGGACGTAGTGGGTGGGGAAGACCCAGACAGAAGCATACGGATGAGAGAAAAGGAGGAAGAAAGCATGTGGTGATTAAGCTACTGTCTTCGGAAGAGAAGAAATTTCAAGCCTACCAACCTTTGGGTTGAGGAGGAGGAGAAGAAGAAGAGGGACTGGTTACGTTTGGCCACCAATCGTTCGTTATTCCATACTGGCATTTTGCAGCTCATCCAATTGAAAAAGGCAGAAGCAGACAGCACACTTCCTAATGTCCTACCCAAGCTGTACCCAATTCGTTAGGCTATGTTTTACTTTCACAGCAATTTTTGTCTCGTATGTAAACAACTTTCTGTTCTTCCGTCTACTCTCGTTTCTTTAATAATCTACATCAATTTATACATTTAACTCTGTCAAAGGCTTTTTTCATATAAATAAACCACACACTTATTCGTTTCATTTTATTTTCCTCTGTACCTTTAATTTTTCAACATGGTAAGTCCCTCTCCTTAACGTATTACCGTACTGACGATAAGTGTGTGTTGCCATTTGAGAGGCAGCCAGTTTTGAGGTACATCTTCGATCGATCTACGCCCAGTGCAATGAAGTTTTCATCATCAGCATCACCATCTTCATGGATTAAACCAAGGATGGTTTGTTCCGGTCTCAAACAGGCAAAGATTAGAGTTGGTCACTCCAGCGCTTTCTCGGTCGTCCCACACCTCTCCGTCCTTATAGTTCCGTAGTTGTTTGGGGATGGGGCAGTCATCCATTCGGCAAAGATGTTCCCACCAATTCAGTCGATACTGGGCGATCCTGTCGAGTATACTCGTAATATTCAGTTCCTGCCGTATATCTGTGTTTCTTCTACGATCATGGAGATACAACGATGTGGGGTTTTATGCTATTACGCTACTGAATTAATTAATCTGTGATTGCCGAGCCCCACGTTCTTTGGGAGCCAAATACAACGATTGCCACGTGTTGGGCAGTCAATTATGCTAACAATAATGAATTAATTAATCTGTGATTAATTAATTATGTAAATATACTAATTTGCATAATGAGCTCGTGTAATCACTCAATTAGGTGCTCATATCAACTGAACTGATTGAAACTAAATAATACGTTAATTCCTTTACGTTAGCATAACTCTTGCATGGAGACTCTAGTTGTTGTATTAATAAATAGAAAAAAAAACTACTATAAATCACTTAAATGCCATTACTTTCTTGTTCTGAGGTAATTTGACAATGATGAACGCAAATATTCTGGATAAAATAAACACTTATTTATTTAACATCATATCATTAAATAAAGAGATTTCAATATATAAAATATGGATGATTCCTGTAAATACATTCATAAACTCATAAAAGAACATAAAAGAACACATGTATATACATCAAATTACAATGTGAGTCCAATACGTTGTTTGCTGGAAAACATACACATACATATATAATATAATCGATATATAGAAACACAAATAGTCAAACAATAAATCTTATACTAATGCGTTCATCGTTTGCCTCAGATGGATGGCGTTAATTATGTTTATCATGTTTAATTTAAATGCTCAAGGGGTGTTTCTTGAAAAAGAGACAGGACAGTAGAGTTCTTATGATAAGAATAGCATAAAGATTACTTGTTAGACGAATTATCCGATATCTCCATCGGCGTAACTCCTCTTCTCTGCTGGTCCATGTGTGGGAAGCTGAGAGCTGTGATGTCACTGGCACTTAACACACGCGAAACAGATTCACTCGCGCTGTGTGTGTATTCTGTTGATTCGGCTGTTACTGTGCGAGTCATGAAATTATGTGTCGTGAAGATAAGTTCATCGTTAACTATGGTGTGTATATATATATGTCTGTCTATTGTTGAACTTCTGGTATGTGCATAAATGTTTAGTGTCTTTGATGCCGTGGTGTAATTGTTCCAAATGATATTATATCGCTCCGCCGCACTGTATACCGTTACGATTTCGTCGTCCGGTATTACATCAACGATAGTTCTACGCGTCGGTTATTGATGAAAGTGTGATTGGTTAGTTCAGTTCTGAATTTGAGTAGAATAAAGAACTCTATAATTGTTAAGCACTGGCGTATGTCGCATGTTTTTAGACACTGTAGGTACACTATTACCGGATACGCGCCAATATCGAAATGTCTAAGTCTCTTAGTTATATGTCGCGTGGCAAAGTTTCAAAGTCCCACTGCCGTCCGTATGTTAATCGAACTTTGACGACCGATTGTTGAAAGTTATAAATAGACTGTTTAAAAGTACGTGAAGACTGCTCAAAGTATATGATTGAAAATTTATGAAAGACTGTCCGACTGACTGACTTCCCGCGTGCCCTGCAAACAGTTTTTATCAAGCATCGATGACCACAATGCATCCTTCTGGAAAAGACGCCCCAAGTCGAACCTGATAGGACAGAAGATCTCCTACCCTTAAGCCAGAGTGTCGTTCTTCACTTCTCATTCGACGTTCCCGTTGCCATGATGACGACGGTCCTCTCGACCTGTTCTCTGGGTAGATGCTGGGTTGTGATTGGATATCCTGTCTCCCCACGAGTTCGCGTCGAAAGCCTCCGTACTCTTTTCCTAGAACAGGAGCAATTTCATGGTCGTCCATCAAGTCTTTGTCTAAGCGTACTCCGGATCTCGCTGCAGTTCTCACGCAAACAATGTGTCGTATTTTGTTATTGTTTCGCTGTGTACGACCCCTTTTCCGAATGCTGTCCTGGCGCAGCGTGACGTCGTTTCCAAAACGGCACTCCTTCTCCTTGTCGTAAATTTCCGTTGTCGCCAGTAAGACGTTCCCCTGCTGTGTACAAGTTCGATTCTATTCTTTTAGGTATCGATGTCCGTTCTCATATAGTGTACGTACTATTGTGTGTCTTACACCCTTTTCTTATTACTGGTACACTTCAAATTATCCCGGCAGTGTGTCCGTCACAGTTTCACTATAATTGGTACTTGACACAGTTTCTTTTATCTTACATTTGCAGGCTGTAAATCTCGTGTTTGAGTCGAGTCTGTCACGGCCAACCTTGTTCCCTATTGTAAAGCTATATGAAGCGTATTTGTATTGTCCGAAGCAAACGTTCACTTGACACCTCGTCACACAGTTTCTTTATTTATTGCTCGTGGCCTGCGTAGGTGTGTCTTGCTGAACGTAACGTCTTTTCGGTCATACTAAAATTTTTAATTTTTTGGTTGTTACATAGGTCCCCAAATCGGATTGGATGTTGGATCAGCGGAAGACACTCTAATCCGATTTCTGCGCTCTGTGTTTGTTGTGGGAGTCCCCTCTGATAAAGTCGCGATCATTGACCTACTTTCCTCTGCTCGGGGTATACGGGTATATGTTCCCTATATTTTGTTGTAAACTAACTCAGGGAATTTATTGCCGTGTATCTGAGGAAGGATGAACGCATTTTTACACTTTTGCATATCTAATTAGATATGGGGTTATTTACAATAATAATAATAGCTGTGGATGGCTGTGTCATCCGCTTATAACCTAATACATGAGATAATGGTTTTCGACATGAAATGCAATTATTCATGTATCGTTTAAATATCATTACGATAGCTAATGTCCTTAGTCTATCTCGAACATTTAAAATACAATTTACGACCTGTAAATACACATTGATACATTCACTAATTATTATTGAGTATCACTCACAATACGTATTACTACCATCTATACTAATTATATTGATTATAAATTTATATACATTATTTAGGAACAATTAACAATTCATTTGAAATCATTATGATTATAGATAACTTTGTTTTATATCACACAGATTTGATTAATTAATCTAACATCATCGTGTGTCTATAAAACTCGTTATAACGTCTTTGGCAATTTATTGCTGCACATTCAATTGAACTTTTCACATCTTAAGTGTCTTGTCTATTTAAATTTCCCTTAACACTGGCTATACACATATAATTAACGTCGTTAGGTTGCCACATCGTGACTTAAGAACTCCTTGTACAAAATCCTTAAATTATACACTAATAAGATATACATCATACCGATTAGCTAGTTGGACCGGTTTTCGCGGGACATTCACCTTATGTGTTGGTCCGTCTTCTAGTCCACAAGTCTAACAGCTGATGTCACTTTCATTTTCTTCCGAGACTTGTACTCTCGTCCCATAATATCTCTTTAGCAACCTTACGTTGAAAATACCTCTCACTTTCCGATTGCTATCGCACTCAGTGAGCTCGTATGTTGCGTCACCAAGGACGCGATTAACCTTGTATGGTCCGGTGTATAACTCGAAAAACTTGTCGATCCTTTTCATTGCGGCGTCGGATTGGTGGTAGCTCCTTAACAGCACCTTATCGCCGGTAGCAAATTTAGTAATATTCTTACCATCATTGATACGTTTAGCATATTTCTCTCTTTTGTCTTTTATTTTTACAAACACGTTAATATTGGAATTGTGTTTATTGTTGACGACATCTTTGTCCAGCCACTTCTCCCATGCGCGGGTCGGCTTCTTTCCTAAGTGCGCCTCGTGGGGTGTTATTTCTATTGTTTCGTGGTACGTTTCATTGATACATGTCTCAATTAATCCGACGTATCTTGACCACTTGCTATGCTGGTCGTGTACCAGGATCCTGAATAGATTTCCCAGTTGGCGGTTAATCCTTTCCGCTAAGTTCGCTCGAGGATTCCTTATCGCCGTATATCTTGGTTGTATTCCCAGCTCCTCGAGACCTTTAACCCATTTTTCGGCGGTAAATTGCGTGCCGTTGTCGGTTAAAATGACTTTCGGTCGTCCAAACTTCGTACAGTAGTCGTTGATTCGTCGTAGTGTCGTGGTGGTTGTCGCTCTTCTTAGTGTGAATAGTTTGACAAACTTTGTGAAGTTGTCCACCATGACAAGTAAGTATTTGACACCTCCTGTACCCGTTGGTAAGGGTCCATAGTAATCGACGCTTACGATGTCACCCCTAGCTGATGGTATCATGGCCTTTGTTCCGCCAAACAGCATCCTGTTGTTCGTATCCTTGTACCGTTGGCATGAGTCACAAGTTTGGATATATACTTTCACTTTCTTGATCAAGCTGTCAATCGTGAAGTGCTCCTGTAACATTTTTATACACCTTTTTGGGCCTAGGTGTCCGTACATTTGGTGTATCTCTGCAATTAGATCCTTCGACACGCTGTCAGGAATGTATAGTTTCCATTCGCCACGTCGCCGTCGGTACAACTTATCATTAACAATTTTATAAAATTTACCCAATTTATTATCTACATCGTTATTCTTAATCTTATCTATAAGCGTTCCGAGTTTGGCATCTTCATTTTGGTATTTGCCGATACCTCTAATTATTTTACCTAATTGTTGACTCATTTTAATAACTAGGTGATTAATCAAATATTCGTGCGTTTCCTCGTTTGTCTCGTGTTGTTCCGTGTCAGCCGGGTATCTACTCAGTATGTCCGCAACGACATTATCCTTACCTTTGCAGTGGATAATGTCGAAATTGTACTCCTGTATGGCGAGAATCCATCTTGTAATTCTGGAATTGTTTAAGTGACACTTGTGCATGAATGTTAATGCTTTATTGTCGGTGATTATCGTGAGTGGCTGGCCAAGTATGTACATACGAAACTTATCCAGACATCTAACGATACTTAGGAGCTCTTTCTCCGTCGTGAAATAATTGCGTTCAGCTCCCTTAAATGTCTTGCTTGTAAAAGCGATCACGCCGATTTCTCCTTCTTCATCGATCTGGTAAAGCTGGCCACCATACGCGAAATTACTAGCGTCACACTGAATATAGTATCTTTGGTTCGGCCGTGGGAACCGTAGAGTTACTGTGTCTATAAATAAATTCTTGACTCTCTGGAAACACTCGTCCACTTCCCTTGTCCATGAAAACTTTCGTCCCCCTTTCAGCAGTTCATGTAAAGGTTGCGTTGTTTCTGCGTATTTACTCGAGAATCTATTATAAAAATTGGTAAGACCAAGGAAACCTTTGAGTTGTTTTGTATTCTTCGGTGCTGGGAAATCCATAATCGCCTTTACCTTGTCATCAGTTGCTTGTATCCCTTTTGTTGTAAGGCGATAACCAAGGAAGGAGATTTCTCGTCTGAAGAATTGTGACTTGGTGAGGTTGACAGTTATATTTGCTTTATTGAGGTTGTTTAGCAACGCTTCTAAATGATTTAAGTGTGTTTGTATATTATTGGAGTAACACAAGCAGTCGTCCACGTAGATGACCGTGTTCTTCTTGACCTCCTCCTCGAGGGCTACATCCAATCCACGTGTCAACGCCGCAGAGCTGGTGCTAAGTCCAAATGGTGTCACTGTGAATCGGTAGCACCTTCCCTCATGCATAAACGCAGTGAAATCCCTACACTCTTGTTTTAATGGGACTTGCCAGAAGCTACTGGATAAATCGACTGTCGACAAGTACTGCATATCACCACATCTAGCCAATATCTCATTTACCGGGGACACTCCTTCGTAATCGGGCACGGTCACGCTGTTCACTTTCCTTGCATCAAGGCATAGGCGAACCCTCCCATCATTCTTGATAACTGTCACGATTGGGTTGACGTACGGGCTGGCGCAACGTTCGATTACTCCATATCGTAACATCCGGTTAATCTCCTCGTTCACCTTGTCTCTGTAAGCAAGCGGCACATGCCACCCTCGTTGAAAGTAAGGTGTCCTGTCCGTAACGTGAAACTCGTGCGTGTAACCCTCTATTCTTCCCGGGCACTCCCTAAAAACATTCCGGTTCCTTACCAAAATCTCCTTCAGGCGTTGCAGTATTCCTTCATCCACGCAGTCTATGCTCCCAATCTTTTCATCGATGCATCGCAGTACTTCCTCTTCTTCTTCACTGTTTATCACGTCAATATTCATGATTGGTATAATGTGCTCCCCATCATCAGTGTCGCTTTCTAAACTAATTACTTTGTTTCCGATGTCGAGGCGACACCCAACTTCTTGTAAAAAAATAATTCCTAGTATACACGGTTTCACTAATTCTGGTATTATCAAAAACACACATTCATATCGGATACTATCAATCTCAATGTCACACAATATTTGTCTCTTAACTAATTTGGATTTATTTCCTACAGCACTTATTATAGATGTATTTGTTACGGGTAGTGTCTCATATCGTCCTATACTCTTCTTATGATTATTAAACCACGTCTCCGATAATCCGTTGACGAGGGAACCAGTATCAAGCAAGGCTTCCACAATTACATCATTATTAAATTTAATAGTAATCTCGGGACATTTCAATATTTGTTTATTGATAATCTCGTCGTCCTCTTGTAGTAGGTCCTTTCGTAAATCAGGTAATACTATATTTACATTCTCACTCGGAAGTAAGTCGCTTAAAAATTCTATCTTCTTCCCTCGTTTGCCGTATTTTTTTGTTTGTTATTGTTGTCGCTGTTACCGCTCGCCCTTGGGGTAGTGTCAACGACCGTCCTACTCGGTCCCGCCTCTGCCGGCGTAAACTGCACCGTATTGACGTATGGTTTGTTGTCATAACGACCCCTTGGCTGCCGGTCACTTTCACTTTTGTTATAATGTGTCTCCCTTTCTCTCGGGTTGTTTTTTCCTTCGTTGTAGGGTCTATAATGTGGCCTGCGAGTGTTATCTCCGCTTGACTGTATACTTGTAAATTCCGTAATCAACGCTTCGAAATTTGGTATACTTGTGATACCACGTGTGACCACGGCGAGCTGCAAGTCCTTACCAAAGTGGCGAGCTAGTTTTCTGATCAGCTGAGTGTCGGTTAATGCTGGTGACAGTTGCCGACTTCCAGTAAAATCCGTTCTACATACTGGACAGCTGTGATTGGTCCATTCCACTCATATCTGCCGTACTCCAGCTTGTCGCGTATATTGTCCTAGCGTTCTTGACCCCAGTACTTCAAGGTGAAGGCTTCTTTAAATTCTTCGTACGTGGAGATTTGATTCCGTATGACACGCCACCATATTCCAGCGTCCATCTCCAAGTGTCTCCCGATCCATTTAATGTCACCGTTGTTGTAGTACTGTTCCTGGATCTCTGACAATTCCTTCAGGAACTCCATTGGGAACCTGTCAGTGCCGTTGTACTTTAATTCTGTATGTGTGTGTCCGTTAATTCTACTGATTATTCCCGACTCACCTTCAATTAGCTGACGCTGTAGTCGTTCTATCTGGGACTTTAATTCGTTGATACGAGTGGTTTTCTCTCTGGTGCTCTCATCTACCTCACTGATCTTCTGCTGCATTGTGTTGTTTACGTCTCCCTGTTCCTGTTGTAATTGTCTTACTGTTTGGAATAGTTCGACTCTCAATTCCTCCTGCTTCTTGTGATTTTCTTTTGCGTGTGTCTCTACTCTGTTGTGGATTTTTTGATGCTTGTTTGAGCATTTTGGGCAACACTCTTTAGTTCCTGTCGGTCTAATTCTCTTGTTTCTCGTACCTTTTCGAATTTCTTGTCGGTGTCGTCCTTTAACTCTTTTATGATCTCGTTCTGCTGCTTCTGAACCTCGTCTATCTTCTTGTCACAATTATTTATGTATTCACGCATTTCTGCGTGAATTTGTGTAAAGTTTTCATTCTGCTTTTCAAACTTTTCTTCTAGTTTCTCGAATTTTTCATTAAAATTTTCATTCTGCTTCTCGAATTTTTCATTAACATCTCTTCTAATCTCTATAAAATTTTCATTCATCATCTTAAGCCTTTCACTCTGTGCCCGCATGAGGTCCATAAGTGAACGCATTGTTACTTCTTCCTGCGGTTGTTGTTGCGACTCCTGTCCCCGCGCTCTGACGTCTGACGTCTCCTCAGTCATTTGTGAATAGGTTGGTGATTCCTCTCGTTCGACATCAGGTACTCCCTGTTGGTTATTAATGTCAAAATTCATGGAATCTGTGCTACTGGTCGTCATTTTTGCAGCCTTACTCCGCGGTAACATTCAGTCCCAGTCCAACTAGCTTCACACTAATAATATTTGTTCTTACAACTACTAACATGAAATATTAATATATATATATATGCTTATCCTATCTCTACTGCCTGCTCTTTGCCCCACGTTGGGCGCCAAATACAACGATGTGGGGTTTTATGCTATTACGCTACTGAATTAATTAATCTGTGATTGCCGAGCCCCACGTTCTTTGGGAGCCAAATACAACGATTGCCACGTGTTGGGCAGTCAATTATGCTAACAATAATGAATTAATTAATCTGTGATTAATTAATTATGTAAATATACTAATTTGCATAATGAGCTCGTGTAATCACTCAATTAGGTGCTCATATCAACTGAACTGATTGAAACTAAATAATACGTTAATTCCTTTACGTTAGCATAACTCTTGCATGGAGACTCTAGTTGTTGTATTAATAAATAGAAAAAAAAACTACTATAAATCACTTAAATGCCATTACTTTCTTGTTCTGAGGTAATTTGACAATGATGAACGCAAATATTCTGGATAAAATAAACACTTATTTATTTAACATCATATCATTAAATAAAGAGATTTCAATATATAAAATATGGATGATTCCTGTAAATACATTCATAAACTCATAAAAGAACATAAAAGAACACATGTATATACATCAAATTACAATGTGAGTCCAATACGTTGTTTGCTGGAAAACATACACATACATATATAATATAATCGATATATAGAAACACAAATAGTCAAACAATAAATCTTATACTAATGCGTTCATCGTTTGCCTCAGATGGATGGCGTTAATTATGTTTATCATGTTTAATTTAAATGCTCAAGGGGTGTTTCTTGAAAAAGAGACAGGACAGTAGAGTTCTTATGATAAGAATAGCATAAAGATTACTTGTTAGACGAATTATCCGATATCTCCATCGGCGTAACTCCTCTTCTCTGCTGGTCCATGTGTGGGAAGCTGAGAGCTGTGATGTCACTGGCACTTAACACACGCGAAACAGATTCACTCGCGCTGTGTGTGTATTCTGTTGATTCGGCTGTTACTGTGCGAGTCATGAAATTATGTGTCGTGAAGATAAGTTCATCGTTAACTATGGTGTGTATATATATATGTCTGTCTATTGTTAAACTTCTGGTATGTGCATAAATGTTTAGTGTCTTTGATGCCGTGGTGTAATTGTTCCAAATGATATTGTATCGCTCCGCCGCACTGTATACCGTTACGATTTCGTCGTCCGGTATTACATCAACGATAGTTCTACGCGTCGGTTATTGATGAAAGTGTGATTGGTTAGTTCAGTTCTGAATTTGAGTAGAATAAAGAACTCTATAATTGTTAAGCACTGGCGTATGTCGCATGTTTTTAGACACTGTAGGTACACTATTACCGGATACGCGCCAATATCGAAATGTCTAAGTCTCTTAGTTATATGTCGCGTGGCAAAGTTTCAAAGTCCCACTGCCGTCCGTATGTTAATCGAACTTTGACGACCGATTGTTGAAAGTTATAAATAGACTGTTTAAAAGTACGTGAAGACTGCTCAAAGTATATGATTGAAAATTTATGAAAGACTGTCCGACTGACTGACTTCCCGCGTGCCCTGCAAACAGTTTTTATCAAGCATCGATGACCACAATGCATCCTTCTGGAAAAGACGCCCCAAGTCGAACCTGATAGGACAGAAGATCTCCTACCCTTAAGCCAGAGTGTCGTTCTTCACTTCTCATTCGACGTTCCCGTTGCCATGATGACGACGGTCCTCTCGACCTGTTCTCTGGGTAGATGCTGGGTTGTGATTGGATATCCTGTCTCCCCACGAGTTCGCGTCGAAAGCCTCCGTACTCTTTTCCTAGAACAGGAGCAATTTCATGGTCGTCCATCAAGTCTTTGTCTAAGCGTACTCCGGATCTCGCTGCAGTTCTCACGCAAACAATGTGTCGTATTTTGTTATTGTTTCGCTGTGTACGACCCCTTTTCCGAATGCTGTCCTGGCGCAGCGTGACGTCGTTTCCAAAACGGCACTCCTTCTCCTTGTCGTAAATTTCCGTTGTCGCCAGTAAGACGTTCCCCTGCTGTGTACAAGTTCGATTCTATTCTTTTAGGTATCGATGTCCGTTCTCATATAGGGTACGTACTATTGTGTGTCTTACACCCTTTTCTTATTACTGGTACACTTCAAATTATCCCGGCAGTGTGTCCGTCACAGTTTCACTATAATTGGTACTTGACACAGTTTCTTTTATCTTACATTTGCAGGCTGTAAATCTCGTGTTTGAGTCGAGTCTGTCACGGCCAACCTTGTTCCCTATTGTAAAGCTATATGAAGCGTATTTGTATTGTCCGAAGCAAACGTTCACTTGACACCTCGTCACACAGTTTCTTTATTTATTGCTCGTGGCCTGCGTAGGTGTGTCTTGCTGAACGTAACGTCTTTTCGGTCATACTAAAATTTTTAATTTTTTGGTTGTTACATAGGTCCCCAAATCGGATTGGATGTTGGATCAGCGGAAGACACTCTAATCCGATTTCTGCGCTCTGTGTTTGTTGTGGGAGTCCCCTCTGATAAAGTCGCGATCATTGACCTACTTTCCTCTGCTCGGGGTATACGGGTATATGTTCCCTATATTTTGTTGTAAACTAACTCAGGGAATTTATTGCCGTGTATCTGAGGAAGGATGAACGCATTTTTACACTTTTGCATATCTAATTAGATATGGGGTTATTTACAATAATAATAATAGCTGTGGATGGCTGTGTCATCCGCTTATAACCTAATACATGAGATAATGGTTTTCGACATGAAATGCAATTATTCATGTATCGTTTAAATATCATTACGATAGCTAATGTCCTTAGTCTATCTCGAACATTTAAAATACAATTTACGACCTGTAAATACACATTGATACATTCACTAATTATTATTGAGTATCACTCACAATACGTATTACTACCATCTATACTAATTATATTGATTATAAATTTATATACATTATTTAGGAACAATTAACAATTCATTTGAAATCATTATGATTATAGATAACTTTGTTTTATATCACACAGATTTGATTAATTAATCTAACATCATCGTGTGTCTATAAAACTCGTTATAACGTCTTTGGCAATTTATTGCTGCACATTCAATTGAACTTTTCACATCTTAAGTGTCTTGTCTATTTAAATTTCCCTTAACACTGGCTATACACATATAATTAACGTCGTTAGGTTGCCACATCGTGACTTAAGAACTCCTTGTACAAAATCCTTAAATTATACACTAATAAGATATACATCATACCGATTAGCTAGTTGGACCGGTTTTCGCGGGACATTCACCTTATGTGTTGGTCCGTCTTCTAGTCCACAAGTCTAACAGCTGATGTCACTTTCATTTTCTTCCGAGACTTGTACTCTCGTCCCATAATATCTCTTTAGCAACCTTACGTTGAAAATACCTCTCACTTTCCGATTGCTATCGCACTCAGTGAGCTCGTATGTTGCGTCACCAAGGACGCGATTAACCTTGTATGGTCCGGTGTATAACTCGAAAAACTTGTCGATCCTTTTCATTGCGGCGTCGGATTGGTGGTAGCTCCTTAACAGCACCTTATCGCCGGTAGCAAATTTAGTAATATTCTTACCATCATTGATACGTTTAGCATATTTCTCTCTTTTGTCTTTTATTTTTACAAACACGTTAATATTGGAATTGTGTTTATTGTTGACGACATCTTTGTCCAGCCACTTCTCCCATGCGCGGGTCGGCTTCTTTCCTAAGTGCGCCTCGTGGGGTGTTATTTCTATTGTTTCGTGGTACGTTTCATTGATACATGTCTCAATTAATCCGACGTATCTTGACCACTTGCTATGCTGGTCGTGTACCAGGATCCTGAATAGATTTCCCAGTTGGCGGTTAATCCTTTCCGCTAAGTTCGCTCGAGGATTCCTTATCGCCGTATATCTTGGTTGTATTCCCAGCTCCTCGAGACCTTTAACCCATTTTTCGGCGGTAAATTGCGTGCCGTTGTCGGTTAAAATGACTTTCGGTCGTCCAAACTTCGTACAGTAGTCGTTGATTCGTCGTAGTGTCGTGGTGGTTGTCGCTCTTCTTAGTGTGAATAGTTTGACAAACTTTGTGAAGTTGTCCACCATGACAAGTAAGTATTTGACACCTCCTGTACCCGTTGGTAAGGGTCCATAGTAATCGACGCTTACGATGTCACCCCTAGCTGATGGTATCATGGCCTTTGTTCCGCCAAACAGCATCCTGTTGTTCGTATCCTTGTACCGTTGGCATGAGTCACAAGTTTGGATATATACTTTCACTTTCTTGATCAAGCTGTCAATCGTGAAGTGCTCCTGTAACATTTTTATACACCTTTTTGGGCCTAGGTGTCCGTACATTTGGTGTATCTCTGCAATTAGATCCTTCGACACGCTGTCAGGAATGTATAGTTTCCATTCGCCACGTTGCCGTCGGTACATCTTATCATTAACAATTTTATAAAATTTACCCAATTTATTATCTACATCGTTATTCTTAATCTTATCTATAAGCGTTCCGAGTTTGGCATCTTCATTTTGGTATTTGCCGATACCTCTAATTATTTTACCTAATTGTTGACTCATTTTAATAACTAGGTGATTAATCAAATATTCGTGCGTTTCCTCGTTTGTCTCGTGTTGTTCCGTGTCAGCCGGGTATCTACTCAGTATGTCCGCAACGACATTATCCTTACCTTTGCAGTGGATAATGTCGAAATTGTACTCCTGTATGGCGAGAATCCATCTTGTAATTCTGGAATTGTTTAAGTGACACTTGTGCATGAATGTTAATGCTTTATTGTCGGTGATTATCGTGAGTGGCTGGCCAAGTATGTACATACGAAACTTATCCAGACATCTAACGATACTTAGGAGCTCTTTCTCCGTCGTGAAATAATTGCGTTCAGCTCCCTTAAATGTCTTGCTTGTAAAAGCGATCACGCCGATTTCTCCTTCTTCATCGATCTGGTAAAGCTGGCCACCATACGCGAAATTACTAGCGTCACACTGAATATAGTATCTTTGGTTCGGCCGTGGGAACCGTAGAGTTACTGTGTCTATAAATAAATTCTTGACTCTCTGGAAACACTCGTCCACTTCCCTTGTCCATGAAAACTTTCGTCCCCCTTTCAGCAGTTCATGTAAAGGTTGCGTTGTTTCTGCGTATTTACTCGAGAATCTATTATAAAAATTGGTAAGACCAAGGAAACCTTTGAGTTGTTTTGTATTCTTCGGTGCTGGGAAATCCATAATCGCCTTTACCTTGTCATCAGTTGCTTGTATCCCTTTTGTTGTAAGGCGATAACCAAGGAAGGAGATTTCTCGTCTGAAGAATTGTGACTTGGTGAGGTTGACAGTTATATTTGCTTTATTGAGGTTGTTTAGCAACGCTTCTAAATGATTTAAGTGTGTTTGTATATTATTGGAGTAACACAAGCAGTCGTCCACGTAGATGACCGTGTTCTTCTTGACCTCCTCCTCGAGGGCTACATCCAATCCACGTGTCAACGCCGCAGAGCTGGTGCTAAGTCCAAATGGTGTCACTGTGAATCGGTAGCACCTTCCCTCATGCATAAACGCAGTGAAATCCCTACACTCTTGTTTTAATGGGACTTGCCAGAAGCTACTGGATAAATCGACTGTCGACAAGTACTGCATATCACCACATCTAGCCAATATCTCATTTACCGGGGACACTCCTTCGTAATCGGGCACGGTCACGCTGTTCACTTTCCTTGCATCAAGGCATAGGCGAACCCTCCCATCATTCTTGATAACTGTCACGATTGGGTTGACGTACGGGCTGGCGCAACGTTCGATTACTCCATATCGTAACATCCGGTTAATCTCCTCGTTCACCTTGTCTCTGTAAGCAAGCGGCACATGCCACCCTCGTTGAAAGTAAGGTGTCCTGTCCGTAACGTGAAACTCGTGCGTGTAACCCTCTATTCTTCCCGGGCACTCCCTAAAAACATTCCGGTTCCTTACCAAAATCTCCTTCAGGCGTTGCAGTATTCCTTCATCCACGCAGTCTATGCTCCCAATCTTTTCATCGATGCATCGCAGTACTTCCTCTTCTTCTTCACTGTTTATCACGTCAATATTCATGATTGGTATAATGTGCTCCCCATCATCAGTGTCGCTTTCTAAACTAATTACTTTGTTTCCGATGTCGAGGCGACACCCAACTTCTTGTAAAAAACTAATTCCTAGTATACACGGTTTCACTAATTCTGGTATTATCAAAAACACACATTCATATCGGATACTATCAATCTCAATGTCACACAATATTTGTCTCTTAACTAATTTGGATTTATTTCCTACAGCACTTATTATAGATGTATTTGTTACGGGTAGTGTCTCATATCGTCCTATACTCTTCTTATGATTATTAAACCACGTCTCCGATAATCCGTTGACGAGGGAACCAGTATCAAGCAAGGCTTCCACAATTACATCATTATTAAATTTAATAGTAATCTCGGGACATTTCAATATTTGTTTATTGATAATCTCGTCGTCCTCTTGTAGTAGGTCCTTTCGTAAATCAGGTAATACTATATTTACATTCTCACTCGGAAGTAAGTCGCTTAAAAATTCTATCTTCTTCCCTCGTTTGCCGTATTTTTTTGTTTGTTATTGTTGTCGCTGTTACCGCTCGCCCTTGGGGTAGTGTCAACGACCGTCCTACTCGGTCCCGCCTCTGCCGGCGTAAACTGCACCGTATTGACGTATGGTTTGTTGTCATAACGACCCCTTGGCTGCCGGTCACTTTCACTTTTGTTATAATGTGTCTCCCTTTCTCTCGGGTTGTTTTTTCCTTCGTTGTAGGGTCTATAATGTGGCCTGCGAGTGTTATCTCCGCTTGACTGTATACTTGTAAATTCCGTAATCAACGCTTCGAAATTTGGTATACTTGTGATACCACGTGTGACCACGGCGAGCTGCAAGTCCTTACCAAAGTGGCGAGCTAGTTTTCTGATCAGCTGAGTGTCGGTTAATGCTGGTGACAGTTGCCGACTTCCAGTAAAATCCGTTCTACATACTGGACAGCTGTGATTGGTCCATTCCACTCATATCTGCCGTACTCCAGCTTGTCGCGTATATTGTCCTGGCGTTCTTGACCCCAGTACTTCAAGGTGAAGGCTTCTTTAAATTCTTCGTACGTGGAGATTTGATTCCGTATGACACGCCACCATATTCCAGCGTCCATCTCCAAGTGTCTCCCGATCCATTTAATGTCACCGTTGTTGTAGTACTGTTCCTGGATCTCTGACAATTCCTTCAGGAACTCCATTGGGAACCTGTCAGTGCCGTTGTACTTTAATTCTGTATGTGTGTGTCCGTTAATTCTACTGATTATTCCCGACTCACCTTCAATTAGCTGACGCTGTAGTCGTTCTATCTGGGACTTTAATTCGTTGATACGAGTGGTTTTCTCTCTGGTGCTCTCATCTACCTCACTGATCTTCTGCTGCATTGTGTTGTTTACGTCTCCCTGTTCCTGTTGTAATTGTCTTACTGTTTGGAATAGTTCGACTCTCAATTCCTCCTGCTTCTTGTGATTTTCTTTTGCGTGTGTCTCTACTCTGTTGTGGATCTTTTTGATGCTTGTTTGAGTATTTTGGGCAACACTCTTTAGTTCCTGTCGGTCTAATTCTCTTGTTTCTCGTACCTTTTCGAATTTCTTGTCGGTGTCGTCCTTTAACTCTTTTATGATCTCGTTCTGCTGCTTCTGAACCTCGTCTATCTTCTTGTCACAATTATTTATGTATTCACGCATTTCTGCGTGAATTTGTGTAAAGTTTTCATTCTGCTTTTCAAACTTTTCTTCTAGTTTCTCGAATTTTTCATTAAAATTTTCATTCTGCTTCTCGAATTTTTCATTAACATCTCTTCTAATCTCTATAAAATTTTCATTCATCATCTTAAGCCTTTCACTCTGTGCCCGCATGAGGTCCATAAGTGAACGCATTGTTACTTCTTCCTGCGGTTGTTGTTGCGACTCCTGTCCCCGCGCTCTGACGTCTGACGTCTCCTCAGTCATTTGTGAATAGGTTGGTGATTCCTCTCGTTCGACATCAGGTACTCCCTGTTGGTTATTAATGTCAAAATTCATGGAATCTGTGCTACTGGTCGTCATTTTTGCAGCCTTACTCCGCGGTAACATTCAGTCCCAGTCCAACTAGCTTCACACTAATAATATTTGTTCTTACAACTACTAACATGAAATATTAATATATATATATGCTTATCCTATCTCTACTGCCTGCTCTTTGCCCCACGTTGGGCGCCAAATACAACGATGTGGGGTTTTATGCTATTACGCTACTGAATTAATTAATCTGTGATTGCCGAGCCCCACGTTCTTTGGGAGCCAAATACAACGATTGCCACGTGTTGGGCAGTCAATTATGCTAACAATAATGAATTAATTAATCTGTGATTAATTAATTATGTAAATATACTAATTTGCATAATGAGCTCGTGTAATCACTCAATTAGGTGCTCATATCAACTGAACTGATTGAAACTAAATAATACGTTAATTCCTTTACGTTAGCATAACTCTTGCATGGAGACTCTAGTTGTTGTATTAATAAATAGAAAAAAAAACTACTATAAATCACTTAAATGCCATTACTTTCTTGTTCTGAGGTAATTTGACAATGATGAACGCAAATATTCTGGATAAAATAAACACTTATTTATTTAACATCATATCATTAAATAAAGAGATTTCAATATATAAAATATGGATGATTCCTGTAAATACATTCATAAACTCATAAAAGAACATAAAAGAACACATGTATATACATCAAATTACAATGTGAGTCCAATACGTTGTTTGCTGGAAAACATACACATACATATATAATATAATCGATATATAGAAACACAAATAGTCAAACAATAAATCTTATACTAATGCGTTCATCGTTTGCCTCAGATGGATGGCGTTAATTATGTTTATCATGTTTAATTTAAATGCTCAAGGGGTGTTTCTTGAAAAAGAGACAGGACAGTAGAGTTCTTATGATAAGAATAGCATAAAGATTACTTGTTAGACGAATTATCCGATATCTCCATCGGCGTAACTCCTCTTCTCTGCTGGTCCATGTGTGGGAAGCTGAGAGCTGTGATGTCACTGGCACTTAACACACGCGAAACAGATTCACTCGCGCTGTGTGTGTATTCTGTTGATTCGGCTGTTACTGTGCGAGTCATGAAATTATGTGTCGTGAAGATAAGTTCATCGTTAACTATGGTGTATATATATATGTCTGTCTATTGTTAAACTTCTGGTATGTGCATAAATGTTTAGTGTCTTTGATGCCGTGGTGTAATTGTTCCAAATGATATTGTATCGCTCCGCCGCACTGTATACCGTTACGATTTCGTCGTCCGGTATTACATCAACGATAGTTCTACGCGTCGGTTATTGATGAAAGTGTGATTGGTTAGTTCAGTTCTGAATTTGAGTAGAATAAAGAACTCTATAATTGTTAAGCACTGGCGTATGTCGCATGTTTTAGACACTGTAGGTACACTATTACCGGATACGCGCCAATATCGAAATGTCTAAGTCTCTTAGTTATATGTCGCGTGGCAAAGTTTCAAAGTCCCACTGCCGTCCGTATGTTAATCGAACTTTGACGACCGATTGTTGAAAGTTATAAATAGACTGTTTAAAAGTACGTGAAGACTGCTCAAAGTATATGATTGAAAATTTATGAAAGACTGTCCGACTGACTGACTTCCCGCGTGCCCTGCAAACAGTTTTTATCAAGCATCGTTGACCACAATGCATCCTTCTGGAAAAGACGCCCCAAGTCGAACCTGATAGGACAGAAGATCTCCTACCCTTAAGCCAGAGTGTCGTTCTTCACTTCTCATTCGACGTTCCCGTTGCCATGATGACGACGGTCCTCTCGACCTGTTCTCTGGGTAGATGCTGGGTTGTGATTGGATATCCTGTCTCCCCACAAGTTCGCGTCGAAAGCCTCCGTACTCTTTTCCTAGAACAGGAGCAATTTCATGGTCGTCCATCAAGTCTTTGTCTAAGCGTACTCCGGATCTCGCTGCAGTTCTCACGCAAACAATGTGTCGTATTTTGTTATTGTTTCGCTGTGTACGACCCCTTTTCCGAATGCTGTCCTGGCGCAGCGTGACGTCGTTTCCAAAACGGCACTCCTTCTCCTTGTCGTAAATTTCCGTTGTCGCCAGTAAGACGTTCCCCTGCTGTGTACAAGTTCGATTCTATTCTTTTAGGTATCGATGTCCGTTCTCATATAGGGTACGTACTATTGTGTGTCTTACACCCTTTTCTTATTTCTGGTACACTTCAAATTATCCCGGCAGTGTGTCCGTCACAGTTTCACTATAATTGGTACTTGACACAGTTTCTTTTATCTTACATTTGCAGGCTGTAAATCTCGTGTTTGAGTCGAGTCTGTCACGGCCAACCTTGTTCCCTATTGTAAAGCTATATGAAGCGTATTTGTATTGCCCGAAGCAAACGTTCACTTGACACCTCGTCACACAGTTTCTTTATTTATTGCTCGTGGCCTGCGTAGGTGTGTCTTGCTGAATGTAACGTCTTTTCGGTCATACTAAAATTTTTAATTTTTTGGTTGTTACAGAGAGTATACCCTGCCACGTGCCTGAGAAATCTCATTTCAGCCGCTTGGATGCGACTGGGCTGGCCTTTCGTTAAAGTCCAATTTTCAGACCCATAAATAAATTTTTATAACGTAAATCCATATTGTATGCATTAAACTTAGTGGAGCTATGGAAACGCAACTGGTGCTGTTGAAGAAGCTCCAATGTGTTGTTGCAGATATATTTCCCTTTTTTCCAATTACTGCAAGGGTACAGTTTCAATTTAATATGGGTGTCTCTTTAAGAGTGCATTTACGATTAATAAGTCTTATTTGTGAGTACGATTATTTATTTTTGAGTTATCCAAAGAAGTTAATATTTAAAGACATGTTTTCATTTTGTACGTAACAGTTATAGATTCAGGAAATTCTTACAGCCTACCAACGTTGAATTAGAAATGACATAATCGGACTACTTTGATTTAGCAATCTGACTGTTCCTTACGATTTCTGTTCATGCCATGTTACCAATAATCTGAAGAATCGTAAAGTCCATAACTTCGTTTGAAAAAGATTTGTTTGTCAAGAGAGGCGTTTGAAACCTCTTGGGAAGATTATCAGTCAGTATGTTTTATAGTGTATACGTGTTTCAGGCTTTTCTTCCCTCTTTGCTACCATTAAACTCTACTTTGTACATTTTACGGGTCTTCACAATTGTTTTTTTTTTTTTTTTTTAAATGCCAAGTGTACTGAGAAACGTTCTTGTCCCAATTCGGTTCCCTTATTCAAAGCAATGGGGTGGGGAGAAAGATGATTTGGTATAAAGGAGGGGGTGTTGTATAATAGGAGTCCTGTAGAATGCAAACTGAATGAAGTAAAGTAAATATTTATAATTATTTTACCTCAAGATTTTTTCCCTTATGTAGAACATGTTTCGGGAAACTTATTGTTCCCATCTTCAACCTTCTAAAATTCAAATCAATTTATTTAATAAATATACATAATTATTACTTGAAGGAAAGTATATAGGATGTGTAGCTATATTATGACCGTGTCTTACCATAGTTTAACGAAACAGTCTCCATAACATAATGGAACTCTCAAGGAAGTAGAAGAAGAAGGAGACCAAAGATTACCTGGCGAAGGACAGTGGAAAAGTAACTGGAGACTTCGAATAGCCGTGGGAACAAACAAACAGAGGTTTGGTTTCCCCAAGTTGACGCGAATATAATGAATTCGTAGTGGCGTTATGCTTCACATAGAAGTCAAAGGAACGGGAGAGCAAGAGAGAGAGAGAGTGAGAGAGAAAGATTTACAAAATTCGTCTACTTTTTTCGACACTCTGGGGGAGGGATCCTGTCGCGTTCGTCCCCTCCCCTCGTAAATACGTCCCTGATCGACTTATAATTGGTTTTCTGCGTTTCGTTAAGTACTATGTACGATGAGTTTCATTGTTTTTTATGGAATATTCATCATAATCAAAACTCAACATCATAGCTTGTATTTATAGAAGCTGATTGTTTGTATTTCTTTTCACTGTAAAATTCTTAAACATGATTGTTTAGCTTTTCACAGATGACAATAGAGGTTTACATGTCACTTATTGTCAAGTTAAATACATACTGAAATAACGTATCGAGGGATCTGTGTGTCAGAAGTCAGAAGTGACAGAACTAAACACGTTTTCCTACTGACCATGTTGACTGCGTAATTTCACTCACACTTTCTTGTTATACATTACAGATAACCTTTGTGTGTTTTCCTCCGTAACAGACACAAAAAATTTATAACTGAATAAAACTATGCAATCTAGTTATGCACTGCATATTATTAACGTAGACCCGCAGGTTAAAAATACGATAACGCTTGCAGCAGACGAGTGGTAAGTGATTAGCCAGATGACCTTGACTCTTGGCAAGGACTTAATTATTTCTGGATGAACTGTACGGGGGGGGGAAGATGATTTGGTATAAAGGAGGGGGAGTTGTATAATAGGCATAGGCGTGTCCAACGATGGTGCCACCGGTGCCGTGGCACCACCACTAGATTGAGAATTTTTGTTTTTTTTTACGTGCAGAATATGTTTTTACGTAGAAACTGCATAATTTCCGTGACAGCACTCCTATTAAACCGATAAATATATGAATCTAATCAACTTTAATTTCGTATAGCTTTTGCCACATAATCTGGCGTCGGCCGTCGCGTCGGGAAGCGGCTGCATGAATAGTGTAGTTGCCGTGTTTTTAGGCCTTACTCAGCGCCAGGGTGGTGGCGCCAGCTATCGCGTCCAGTCATACTGAGACGAGAGACTCAGTCGGCCAGTGGCGTTAGTTTGGGTACAAGACAGTACTGTTCATTATGTTATTTAATAATGTGGAATAAGCTTATTTTTATGATGTATAAATGGCTGATTAAAAAACCCGAGCCCACCAAGGATTTGGACACTCAACCACAAACCGGTAAGTTATTTTCACTATATTTTGTAATATACTTCTTACAGCCATGTCTGTCTTGTAATGTATTACTTTCTTCTTGCTTAAATATTTCGATTATTAATTTTGTTTTTGCTAAATTAATCCAAAATTAAAATTAAATTTACTAACTTTTTTGTATGTGAGTGAATAATAGTGTACAATATATTGTACACTATTACTCACGTGCCCCTAACATTCAATTTTGTTTATATTTTCAATAAATGGCCATCCACATATTACGAAGCGTCAAGAGGGAAAAAGATTTGTAGGCTATAGTAAATTGTACAGCATAGTATAATTTAAAGCGATAAAAATATGCCTAAGCCTAAGTGTATGTTACCTTTTCAGATGCTGTTGCTGGTCCCAGTTCGGAAATTATTTATAATGATGATGATGAAAAAAAAGGATGATGTCGGTGAGCCAGTGAAGAGAGCAGCTGAGCCCGATGATCCTTGTCAAGACTTGCCAAAGAACAGGCAAGAAAAGTCAGCTAGGATTTCTCGTGGACCATACCAACCACGAATTTCAAACTACCCTACAAAAGAAGTTGGTAAGGGGAAAAAATCTAGGAAAAGATCGTTTAAACCCAAATGGTTCGAAAATTACAAATGGCTGGAGTACAGCGTAGCAAAAGATGCTGCTTATTGTTTTGCTTTAAATGACAGTTCACTTCCTGGGTTAGTTGAAAATGCGTTTACAACAACAGGGTTTAGTTTTTGGCATAAAGCTAATGAAATGTTCAGAGCCTATGAAAAAAGTAGATGCCATGTACAGAGTATGGTTGGCTGGGAAAATTATGTTACTAGCAAACCAGTTGATGTAATGTTGGATGATGCTAAGGAAGTTGAACTAAAAGAGAAGGAGAAAAAACGCCTAGAAAATCGTGAGTACATGTCGCGGCTTTTCGATATTGTCCGTTTGTTGGCTAAAGGTCGAAAACCTCTTAGGGGACAGACGAGAGCGAGGATAGTACAGAGAAAGGTCTTTTCCTGGAAATTGTTGGTATCTTGCAAAAATATGACCCTTTTTTTCAAAACTACTTAAAAAATGCTCCTAAGAACTGTACTTATCTTAGCAACCTCATTCAAAATGACATTTTATCGTCACTTAGAGCAGTGATACTGAAAACTATAAGTGATGAAATCAAGGGACAGCCCTTTGCAGTTATTGGCGATGAAACATCTGACGTGAGCCATCACGAGCAATTAGCAGTCGTGTTTCGCTACATACTGAAAGGAAATGCATATCCTGTCGAGAGATTGGTGTCCTTACAGCGATTGAAGTCTACTGATGCGGAAAGCATATTTAAGGTAATAAACTGTGTGCTGTCTGAAGTAGGTGTGCTGTGGAGAGATGTAGTTTGTGTGTGTTTTGACGGGGCTTCGGCAATGGCCTATGAATTTACCGGAGAACAGGCCAGATGTAAAGAAGTCAATCCATCCATAATGTACGTGCACTGTTATGCACATTGTTTGAACCTTGCCTTGGTAAGTGCCTGCACAAGTCACAAGGAAAATCCAATTATTTTCGACTGCTATGGAATAGTCCAGCTAGTTTTTAACTTAATCGAAGGTAGTCCAAAGAGGCACGCAGTCTTTGAGGATATTGTCAAACAAACTACAATAAAACTAAAGACTCTAAAATCCCTTTCAGACACTAGATGGGCCTGCCGTTCAGAAGCGGTGTCTGTTATTTATGTTCAATTAAACGAAATTGTAAAAGCCATTGAAGAGCGTACGGAATCTACTTCCGATTCAAAAATTCGGACCCAAGGTAAAGGTATTTTGCTACAAGTAAAATCTTTTAATTTTATTGCGTCTTTGCAAATTATGCATCCCGTACTTCAGCTTGTGGTGAAAGTGAGAAAAGCTCTGCAAAGTCCTAAAATAGACCTTTGCCAAGCAGTTGAAGATGTTGAAAGCCTAGCTCTTGCTTTGGTAGAAATGAGAAATAGTGAAGAAGAGTTTGAGGATATTTTTATCAAAAGAAAGGAAATCTGTAGTACATTAGATGTTCAAATCCCTAATGTTCGGAAAAGGAAAGTATCAGTCCTCTTAGAAGACACTAGTTGCCCTTCTTCTGCTTTCTGCGCAGACACAAAAAAAGAGGAATTGAAACTGTTCAGTTACAATCCTGTTTTGGACCGCCTTGTGGAAAATCTAAATTCTCGATTTGCTCAAGAAACAAAAAACATTATCTCTACCACAGGGAAACTGATGGGATTAAATCTTAATGATTGTTACAAGTGTGAAAGTAAGGACTTCGAAATTCTCGCAAAACAATTCAATTTCAATGCTGCAGAACTAGAGGCAGAATTTAAGCTGTTGAAATCAAAGAAGCGTGGAGAAACTGATTCAAAATTTCCGCCTAAAAGTGTTCCGGACTGGATTAACTGGTTATCGAAGTTCCAGCAAAGTTCAACCTTTGAAAACTTTAGTGCTGTTATTAATAAATTTTCCACGATGCCTGTAACTAGCTGTACAAGTGAAAGAACCTTCTCAAAGCTGAGTATCATAAAATCCAAGCTCAGATCTACGATGTGTCAAGATCGTTTGGAAAACTTGATGATTCCGTTTGTGGAACAAGAACTGGCTGCTAACGCAAGAACATGTGATGTAATTGACAACTTCAAAAACAGTGTTGCATTCGACCGTCGGATGACACTGTAATGTAATGTAAAATATTTCCTTACTTTTACATTTTGTTCTGGACACTACTAACTATTAAATACTACACTTGAGCCTGTTGCAGCTTTATTTGTCTACAGTACAAATTTATCAATTTTTCAATTCTGTGTTTTTTTTTCAGTAATATTGTACATTGGATATAAATAAATATTCTAAAAATCAAAGTTGTTTCCGTTTTGTTATACAAATTAACCAGATAGGCTAACTGGATCATTCATTAAAAGACAAAATTCGTCTAAATTGATATTTCTAAAGCTACTTTGTTAAACATGTGTGTGTTGTCAACTTTTGATCGGTCCGGTAAGTGCAAAGAGTTGAGTCCCTTAAAAAAGTAAAAATTTATATAAGGCCCTCAAAAAACCTCGCTCTTCAAAATGTTTTTTATGGCCTCCAGATAGCATTAAAACACGTTTTTAAGCAATAAATTTTCAAAAATCTTCCGGGGGAGGACCCCCCCCCGGAAGCCATTCTTGGCACCACCACTACTGAAGTCCTGCACACGCCTATGATAATAGGAGTCCTGTAGAATGCAAACCGAATGAAGGCCGATTTCAATGCACGTTTCGCACTAATCTGTTCGCTTTTTCTCAAACGAATGTGTATTTAGCATCAATGAATATAAATAACTCTGAAATGTAAATTTTAATTTATATCTATTGTAGCATGACAGATAATGCCAATAATTCTGAATGGTAGAATGATCAATAAAAATAAAATAAAAACAGTTTAAAATCCGAGAAAGCAAAATAAAATAAAAAATTAATAAAGAACCACCGTGAAGTATAATCATAGATTAAAGTAAAAGTTCATTTAAAACCAATGGTACAATGAGCGATGAATCATCAAAGTAAAATGCAAAACTAAGAATATAGAAAAAGGAAATACCTAGGTAGGATAGGAGTAGGTAAGGAAGAAACCCAAAACATGACAACATCCACAAGAAGAAAAGGAAATACTTGTATAAGGAACATGAAGAAGAGGAGGAATCAATGAAGAAACAAGAACAAGACAGCATCCACAAGAAGAAGGAGTGCTCTTATAAAAAACCCAAACCCCAAAAGAAAATGATAAAATTAATCACAAATGAAAGTATAACAAAATATTAAATTCAGAAACCATGTAAAATAAATGTAAGCCAAAAGTGTATAAAGTAGAATTGAAAGTGAACCAATGTGAAATAATTATATAATACCAAAAGACTAACTTTCATTATCTTCTATAAATAGATTTCTGGATTTTAATAAAACTATAAAACTATTTAGAAATAAAATCCAAGAATAACAAGGGGATGAGTGCAAGTTTTTGTATTATAATAAATAAACCTTATGTGTAAATATTGCAGTTCACAAACTAAGTAAATTGTGAAATAATACAACTTTGAAGTGTTTATTTGTGTCCATGAATAATAATAAAATAAAATATTATCATGACTGATAATACTGGTGTTTCTGAATAACAGCTGCCACTCTTAATATACAACATTCAGTAGAATGATAATACATAAAACAAGAGCAGGGCATATAAAAAGTGAAGTGTTAAAATATCATTACCCCAATATCAAAAAACAGATTAAAACTGAAATAGAACCTAGTATAAGAAATAGAGTATATGATGGAAGGACCAAGATGTTTTGTTTATTTAGAATAAGTTACTGATAATAATTAAGTATAAAATGTCAGAGTTCAATAACATTCTTTAGTTATAAAATATTTATTGTATTACTAATATTAATTAAGTGTAAAATGTCTGAGTTTGAAAGATCATTGTTAATGTCAATTATGTATTATGTATTAAGAGTATAAATTATATACTAATTGTTCTTTTGTTGAAATAAGAAAATGTTAATTAATGTCATGATAGAATAGAAAGTCAGAGAGGGTACAAACAAAATGTATTATTTAAAAACTTTGTATGTAAAAACTGTTAGAAATCTAGGCCAAATGTTAAAACTAAACAGCACCAAAATTGATAAAATAAGTACAGAAAAACAATTAAACTGATGGGATTTATATAAGATAAATCAGTCATAGAGTCATGTAATTAGAAATATAAGTAAGAAAGATTTTGTCAAAAGATAGCAAGAATTATTGTTAAAAATGCAAAAGTAAAAACTGAAAATTTAGAGAGGGGAGTCACATATTAATGTATAATATTTTAAAAGATAACCAATTAATCTAATTACAAGAAATTAAGGGAAGATAAACCTTTTATATCAATCTGAGATTTAATACAATCATTAATATAACGTGTAAAATGGCAACATTTTCGAAAAGGACAGGAAGTGAATTTTAAAACTTACAATTTTCAAAATGAGGTAAAAATACCATTTTAGATCAAAAACTTAATAAAACTACATTATTTGGTATCAAATCAAGCAGAATGAACTGAAGAAAAAGATTATGTATTTAATAGTTAATAAATTTGAATAATAGAGAAAATATAATCCGTTATATAATGTAACATTCTCACATGCACAGGATGCAAAATAATTTTGAAACAATGGATAGCTAATATTAATTTGGCTAAGACTTTTGGACAAGACGAAGGAAGTTAGTTAGTTCATTATTAGATATTGTGAAGTACACTTGACACGAGCTCTTAAGCATTTTAACCTAGTAGCTGATACATAAATGGCGTATAGCGACAAGCCTAGCCTGAAGTGAAAAACGCGAGTTTTGTAAAAACACCTTCTAAAAGTAAATTCAGTGAAACAAACACCAACAAACATTAAACTAACTTCCAACAAGAACAGAACACAGTGAATACACCATTTAAACGATTTAAACATTAATAACACATCACAAAACAAACAGTGCCATTTTCGACCTAACATACGAAAGTGAAACTTAACTTTACAACACTTTTTATCGAAGTGGAACACTACAACTTAACCAGGAACACTCCACCAACACAAGAAGGAATAATCACAGCAGCAGGAACGAGAAATCGCAGAGAAAGCAGCTTTTATTGAACGCAGAATTAGCGAGGTGTATTCATCCTGCATCTGAACTCGAAGCGGCCATCTTTCTTCTTCCCACAATCCAATGCAACATTGCCAACTCGACAGGACGGTTCGCAAATTTCTATACTCACTTATATATTGAATTTCATATATGTATTTTAATTTTTAAGTTGATATATTATTGTAATGTTATACTTTCCTTACGTTGCCCTTTTTCTCTGACTATCTCTGAAATAACTGTTAAAAGAACCCGATAATAAATAATTGTAAACAATCTTGATACACCCTAAGAATCGATCAATCAATCGATAGTAAATCGATTAAATAAACATTTGTCAATAAAATCCATGAATTACTATAAAATTGAATATCGTTTATTTCTATTTAATAATTAGTATAAAATATAATTTTAATTGAGCAGAAACTACCAGAATTTCACCACTTAGAAGGAAGATAACCTCCAAATAGGAAAGTTCACCTATCGATTGTTATTGGAGACAATCTTATTAACTGGTGAAAGGAATTACAAATACAGAAAAAGACATAATTACATTAATATAAATAACCAGAAGTTCGGAACACCACGAAACATAATTAAATAATTAATATTTAATTAATTTAAAATAAAAAAATATATAAACAAACAAATTTTTTAATACACAAACAAATTAACAAATCGAAAAATATAAATTTGTTACACTATTCTTGAAGCTAGGCTCCACAGACGGACTATCTGTATGTAAATACTTCAAATAAAAAATGTTTTATTCTCTATCCGGTGGCAGAGTATAATTTTTTAAACTCCAAAATTATAATTACCTAAAGAGTAATAAAAAAATAAAATTTGAAGTGTTAGGGAACTTTATGAAAATATAACCTTCTATCTTAAACAGTACCGGATTTAAGGTTTTTGAGGCACTAGGCCTAGTTTTCTGAGCCCCCCCCCCAGTTTTTTATTGTTTCTAAATGACCATCCCTGTAATTTTTTTAGCTTACCTTTGTAGGCTCCACTAGCCGTGAATGTTCATGTTCATGATGAATATGTTTAGTGTACGGATTGAATTCCATGTTCATAAAGTTTTCACACCAATAAATATCAACGAAACAACACGCTGACCACCATACAAAGCTAAAAACCTTCTTAACATTTAGAACAAAATGAAAACATAACCTCAAATCGCAAACCGTTCAGTCAAAACGCAGATAAAGAATGATAACAAACAAGGGTGGTACCACGGTCATGTAAATTCGGGGGGAATATAGCTGACGTTCAAAATTCGCATGCGCAGATTAGTTTTCAAGGATGCCAACGTCTTAAAAATAAGCGCCCAATATTTGAATAAGAACTGTCATCCATTTGTATTATTAAGAAAAATTTATCATTTAATTTCAAAAAATCATACTTAAATAAATCAAAGTGCCTCCTACTTTTATAAAAATACTTCTGTTAAAAAAAATATCTGTAGCTTGCAGCCCCCCCCCCCCCCCAAAGCCCGCGGCCTAGTGGTAAATCCGGCACTGTCTATTCCTGAAGCTAGGCTCCACAGACGGACTGTCTGTATGTGTATACTTTAAATGTTTTGCTTTATTACTTTTATTCTTTATCCGATGACAGAGTATAATTTTGATCATTACAAAATCATAGTTACCTAAAAAGAATCAAAAAAATAAAGTTCGAGGTGCTAGCGAACTTTATCCTTTTTCTACAGGATTCAACAAATGCGGTGTGTTTTTGAACAATACATTATTCAATATATTGTTACGACGGTCTACTCGATCGTCGTAGGTACAGTGGAAACAAAATAAGTACAAGACACCAATTAAGTCACTAATCACACCTTTAATTGTTACAGTAAAACAGTTCGTAATTAACAACACAGTGTCTACAACAAATCAAATGAAAATTGTTCACACGCAATAAAATGTCCACTAATATTAGAACTCAATTGTATTACAATTATACCGTCCGAATATAAAACGCAACACTTCACTAATAACTACTTGAACGTACACAGTAATAACTCGAACCGCTCTGTAAACATATCGGACTAATACTCACGAACCGCACAGTCAAAAATTCGCCTCATACTAAACTGAACGTCGTTTGAGTACCGGTATTTATAGCTAGTCGAATATCTACGTATTATAGACGATTCCTAATTGCGTTGTAGCGTGCGTATGAACTACGTAATTAACTACGGCCTTGACACAGGCCGAGCGCCCGAGCGAAGCCCGGCACAGTCGAGAAGATTCTCGCAAAATGCGTCTAGTAGCACGTACACCACACGCTTACATTCTGGATCTCTCTGGAACGTTCGATAAACACGTAGATTGTTCTGTGACGTCGTAACAATATATTTAAACGAATCCGTATGTAAGTGCGAAAAAATACTGTAAGATGGATGTTTGCGTCGAAGATCAGAGACTATATTCTTAAGGCAAATGTAGCAGAGGACGAGGTGAATATAGACTTCTTGTGGTGAGAGTTTGATGACGACTATGTGGGAGGGGTCTAGAGGCCTTACAATCAACTAGAAAAAACTGAATATACGGTTGTAGTTGGCAAACTAATGACTTCCATTTGGGAACAGGTATTATAACAGGTATTATAACAGTAGAAGATAGTGTTATTACTAGCCGGGCTGTTAGGCCGTGGTCGACTGTTATTGCAGACAGACGTTTCGACCCCATCATCGGAGGGCATTTCAGTGTATTTCAGTGTCGGAAAATGTTTGGCAAGGTGTCCATCAATTCACCCCAGTACTGAGGTAGAGACTGGCCCTGAGAAAGCCTACTTAAATAAACGTTTCAAACAAACCAGGACGATCTAAGCTCTGAAATGCAGCATCAATTAAGGAACTGCGTAGTAGAAGATAGCTTCGGTTTCTTTTAACAGTAAAAACAATTACCTTTCAACAGTGGGAAGCTATACCGGCGATGAGACAATTAAACGACTTGCAGAGTAATGAAATTAGAGTGTTCAAGACGACTCTAAACGGTAGCGTGTTATATGGAGCGAAACTATGGAAGTAAACCGGAGGAATAAAAGAAAGAGATTAGTTGGAAATGGACTACCGGAGGCGGTGATTGAATGGTCTACCGACTACGATGGACAAAGTCAGGATTTAAGAGTTACAACGAAAAATCGACAAAACGAATACATTGGTATGACCACCTAAACAGAATCCGGATGAGAGATGGGAAAATGGTATGGGAATATACTCCACCCACAAGGGAAAAGAGGAATAACAACTTGTTCTGGAAAAGCAGATGTTGAAGATACCATGGGACTGATTAATGAAGAATGAATGAAGATGTATTTGACAAAGTCAGGTGGGAACTAATAGGATGTGATAGGCGGCGACAGCATTACCATGATGGCACACGGCGGTGGTCGTGTGGGTTAAATAATCGTGGCTCCAAACGTGAAGTACACAAACCGGGATAAATGTCGCCCAACCCTCTACACTCGTAATGGTCAGGGGCGAACAGGACCGTCGAATAAGTTGGTTAATCTCTTAATTTTGAAGCTGTTTTATATTATTTTTGTGAGCTGTGTACACTAATATAGTAGGAGCTCTTTTTTAAATATACAAACAGGTGTATTACACACCATTCGGGTATAGGTTTGAAATATGAAATATAGGAAAATCAATTCAGTCAATAAGTATCTTCTAAACAATGTTTCTATAACGTGTATTTTTATTGTGTTATTATCGTTTACTTTAATCGAACTGATTTCAGCAGGATGTTATCATGCGTTTTTCAGCCACTTTAAAGATAGTAATGTCGATTAGTCTTAACTTGTTTTTTCTTTTGTTGAAGCCGACCTGACACCGGACTCCCCCCATCCAAATTCTAGATACGCCACTGGTAATGGTAGACCGACAGTAATAATTAGGTCGGTTTTTGTTATACTGTATAATGAAACCACAAACAAAAGAACTATCACTACTAAGAAGGGTCTACACATCTTGCTATGCATTTGTTCAGGCAGTCACTGCCCTTCATCTGGCTTGACAGACTGTTTTCTCTTCATTTGTTTCGCTACTTCGTGCGGTATGGCTCCATTTTATCCCTAGGGGCGGATTATCCATTACGCTAGGGTATGCTGCAGCACCGGGCACCAGAGCCTCAGCTATCAGAGGGGGCACCATCCAGCTGAACTGACTAAGCAAAGCAAAGCTTATGATCACATTACGCAATTGTTTGGTTTTCGTGTGCAGTTATTAATCATGGAGAGTGCCGAGTTATAAAATCAAGCGAAAGCTCTTATAGACGTTTACTCGATCGATTTGAATAACTACCTTCTAACAGAATTGAAGCACTTTGTGCTACAAGTAAAATTGCAAGAAAGAGGTTTTTTTCAAATCGTTCGAATAAAGATGGTATATTACATGATGCCACAGTTTGTCCGCTCAAAGTATTAAACTGGAGTATTGACTGTAAAATGACTGATGTATTTCCGAATAAGTACATTGCTTAGCGTCTGCTTTTGACGATTCCAATAGGTAACTGTCAATCTGAAAGATCATTTTCTGTATTAAAACGCATTAAAGATATATTGAGTTCAACTATGGGAGATGAGAGATTATCTTACCAAGGTTGAATATTAAAAGCGAGATATTTGAATCGATAGATTTAGAAGAAATTATACAAGACTTCGTTAAGGTAAAATCAAGAAAAAGTATATCAATTGGTATTTTCTGAGCTTAAATACTACTATGCTCGTTGTAATTACTATTAGGTAAATATTTGTTGTAATTTGAGAGTTTAATAAAATAACTGTTAACTTTCGAAATTGTGTATGCTGTTTATCAGTGTAAATAATGGATAAAAGGTTGAATTTTGAATTGGGGGGGGGGCATCAGTCTGATGACAGCATAGGGCACTACGCCCTTCTAATCCGACCCTGTTTACCCCTTACTTCTCTCTCCAGTATAGTACAGGACTTTCTCCTGTTCTCCTACTCTAAGAGTGTGTATTCGAGTTAACAAATTCCTGTAGTAAAAGTGAAATAATAAAAAAAGTACATCTGTTGTAACTTTACTAAACAAACCAAAATAGCGGTTCCAAAGACGATCTTAAAATTGAAGGGATATGTTATCCCCCACTGTGGTTAGGAATAATTCACACACACAATAACACTGTGCAGATATTTAAAACATACAGTTATTATTTATAGATATAACAGTATAGTTTAATGCTTTTTAAACACTATTTTAAATTATTGTATTCATTTCCTCTGAAGATCAAAGGTTGTATTTAAGGGGAGTCTCCCAATTAGGTACGTGCAGCTGTACGCCCAGCATTTTATTTGGTAGAGAAGTCATGAATATATAATAAGCATAAGAAAAAATATGACTGTACTATTGTTTCACGATTGTGATATGAATAATTAAATTATGTATATAAACGGAGTGGCGATACATGTAGAGAGAATGGATCCAACTAGATTTTCAAGAAGAGCTCTTGACTATCATCCAAGGGGGAAGAGAAATGTGGGAAGACCCCGTAAGCGATAGTTGGGTGACTTCCATCGAGACTGGAACAGGCTACTAGCCTAGCCGTAAAGGATGACGACGACGACGAATTTGTGACCTCATTGGTGTCTGTATTTGTTTCCACTCTACAGTACGACGATCTCTGAGACCGTCGTAACAATACGAAGAACTTTACTCACAGCAATTAAATTTATTAATTTGATTTTATACGAAATTCGCACTACTTTGTCCTAAACTCAAATAACTATTGGGGGTAAATATAATAATTTATTTGTAATTACATCACACAAATAAGTATCATGTTTACGCGTCACAATCATCATCGCCTGTCTTTCGAACATTAGCATGAGACACTCGGTCCCTCGTTAGCATTACCCAGAGGTCACGCCGCACGCTGTGTTCGCAGTAGGCCTACAGTAAAGTCAAGGGCGGACTGGCCAGGTCGGCTGGTCGGCGATCGCCGAGGGCCCCGGGCCCTGGGGAGGCTATGAAAATTTTATTTCGAGAAAAAACGAGAAATATATATATATATATTTACCGGTATTAAACCTTTTCTCGTCTAAATATTGTTGGAAATAAATCTTCAGGATTTATTTTGGTCAGATTGAAAGTGATCACTTCTCACCCTTGTTTATATACAGCCTATTTAGTATTTACTAATGGAGGAAAGCGAAGGAGGTTACTGTAGATTTACTGTCAAGTACTTTATATTATTTGTTCTTTGAGATAAATTACATTTTAGATTCAATTTTTTTACGATTTTATATTACTTCTAAATCTGTATTGTAAGTTCCATTGAATAAATAACGTGATTATTTCCAGTAGTATTTATTGATAACTTACCCTATATATATCATTGACATAGATAATTATGGTTTTAAAGCTGGTTATGTTAAAGTCTAATCAAATAAACTATCCTGTATGTTTTGCATTAAAACGTTCACTTACATAAATCCTGTACATACCATGTATTTATAAAGAGAAAATAAATAATTAAAAAAAGTATATGCACACAAATACGCGCGTGCGCGTTTATGTGTGTAGCTGCAGGGGGCCCCTTGACTGCTTCCAGTCGAGGGCTCCCAGGGATGCCAGTCCGTCCCAGAGTGAAGTTATGCTGCACGATAAAGGTGACCTCTCTTTACGATAATTTTGCGAGCAAGTTAGGATTTCCTTTATTTCTGTTTTTGTCGGCACCGCCCTAACTCCGCGTCTGGGTGCGCGGGTCCGTGGTCGGTAGGCGCGGTTGCCACGTCGAGGCGCAAGGCTTCCACAAGGGGCTACTTGTATTATTAACTTGCACAGCCTCGTGGAATCTCTCACCTGGACAACAGTACAGCCGAGCAGTTCGAGAACCAACGTTAGTAACCAAGTGCTGCATGAGACGCTCTACGTTTTCTCGTATTTCTCGTTCGCTACTGATTTCCTCAGCATATGTAAAGCAAATTGCAGGCTCTTGAGTTAACAGGCCTAATGTCGATAGACAGATGACGATGATGATTACAGACAAATGCGTAGATATTACACTCCACGAACGGTGTCATGAAACTACAAATAAATTATTATTTACTTTAGGGGTTAATTGAGTTTACGACACACTGAGGCGAATTTCATACAGTATGTAACAATAGTAGAGCGCAGTCTCAGTTCCAAGTCAACTTGCCTGCTGTTACACAACGCACCAGTCGCGATACACAAAGTGGCACCAGACGACATCTAGCGGTTTTTATAGAAACGTTTGTCGGTGACGTACGACATACATCGCCTAGCGCGTATTTCATTTTCCCTAAAGTATCAAAGAGGATCGGATTTTGTTGTCCACGACGCGTCCGAGTTGTGACGATTTAATTGATAATAGAATCTTTAATAAATTAAAAATTAATTTACTAGCAATTAAGTATTTTTAAATCGCACTATTAAACCTAAAGCCCCTGTACTAACTCAGAATAAGTATGAGATGTAAATGGAAGATCTAACTAAACAATTAATAAAAAATCGAATTGTAAAAAAACTATTAATATCACAGTTAACCCTTTTGCAAGTCATCATGCGTTGACCTGTTTAATTCCGGACTCAACGTGTTTAGCGAGTCGTCTGTAACTTAGGAAAGTATAAAAATCATAATGTTTGTAATTAGTAATTTGAAGGCACGAGTAGTAGTTAAAATAATTCACTTAAATTATATATGTATAATTAATGTATTGTTTCTTGTAATAATAATGTCACTTTAAATAAAAATAGGAACTATATTATCGCGGAGTACTCGCCCCGCTCCGTTGTAATGTGCCAGTCGAATCGAGAAAAGAGTGACAATGCAGCCGTCAGACCGTACACACCTACGAGCGAGAGCTCTTCAAAAATGCATTGATTAATTTTAAGCTTAACTGTTAGCTACCACTACTAAACGTGGCGAGCAAGTTTTAATATATAAAATGTAGAAAGTTGTGTTAAGAAATGTAATAAGTTAAACAAAGAAAAAAAAACTAACAACTTGTAAGCAAGATGACGTCTCCCCTCAAGAGGTAAATTCCAGTACAACTTTACATATGAAGATGTGACCTGCATAAACTTCACATGTGGACGTATACGAGCCATACGACGCTGACTAGGACCTACGTGGATCTACACCAACTTTAACCAGAAGAACTTCAATCTCCTCAGTGAACCAACTATCTAGTACTCGCCGAAGACACGACCCAGATGACGACGCCGACTTCCAGAATCCCCAAGAGTGACACCCCAGGACGAGGTCACCACGACTTATTGTAAAGGTGACTCGATAGCTTGCCTATCGAGAGTTAATTATATTTGAGACTTAACTTACAGATGAAAGAGACTTTTCAAAGACTATAATTTTCTTTAAACTATAAATGAGACCAACTAAGAGTATACTGTAATATTGAATATCATACGTTGTAACGTTAATATGTAAATGTTAATTATAATCTCTTTAGTAAATAATACCATTCTTCAAATGGTAAAAGAAGTCTTGCAAGCACCTAGATGAACATAGTAATACTCAGACATCTTTGCAATATATTTAAAGTAAACTCGGATCCGAGGTAAAAAGTACATGATCATTATGATCTCAAGTTTTCAGAAAACCCTTTGAATATTTTAATCTAATTAATTATGTTATGGGATCTTTTCATATCATTTGTTAATAAAAAGAAGTCATCTTATTACACATTGAAGTGAGTGCATAAATCAGCGATATACCTTCCCTTGTTCCCTAATAATTAGCTTAATTAATTTTGTTAATTGTGTTGAGTTTAATTTCAGTTCGTTACAACGTAGGCAGCCCATATAATTGGCTGGTGTCAATTAGGATGGGTTCCCTGGATTTGTAACGTGGCAACAACGTTACAAAAATGCGCCACTCTGCTAATTAATAAAAACGGTTGTAAGCATCGTGACACTAACAAAGATACGTCACGCTGATAATTAAAATAATTGTTACGTAGTAAACTAGATAACTCTCTGCACTAAGTTATCTGATCTATGCACTCAGTTACTGTATTTTATGTAACATTAATTTTCATAAAATGAATTTATTTTAAGATGCGTAAATTAATATAATGATAGTCTGTATAACTTGAAATATCATTGTATGAAGCCAAATGTAAGTATGTACATGAATTTTAGTGCTTGTTGATCTGTTCAGTCTTTAACAGGTTTATATTGTGACAATTCAAGACCTGTAGTTTCTTGAATGTGCCTGCATAGTATGTCAATGTATGTCTGTCGTCACGGTAAAAACAAAAACATATACTCCTGCGTAAAGTACACCCGGTTAATTACGTGTAAAGAATTTCGTAACTTAAAGTTGTTACCAAAAAAATAATTTAATGGGGGAAAGTACGAGAATTAATTACTAAACTCAGACTGTTATAACCGTAATACACCTGTAACTTGTAAAGCGTGTTTTGTTGAATAAGATTCACCCTATGCGTCCGACTGGTTTCTCCAGTTAAAACCGGTCGAGAAAGATAGGCTGAGGCATTGTGTAGAGAAAAATACGTGTGCGTAATCCCCTCGTTCCCACGCATACACCTACCTTGTCTTTGTTTACTAAATAAAAGAGGGTGACCTACATTCCAGCAAACAGCTGATCGGTGATTTAACATTGAAATATGTGTGTGTGGAATTTCTGTCTCTCCCTTAGAAGAGAAATTATTCTCTTCTGAATTATGCAAATGATTTACCCAAGAATGCAGCTTGTCTATGTAATTGTGTATAGTATAGTAGAGCAAGTTTTTCCGTGACGACAATTAAATAATATAGTGACTTAAAATTCAAATAAATAAATGACTTAGTTAACCCTCCATTGTTAGATGAAGTGTTAAACCACATGCCCCAAAACAGAAAACTTTTAAACTAAGCAAAACTGAAAACAAAGTAAATAAAGTGTGCTAAATAAATATGGTAATTCGATAGGAAATAATTCTAAGTAAATTTCTTAAATCTCCCCCCAAAGTAAATAATAATAAGTGAATAATAATTGCATTAAATAATAATAAAGCTGAATAAATCTTAAGTTAAACTAAATTGTGTAAAGTGTAGCAGTAAATAAGAGAAAAGAGAATTATCTTCGTGAAATTCCGCTTCTCTCAGTAGCATAAGATATTAGGATTAGCAATAATCTAAAGTGGAGTATGGGATCCGCTTTAGATTATATTAGAGGTAATTTTATGATATATAATTAAGGATTATATATATATGTAACGTAACAAGTCACAACGGCGCCGACTGAAAAGGGTAATGATGGGGCAGAAAGGTGCCAAAATAATCATTAAAGAGTGCTGAAAGCTAACTTGTGTAGTTAGAGTAAGCCGATGTCAGTCGGGCCACGATATTGTGAGTTACGGAAAATTAGGGAAATTAGTATTAAGAATTAAAATATAAGTTACCATTGTAAGTAACGAGAAAAAGGGAATTTCACGAATGAGAACAAGACAGAAATAAAGTTAAAGAGAGATAGAGGAAACAAACCAGGTAAGAAATTAAATGCAAGCATACTCCAAGTCCCCAATTTTGCGTTAGGCTCACTAAAATTCTTAATGTGGATTTTAAGCGATGGAGTATGTGACGATTTAATTGATAATAAAATCTTTAATAAATAAAAAATTAATTTACTAGCAATTAAGTATTTTTAAATCGCACTATTAAACCTAAAGCCCTTGTACTAACTCAGAATAAGTATGAGATGTAAATGGAAGATCTAACTAAACAATTAATAAAAAATCGAATTGTAAAAAAACTATTAATATCACAGTTAACCCTTTTGCAAGTCATCATGCGTTGACCTGTTTAATTCCGGACTCAACGTGTTTAGCGAGTCGTCTGTAACTTAGGAAAGTATAAAAATCATAATGTTTGTAATTAGTAATTTGAAGGCACGAGTAGTAGTTAAAATAATTCACTTAAATTATATATGTATAATTAATGTATTGTTTCTTGTAATAATAATGCCACTTTAAATAAAAATAGGAACTATATTATCGCGGAGTACTCGCCCCGCTCCGTTGTAATGTGCCAGTCGAATCGAGAAAAGAGTGACAATGCAGCCGTCAGACCGTACACACCTACGAGCGAGAGCTCTTCAAAAATGCATTGATTAATTTTAAGCTTAACTGTTAGCTACCACTACTAAACGTGGCGAGCAAGTTTTAATATATAAAATGTAGAAAGTTGTGTTAAGAAATGTAATAAGTTAAACAAAGAAAAAAACTAACAACTTGTAAGCAAGATGACGTCTCCCCTCAAGAGGTAAATTCCAGTACAACTTTACATATGAAGATGTGACCTGCATAAACTTCACATGTGGACGTATACGAGCCATACGACGCTGACTAGGACCTACGTGGATCTACACCAACTTTAACCAGAAGAACTTCAATCTCCTCAGTGAACCAGCTATCTAGTACTCGCCGAAGACACGACCCAGATGACGACGCCGACTTCCAGAATCCCCAAAAGTGACACCCCAGGACGAGGTCACCACGACTTATTGTAAAGGTGACTCGATAGCTTACCTATCGAGAGTTAATTATATTTGAGACTTAACTTACAGATGAAAGAGACTTTTCAAAGACTATAATTTTCTTTAAACTATAAATGAGACTAACTAAGAGTATACTGTAATATTGAATATCATACGTTGTAACGTTAATATGTAAATGTTAATTATAATCTCTTTAGTAAATAATACCATTCTTCAAATGGTAAAAGAAGTCTTGCAAGCACCTAGATGAACATAGTAATACTCAGACATCTTTGCAATATATTTAAAGTAAACTCGGATCCGAGGTAAAAAGTACATGATCATTATGATCCCAAGTTTTCAGAAAACCCTTTGAATATTTTAATCTAATTAATTATGTTATGGGATCTTTTCATATCATTTGTTAATAAAGAGAAGTCATCTTATTACACATTGAAGTGAGTGCATAAATCAGTGATATACCTTCCCTTGTTCCCTAATAATTAGCTTAATTAATTTTGTTAATTGTGTTGAGTTTAATTTCAGTTCGTTACAACGTAGGCAGCCCATATAATTGGCTGGTGTCAATTAGGATGGGTTCCCTGGATTTGTAACGTGGCAACAACGTTACAGAGTGTTACTAACAAATCTAACGGCTGCCACTGATGAACCACGCAATGAGCGAAAGATAACTCATGCAATAAGAAAATAATATTATCCAAATTAATTGTCTTCCTTGTCAGAATAGTGTTTATTAGTTCATATCAAAAAGGATTGTCATATTTAACTATAAATATTTATTGTGTGCAAAAATGAATTGAAATTTTCCCATGTGTGTAGGTTATAAAATTCTGAACTATTATGTTTACTACAACAGTATTGTTAGAACATCATAAATGTTGCATGATCAACGCTCTCGAGTATTCTTGAGTTGGTATTTCTCATGCGAAGTGCTGCTGGTTTAAGGAATCGGATATATGTTTTAAAAGAAGAAGTGGACTGTATAAATTTTGAGTTAACTCGCCGTTTATTGAACAAATTATATAATAAAGCGCATGGCCCATGCAATTACTTAGGCGTACATTGCCAAGATAAATAACGATTGAAGAATGAAAATTATATAAAGAAGTTAAGCAAATAATTAAATTTCACATCGCCGCGGCTAGCAAATAGAAAAGAGTATTGAGCGAATGAAGGCTGAGGTTTAACTAACTTCTGTCGTAGCTCGCAATTAGCGAACTACACTTTAAGCAGATGACGTAATTGCGTGGGCTGATTACGCACGGGTATAATGAACAAATACAAAGATTTAACATACTGCCCGCCCAAAATCGGGCGATTTTGAAATAGGTTACAGTATGAAAAGTTTCTTGAAAAAATGCAAGTATACATTAACAAGTTACGAACCTGAAATGTGTGATAATACATAGTATAATGAATATTGGCGCATCGATAGATGGCTCATTAGATAGCATAAATACAATATTGATCAATACTCATCGAATAATATATAATAATAAAATACAAATGCTAGAACGTCTGATGATACATAATAATAATAATGACAATATACCCAAATTCAATAACAATGATACATGGCAATGAACAACACATAGTAAGTAGCCTTACACAATAACTAATAGAAATCCAAAGAATTCAGTAATAATAGAATGACAATAAGTGCATAATAAGCAATATTACATAATAATACAATGGCAATATACCCAAAAAATTCATGATAATGATAACACTGCACCAAACAGTACACAATAACTGACATCACACTGACGAAAAAACACTTAAAATATTTACTAATGCACATGTAAATAGCGTACATTAACTTGGTATAAATATAAATATAAATATAAATATAAATATAAATGTATAAATAAGTACATTTAACATTGTACTTACAGTAGTACGTACAGCATGTGCTCATCCGGAAATGTCCCGGGCATGAAGCACTGAAAAACAAATTAGTCTGTCGCCACGGGAAGTGGGCACAGTTTGTGGATAGGCCTACGTAGGATGCCGTTTATGGTGCGGACATCCGCTACGCGTACTAATGAGTCCTGACCTACATAGATTTGGGTGACAATACCACGTTTCCACTGCAGAGGTGGGGTATTGTCTTCTAAAATGAGGACGAGTTGTCCTGGAGACAAATTTTTTGAATGTTTGCGCCATTTATTTCGTTGTTGCAACTGATGCAAATAATCTCTTGACCATCTCTTCCATATAGAGTGGGTGAATCTCTGCAGAAGCTGCCACCTCCCCAAGCGACCCATTTTTATATCCGAATAGTCGGGATCCGGGAGCGAAGTAAGTGGAGAACCAACTAAGAAATGTGCTGGAGTCAAAGGGTCGGGATCCCCAGAGTCATTTGAAATGGCGAACAAGGGACGCGAATTCAGACATGACTCTATTTGAGTCAAAACAGTGTAATGCTCTTCAAAGTTGAGAAGCGTCCTGCCGATAACGCGCCGTAAATGAAATTTAACGCCTTTGACTCCGCTCTCCCATAGACCACAGAAATGAGGTGCTGACGGAGGTATGAAAGACCACTTGACTCCCTGCGAACTGGCGAAGTCCTGAGTGGTTTGTTGAAATTCGTCTTGTTGAAAAAGTTTGTACAAATCGTGTAATATAGTGCCAGCACGACGGAAATTTGTACCGTTGTCAGAAAATATTTGTGCTGGGATGCCCCTGCGAGCTATGACGCGTTTTAAAGCAGCTATAAAGGCGTCTAAAGTCAAATCTGATACCAATTCAAGGTGAATTGCTTTAGTGGCCATGCAAATGAAGAGTGAAATGTAAGCCTTTGTGAATGATTTGGACCGCTGCCCGCCCTGACGTAGAAATATGGGACCGGCATAGTCGACGGCACATTGTGAAAATGGTTTAGGAGTGACTCTGGAAGAGGATAATTGTCCTAAAAGTTGGCTTGAACCAATTGCGCGAAATCGAAAACAAGTGATGCATTTGTGTATCACGGAGCGTATGTATGATTTGTCATTGATGATCCAATATCTTTGACGTAGAGAGCACTGTGTTAATTGTACTCCGGCATGGAGTAGTCGAATATGGTCGTTTTCTATAATTAGTCTAGTGAGATGAGACTGCGGGTGAAGTATGATCTGGTGTTCACTATTATAGTTGAGCTGAGAATGTTGAAGGCGACCGCCCACGCTTAATATCCCCGTGTTGTCTATAAAGGGATTAAGCGAAAAAGTTTTACTAGTCTTAGGTACAGGGCGTTGTGCCTGAAGTTGTTTTATCTCGATTTTGAAATGCGATAGCTGGGATTGACGTATAAAAATCAAAAGCGTGCTGCGTAGCTCTTGTGAAGTTAAAAAGGAAGTGTTTCTGTTAGCGACGGGAGACTTAGCGTTCCGAATGAATCGTAGGCAGTAAGCAAACACACGAATAAGTCTTGAAAGCGAGGAATAATTTTCAATGTAATTAGGAGTGGATGAAGTAGTAACCAGAGCGAGTTGACCTTGTTTACGTTTTTCTTTATCCAGATCTGGATGAGTGCAGGAAGAGTTGGATTCGAAAGGACTGGTGGGCCATGATGATGGCTCCTTTGACAACCAGTATAGGCCATGCCACCATTGCGGCGAAGCAACATGATACCAGGTGCCCTTTGCAGTGAGCTGCTGTATCTCCGCGACGCGGTTGGCAACAAATACCTTCCACCTGGACGACTGTTGGTGAATCCAGTGTAAGGCAATCGTAGAGTCAGAATAAAAATACAACTCGCTGAAATTGTAGGTCATAGCGTTGACAACCTTATAAACCAACTGAGCCAATAATAGACAGGCGCAAAGTTCGAGTCGAGGTAAAGATATCTGCTTTAAAGGGGCGACTCTAGATTTGGAACACAATAAATGAGATGATATACTGCGGTCAGAATATACTGTACGCACATAAATACAGCACGCGTAACCCTTTACTGACGCGTCGGCAAACCCGTGTAATTGAAATGAAATGATTGGAAAATTACATGAATCCTTTATAGCTCTTGGGATCTTAAAATGAGTGTCTGAAATTAATTGAGCGTAAAGCTCTGCCCATTGAATTGATAATGAGTCAGACAGCGGGTCGTCCCAATTGGTACCCGATGACCATAGCGTTTGCATAAAGTGCTTACACCAAAATGTAATAGGGCCAATGAGCCCTAATGGGTCGTAAATTCCAGCGATGACGGATAATACCCTACTTTTATTAAACACATCGATTTTAAGATCTCTTTGGAAATTGCATATGAAGTTGTCAGCCTGAACGTCCCACTGAATACCTAAAGTGCGGACGGTTTGGTCTTTGTTGAAGTCCAGGGATGAGTTGGTATGTGAAGATATGATATTCCGGACATTAGAAGACCATTTATGCAGAGTGAAGCCGTACCGGCTTAATAAACCAGCAATGTCAGAGTTTAATCGGGCTAAGACGTGTGAGCTATCAGATCCGGTGATGAGATCGTCGACGTAAAAATCGTTTGCAATGACAGAGCAGGCTATGGGGTGTTGAATACTATTTTCCTGTGAGATTTGTTTTAAACATCTAGTGACCAAAAATGAAGCACTTGCGGTCCCATGTGTGACTGTTCTCAAAGGATAGTGTTCAAGTTCCTTGTGGGAAGCGTCACGCCAGACAATTCTTTGCAAGTTAGAATCCCTTGGGGACACCAAGATTTGGCGATACATTTTCTCGATGTCGGCAATGAGTGCGTATCGGTGCGTTCTAAATCTGCTGAAGAAAAGATCCTGCTGGACCGTAGGACTAACCATGAGTGTCGTTTAAAGATAAATCATTTGATGTTTTGGCTGAGCCATCGAAAACAACGCGAAGTTTGGTGGTTGTGCTAGTGGACTTGACAACAGCATGGTGAGGTAAGTAAAAAATATTCGACTTATTGATTGACAAATCATATGAATTGAGTGGAGACATACGACCCAGGTTTAAATATTCCTGCATGAAGCTACTGTAGTCTTTGTACAAAGACTGGTTTTGCCTGTGAAATCTGCGAACTGCTCCGGGGAGTGAATCGCCGAGATGCCCTGTCTTACGGGGTAGTGACACAACAAACCTACCACTAGTGTTTCGAAAGGTGTTTGTGAGGAAATTATTTTCACACTCAGAGTCCTCAGCCGAGGGAGTACGGAAAGAAACGTCCTCCAACTGCCAGAAGTTCCTCAACTGTGACGAGATGGCATTATTGTCGTCACGAGCCATAAACGACGAAACCGGTTTTGTCATGTCTACGTTAAAGGGTAAATTTCCGGCGAGGATAAAACCTAGTTTTGTTTCCTGTATTATCGGAAAGTGCGGAGTGCGAATGAATTTAGTCGGGTCAATCAATTGCAAAAAATACTGTGCCCCGAGTAATATGTCGATCTGTGACGAAAAATTAAGTTGCGGGTCAGCTAAAAATATGTTTTTTGGAATGTTTAATGATGACATATTAAAAGATTCTGTAGGGAGGTTATTTGTAATTCTGGGCAGAACAGCGCAGTGTACATTCAAACTGAAATCCCTGTAGCGTGAGTTTAGGCGCACCCTTGTACTGAAATTGGCTTGGCATAGAGAATTATTTATGCCCGTGATAGGCAGTTCGGACTTGTTTAATTTTAAGACTATGCGGCGTGCGAAGCCCATGGTACAAAAGTTTGCTTGTGAACCTGAATCCAACAGGATTCTTACCGGGTGTTTGTTACCGGCACGATCGGTTGTGGTACATACGGCGGTAGACAATAAAATTGATTTGTTGGTTTGTAGTTTTAGGGAACATTGATTATTGTTCCTGCTCGAAGAATTATTTGTTGAAGAGTGAATCATGGTGTGGTGCCTTTTCGAACATGCTCTGCACGAAAATTTGGAAGGGCAACGCAAGGTTTCATGGCCCGAGCGTGTGCAATTTAGGCAGAGCTTGTGATTTATTAAAACGTCTTTCCGTTGACTCGGATGTAAAGGCACGAATTGTGGGCATTCGGACAGTTTATGATTGCCGCGACACAGCTGGCAAAGTCTATTGCTTGTTTGAGTATGTACTAGTGACCCAGTGAACTCCGCGCGTCTAGCCGGTTTGCGATAAGAAGTTTTATCGCTAACTTGCCTTCCGTATGATGAACCAGTCGGTGCGCTAACATTTTGCAACAACTGGCGTCTAGTATTTAAGAATTTAATGAAGTTATTGTAATTCGGAATCTGTTCGTCAGTTAAACTTTCCTTCCATAATCTAGATGTGCGATCGTCAAGTTTTTGGGCGAAAAAATGCACAAAAATAATTTCGAATGTGTTCACTGGTAAATTTAATGAATTCAGAGCGTTTATGTTAGCGGTAAGATCATCTATAAATTTGGAAATGCGAACCATAGAGTCCTGCTGCATGCGCTTCATGCCCAAGACATTAGCCACATAATACGCCGTAACAATCAATCTACTGTCATACCTGGCTCTCAACAACTCAATGGCCACCGTGTAGTTTTCGTGCGCGATTGGGAGTGATTTTATAACATTCAGCGCCTCATCCCTTAGTGATGAGTGCAAGTAGTGAAATTTTTGGATGCTGGTCAGGTCTGTTCGGACATGAACCAACTCCACAAACATATGGTAAAAATGTTGCCAGTTAATTATGTTACCTGCGAAGCAGGGTAGTTTAATTGGTTGTAATTGAATAGGAGGCGTACTGGATGTGACGACTTCGGACTGATTTAGTATTTTCTTGCTCATCTCTTCTGCATGATCTAATAAATTTTGCAACTTGCATTCTATGTTACACAAATCATCTTCCGTCTGAACTCTATCACTAACGGATGCAAAATCAGAGTCATCAGACTCAATTTGCGTTTGAATCTCGTCATATTTTGCGGATAGCTCCAGCAGATGACGAAGCTTTATTTTTAGCGCATGGTGGTCATGCGTATCGTGATCAAAATTATCCGCGTAGGTGTTTATGCGCGATATAGAGGCCTTGATCGTGCCACGCTTTTTGATCAGCGCCTTCATATCAGTCATGATTGTGTATTACTTGAATATTCGAAACGATAATAAGAAAAAAATGAGTGAATGCAGAGAGATGAACAAGACCATTTGTGACGATTTTAAAATAGGAAACGTAATATGGAGTAAAATTTATTTTTAAATCGCACATTAAAATTAATATTACATCCCTTGATTAACTCAAAATAATATTTAATAAAAAGTTTAAAAGACAAAAGGAATGCGAGTGTAAAGATAGGGAAACTAGTTAATAATTTACCATGTACTGACATGCATTAACTGGAATTAACCTGCATACGGATTCTTTTACTAAACAAATAATACTGGTAAAACTTGAAATTATTCAAATAAATAAACAATGATACAGTAGTATACTATTTAATTCTGAAGTAAAGCATAGCTTTGGATAATAAAAAGGTCAAACTTTAAATACCGTAAATAGCGAATAAAGGTGGAACTATTTTGTTGTGATGCGTAAACTCCGCGCAGTTAACTTACCTGTCCTGACATAATAATAATGCAGTCGAGATGGAGCGCTCTCGTAGTAAACACTACACCCTTGAACCATGCCCCGAAGCAGTGGTGCCCATACCCCCCAAGGCCCAATGCGCAAATCCCCCCCAAAAATTCTCAGCACTCCCCCCCAATTGAAGCCTATACAAATTATTTTAGTTAAAAAAGTCATGAAAAACAAAACAAGATCCTACACTACAGTTACGATAATTGTTACAGTTGTTAAGTTGTTTTAAATTGTATCATTGTTTTAAAAGATAAGGCGCTACACTGGTGTGGGTGTGGATGAGAAGCAAAGACATTTGAGAGATATATTTTAAAACATATTGGTCATATTGGAACGTGGATGGCCAGTTTAAGCTTACAGAATTTTATCATTAGCCCTAATAATATTGTTTAGAAGTTTTGTATGTCATTACTTTGAACAAAACAGGCTAGATTCAAAGGGTATTGGAGTCATTAAAAACCAAGCAAATATTTTACTTAGCAAATTGTATTTAACAAATGTGTTGCTAAACTAAAAATACATTTTAAATAATTGTACTATTGAAACCAATACAATGAAATGACGCAAAAATAACGTACAATGTAATTTAAATTATGATAGGAAAAATATGTTTGTGCAAAAATATACATTTACATTAGTTATCACCTTGTTTAAATGTCTTGTACAAAAGCAGCTTTTTTCTTTGTACACTTGTGGTTGCAAATTTGTTAACGATTTCTTCGTTTTGTATCTGCCTCAGTACATTGTTTTCACAGGATAGAATCAACAAACTTGACAGCCAAGAGTTTCCCATGCTGTTCCGAAGCCGATTTTTCACTATTTTCAAACGGCTCAACGTTCTCTCTGCAGAGCAGCTGGTCACGGCAAGAGATAACAATATTCGGTACATCACTGTCAGATTAGGTAGAGCCGAAAGGTTAAGGACACACCTGAATGGTCTAATGAATCCTCTCATTATCCATTGGTCCATCATCCTATGTTTCTCACTTTGTAAATTTCCTTCCTTTACCTCCTCATTTTTACTGCCATCTGGATCCTCTGCCCCTGCCGGGATTCGCACTTCATCCTCTGTTATCTCCATCCTTTCAGCTTCAAAGGAATGTAACATGTCTGATATGTCGATGTCTGCGTGAGTGACTTTGTACACATTGCAAAACGTCTCCAATTCTGAAGCAATTAGAGAATTGCTCCCTAATAGAGCATCATCAACATATATTTGCTGTTGGAGTGCTTCAGCAGCAAGTGGATGATTTTAATACTCACACAGCTCTTTTATCTTATCGGGGTTGAAGTCTTTTCCAGTCTCCAATTCATGTGCGATTTTTCATAATTTCTCCATGAGAAACATAAGACATTTGTTTAACCATGGCAAGCGAGCTGTCCGGGAAACGATAATTCAGTTGAGACAATAATGAGTCTAAGACTAGAAAATAAACCTCAACCTTCATTTTATTTACAGGGTCATCAATTTTTTCGTCTATCGAAAGTTCGTCCATGAGGCGTTTCCGTTTTCGGTTTCGCTGAGTTCGGACTTGCGAGACGTTGTGCTGATCAGAAAATTGTGTTATTGAACTTGTAAGTTTGTCCCACTCTTTTTCACTTCTTAATGTCTTCAGTTTCGCCCTCGTCTCTGAGATAACTGCTGGTATCATGCCATAATCAACTGATTTGGCTTGTAAGCAAATTGTGATTGGAGAAAGAACTTTAAATATAGTTGAAGCAATGTGCATGGGACATATATTTTCATAATCTGACATACTGTTGATCAGTCCTTTCGCAGACGCTTTAGTGTCATTGTCAGATTTCTTGTCAAGACAGATTTCTTTGAGGGTCTCTTTGATGGTTTTGTAACATGTTAGCACAGTTTTGAGAGCATCACTCTTACTCGACCATCTTGTAGTCTGCACTCGTTTTACACTTTTCATTTTGTTTTGTGCTAGGCCCTTTTTAAAATTGTCGATAAACATGTGGTGACGTCGATGCCCAGAGATGAAAACATACATCTCTTGAAGGAGGGAGAACATGTTTCGCATTTGAGGCCAATCATCAATAGACTTTTGTACCACTAATGCAAACCGGTGAGAACAACACCATACATAAAATGCTCGGGAACTCTCTCTAAACACAACAGATTTTAAGCCATTGTACCGACCTCTCATGTTCCCTGCTCCGTCCATGCTTTGCCCCACCATGCCATTAGGGTTGATATGGATTTTAGAGTGTTCATTAATTCGTAGGCTAGGTTTTCCCCTGTTGTGTCGCCACTTGTGAACACTTTGATCAACCGTTCTTCCGGTTTTACTGATTGTTGGGAGGGAGCTCCTTGCTCATCTAGGTGCTCAACATATCGGAGCAAAACCGCTGTGCAATCTTTTTGCTTATGTCTTGTATTGAATCCAGGATGACTGAGTAGGTGTTACTTAAATTTATATTGTTGACTATTTTTGAGACTACAATGTTACTCATAACATTAATCAAGTCAAATACATTTCGATAACTGAGAAAATTTGACCCCAATTTTCCCTTTTGGTTTCTGATTTTTTCTATCTTTTCAAGGTACACTCTGGCATCGGGATTATACTTAGCTGTCAGTGAGAACAGTTTCACCAATTTCCCTTCTGAAACATCCTTTTTTCTGAATGCTAGCATTTCTTCACCTAAATACCGACAACAATCAATTATTACCGACAACAATCAATTATTACCGACAACACTTCTCTGTTGTGAACGAGTTGGTCAGATTCTTCAGCAAGTGAGGAGTCTATTCTTTTCTGCGATATCCACTGGATTTTAGCGACTTGGGAAGATAAATGCTGTTTTGACTGTTCATGCTGTTCTATGTAGTGATCGCCATGCTCAGTCCAACATCTGCAGCCAGTTTTACCCCATACCGTTCTTTCTCCTGGCAGAGCAAATAGAGTGCAATGCAGGCAAAAAACCGCATCTTTCATCGGACTATAAACTAGCCAGTTTCTTTTACTTCTAGTCCCATCAGGTAAAGTGCTGATTTTCCAAGCTGGATTAAATTTTCTTCCGCCTGTTGAAGGGAAACTCATCGAAGACAAATCTTGATTTTCTAGTCGAAGACCCAAATTTGTCTCCTCCGCCGATAGTTTGATGTTGGCAAACGATGCAGTATCTTCTACATCATGAACACCAGGTAATGGGTCTGGATTATCTGGTTGAATATTTTCTGGGCTCAGATCTGAGCCTGAAGGGCTACTGATTTCTAACTCTACATTTGGCGGTAACGATAATTTAGTATTTAAATTTGAAGTCACAAACGAAGGAGGTGCTTTAGCTTGCATTTTGTCTTCATTTCCACCCTCCACGATATCAAATGTTGGATTTATATCTTGGGACTCGTCTGAGAGTTTCGCACTTGAAGTTGATGGTACATCTATGTCCTCAGTTGTAGGGTCACCGTTAGCAACGTCACTGGTTACGTTCGATCTAAAAAAATACAACGATTTTAGAACTCTCCCCTCCCCAAAGTTGTTATTTTATTGTTAGCTTTATTTATTATTTTTAATGTTTGCCGTATTAGTGGAAATAACAGAACAACAAATATAATAAAATGTTACCGATAGTACAAAAATGCTAATAAGCCCAAATAAAAATTACGCAATAAAGCGATTCCTTTGTATCTTATATAAAGTTGTTCCTATTTTGGCCTATTCAAACGGTAACTGAACAAGACAAAAATAATTATATTTTACATACCTGGAATCTAAACTATGATGTTGACTGGTACTGGGGTCAGCAGAAGATTCAGCATCAGTGTATTTCACCAACGGGCCGTCACCGGACTTCACTTCAACCATTTTAAAACTAATGTTTAGGTTATGTCTAAATTTATAGGCGTGTTTCTTCTTACAATGTTCTAACCACTTGTCTTTTCGATGAGTTGTGTTACACATAACCTCCATACACTTATACTTAAACGATTGTTTCAGTTTTTTCAGCATTTTGACAACTATCACGAAACACGAGATTACATTCCAACCCCAACTCACACAAACAAAGCACCGCATTACAGAGTAAAACTCACGGGCAGACTGCCGCCGCGCGCCAAGCCCAAGTTGTACGAAGCAGCAGCTAGTCGTGCTCCGGTGGTCGCAGTGTCCGGATGATATCCGATGACTGCATGTTGCCTGCTTGTTACCTTGACTAGCGTTCTCGCGCTATCAAAGGAATGGGACCTCCATCGATTTTATTTTGGAGGGATAGGATGATGTTATTTTTCTTGGACTCTGGGACCTCGAAGAGACCCGCGACGGCAGAATGGGGGAGGCCTCGAAGACTTTTCGCTTGAGTAATTCCTACTGGAATTACCCTCCCACAAGGGGTAGGGCGCCTCTACGCGCTCAGGAAAAGTCGCCGAGGGCTGCCAAGCGGCAATGTCGGCGCACGGAAGAGAGCGTAGGAGGAGGCAGCGTCCACCAGAGGTGGCACTAAGCACACCTAGGGCAAGAGCAGACCCCCCCCCTAGTCTGTCGCCGAGCGCCAGCACGGAAAAGAGAAAGAAGGAAGGAGTAGGAGTGTGAAAATACTCAAGATCGGGGGGATTGGGCAGACGTTCTGTGAACTGCTTATGGAGGGTCGTCGAGCAATGCTCGGGGGCGTTTGTGTCGTCTAGGTGGTGGGCCGACATCTGTGCTTAGTCGACGGATGTGGGGATGGGTCGAGTGAACAGTTTGAGGGCAAGGGACCGAACGAATTCGGTGAGTGAAGGAACCTTCAACCCTCGCCTGATGCATCATTTCTGACAAACCATGGAGAGTTGGAGATGTATCGGAGGGTTCGGGATTGGAAAGCTTCCAAACGGGCGACAACGGATGAGCTGAGTAGTACCCAAGGCGGGGGCTGCGTAAGTCAGGATTGTCCTAAGAAAGAGCAAGTAGATGGTGAGTTTAGTGTGCACAGGCACTGAACTCCGATGAGAGAGAAAGGGAAATAGTTTGGCTCTGACGCCTCTGGCGCGCTGGAGACTCAGAGAGACGTGAGATGCAAAGCTTAGACGTCGGTCAAGAGTGACGCCCACGTACTTTACAGTCCGTTTCCATTCGATTGGGCTCCCTTCAAGGGAGAGGGACTGGCATCGGGAAGATAATTTATGGGAAAAGGCGATCGCCTCGGATTTCTCCGCATTGATCGCCATCCTCCACTTCCTTACCCAGTCCGGAAGTACGGCGAGCTGACGTTGCACCAGACCAGCTGCGAAATCAAGACTCGCTGAGTTGGCGTGGTACATGGCGTCATCCGCATAGAGCGAGAGAGTGACTCCAGGCTGAACAGGCAGGTCGTTCGTGTACACAAGGTACAGAACGGGGCCAAGGACAGATCCTTGAGGTACGCCTGCGGCGACTGGTCGGACGGATGAGTACGACCCACCGATGCATACCCTAAAGATGGGATCGCACAAGTACGATCGGAGAAAATGAACGAATGAGGCAGGTAGAGGGGAGTGGGCCAGTTTGTAGAGAAGACCTTCGTGCCAGACTCGATCGAAGGCCTTACTCACGTCGAGCAAAACAGCGACGGAGGACAGATGCTTGTTGTAGGCGTCCGTCAAATGGGTAACAACCCGAACGAGTTGAAGGGTCGACGAGTGCTCTCTGCGGAAGCCGAACTGCTCCTGCCGAATGAAACCATCCAGCAGGGGCGCGTAACGACCGTGCAGGAGTCGCTCGAGTACCTACGATATGACTGGCAACATTGAGACAACTTTTATTTAGAAAACCTTATGGTAAAAAATCCATGTAGAACTATAAAGGATACCACCTAATAAAGAGATGTCATTACTTAACACAAAATACTGAGTGAATAAATCATCAAAAACCCCAACAAACATTCCTTTCATTCTAACTACTACTGCTTGTTAAGAAGTTGATTAAGATTATGGCAGCCCGTGCAATTGATCTGAGGCAATTACGCACTGGTTCCCGAGGTTATAACGTAGGTAAGACGTTATACAATGCAGGTTATCTAATTTATGAAGTCACGCAACAACGCGGTAACCATTGATTAACACATCTCAGACTAATTCTATGTTGTACTAAATACTGATATAGACAGCATATACAACATAACAGTATAATCCCTATTGCTATGAACACTATTTAAAAATATGATTTACAATTAAATCAAAAAATATGAATATAAGCTTGTTAAGTTATTTAAGTTTGTGATTGATTCACAGAAAAATTTATAAGCTTGCTGAGTTCTTAAAAAATCCAAGTTCATAGTCAAATTGAAACTGATGTAAGAAAAAAGTTATATTATTTTTTTTTCATTCTGCTTATTTTAGTTGAATGCCCTTGAAAGGTATAAAAAATTATGTAAAATTGAAAGGATCATATGGAACATAAATTTATATTCACTTGGTATGTGGTACGTATCGACATGTTCAAGAAGGTCTCAGAGCGTGTCAAATCCTTGGCAGTCCCATCCGGCACCCATGAATTGACGATGTAGACACTGTTGATGCCTGTCAGGTGATGTCTGAAGTGGTCGAATTCTGCATAGGCTGGATGCTTTGGATTTTTCAAGAGTGATGAATGCCACGTGGTGATGGTGTTCAAATGTTGAAATAATGTTTCGAACGATCCGGTCGGCGAAGTATGACGTCCCCAAAAGTCGTGCAATGCGTGCTCCAGTTATAGTTGATAATTAAAGAAATGTTGATTTAATCATGTTGCCAAATGCTGTTAGGGCCTGCTAATTTGAACTGTAAATCCATGAACTGAATCCATGAAATGAATGCTCCGTGAAATAAATTATTTGTGAAATGAATCATCCATGAAATGAATATCCGGCCCGGAGGACCATATGTTGCATGATCAACGCTCTCGAGTATTTCTTGAGTTGGTATTTCTCATGCGAAGTGCTGCTGGTTTAAGGAATCGGATATATGTTTTAAAAGAAGAAGTGGACTGTATAAATTTTGAGTTAACTAGCCGTTTATTGAACAAATTATATAATAAAGCGCATGGCCCATGCAATTACGTATGGCGTACATTGCCAAGATAAATAACGATTGAAGAATTAAAATTATATAAAGAAGTTAAGCAAATAATTAAATTTCACATCGCCGCAGCTAGCAAATAGAAAAGAGTATTGAGCAAATGACGGCTGAGGTTTAACTAACTTCTGTCGTAGCTCGCAGTTAGCGAACTGCACTTTAAGCAGATGACATAATTGCGTGGGCTTATTGCGCACGGGTATAATGAACAAATACAAAGATTTAACAATAAATTTGCATACTTTTTTCTCTTCCTTCAGTTTTTTTTTTAATTGGTATAATTACAATTAAATTTTTTTTTCTATTACTGCACAGACATAGTTTTTTTTCTTTTAATTATACAAATTACACAAAAGAACTCTTAATGGTTGACATTTTTATTGCCTGTGAAGTGAACAATAATTTAACTTGAATTATTGTATGAGAGTACCTTGTTAATTTCAAATTATTTGCAACTAATTAAAGTTGGTAATTTGTGACTTAATTATAGGGGAATCCATTTGCAGCAATATACTTGCAGCACTTATGCATTACTAGGTTACTATTGTTAGGACGATCACAATGATCCTCATGTTATACAATGGAAAAGTATAACTGACACCAGATGAAGTCACTAATTACAACTACACCATTTTCATTTATTGATAAGCTTATTATTTAATTCTATGACTCTGGAATAATTTTTATAGCACTGCTTGTTTTCATTATGTATTGAAATCACTACAAGATGGTGAGTAAGAGAGTTGGAGGAAAAGGGGAATGACATCATCATTAGTGCAGCCAATCATTTAAATCAATTATCGTCTCATGACATTTGTCAACCATATAAAGGAGGTATCATGCAAGTCCCCAAACAATCTACAAATGACATATTTTCTGGCAGGGGGTGTCAATGAGAAGTTTCACATAAGCAGTTTAGATTTAGTGCTTTGTAGACATCAAGTACACATGGGAGTTGTACCAGTTCCTACTGTTTAACAATCAGAAATGTCCGTTATCCATAGTATAGTGTTTATATGTCCATTATCTGTTATATGAATGAATGTGAAACAGATTTAGTGCTTTGTAGACATCAAGTACACATGCGAGTTGTACCAGTTACCAGTGGTGAAGCTAGTAGTTAATGAATGGGTAGGCAAAAATCTTATCTTAAATTTTTTTTAAGGAATCACTAAAAGGACGGTGGTTCAAATCGGACGCTGAGGTAGAGTTTGCTGTAAGCGAATGGTTCCACAAACAGCCGTAAGAATTTTAAAATCGTTTAAAAGAATCATAAGAATTTCTTTTAAAATCGTTGAATAAAAAATGCTTATATACAGCTCTATATGTCTTTCTATTGAACAATCCTTGTATTAGTCATACACAATAATACAACTGATTGAACTTCAAAATTTTAAACTTGATTAGTTTCTATATATATGTTGAAACGTTACTAGGAACATGTGTATTAATTTAGTGTATATATATATAAACACATAAATAATCAATCAAATATTAATAGTAAATATAACAATATTTACTATTTTTTTATTCCCGCCGGGGGCCATCTGATTTAGATACGACCGTTCCCCCTCGCAAGGCAATGGCAAACCAGCGAGAGGTATCCTGCTTAGTATAAACCTTCCCCAACTATGCCGTTCGGATCCGGCGTTAAACTGTAGGTCCCATATACCTGTGAGAGACTCAGTACCACACGCACCACGGGTATATGCGGGGAGGGTACTAACCAGTCGAAAGGCTGAAGGACTACGAATAACAATATTTAATAGTAGAAAGTATTGAAATGTACATAGACATAAGTAAAATATAAATGAGAATTGAATAAAAAGAGGCTCGGCTATGCGACAGGCAGGCGCCGACAAAATATGTTACAATAGACCTAAGACACCCTTACATGTCATAAAAGCATAAAATGTTTTGTAGTGTAAAACTAGCAAAAAACGCCCATATACCGTTAGGTTAACGGTACTGTGTCCTTCAACAGACAATAGATGCCACGCCAATAAGTATGACTATTTTAGAAAGTCGCGTCACTTTTTAGGGTGTGTAACGAACGTCTTTATCGCCCGCTCTCTGGTAACCAATCACGGATAGCGTCGGTAGTGAGCGCGAAAAAGATACAGCACCGGACTGGGTACGTTCGAATTTACCGGCAAATATTTCAAAGTCAAGCCAATGGGAGTATGATCAACAAGAGTTGTAGTGAGGGAAGGACTCGAAAAACTATAAAAAAGGAAGTGAAGCAAACAAATAGGGAAGTCTAAGTTTAATTTTCACGCAAAACATGGGAAACCTGCGTCACTCGATGTGAGCAATTTTAATACTATTACTCTAAGTTCAAATCAATAGATCATTTCAGTTCAATAGTTTATTTTATATATGTGCGCGATAGTATGTATGGACCAGAAGATGTTTAATTTGTGCGCGTAGATTGCAGCAAGAAGTATACTTATTTATACGTGCGCGACGTCTAGTACTAACGCGAGTGAGTGCAGTAATTACAGAAAGTTTAATCAAGTGTGATTAGTGCAAAGTGTAGTGCGATGGTTAACGCAGGATTGCAGTTCGTCATTCTTCTATTTGGAATCCAGCAACAAGTAATAATATACCATTTATGATTCATAATACAATAAATTAACATAATTTTAGCATCTCAAAACTAACTCATCTCATTCTCAAAAGACCCACGAGTTCAGATACTAAATCTTACAATTTATGCTATATGAAATGTTTTGGTGAGTTATGGTATAGTAAAGTAAGGAAACAAGTTATAATAATTATAGAATGTTAACGGAGTTGAAAAATTGAAATATAGAAGTTATAGATTATAGAAGTTCATTTCAGTTAAGAATTTATGATACTTATATGTTTTGATTAATATTGAAGATTTAAATGTGTTAAATGAATAAATTTGAATCTACTGAGTATTCATTTGAATAGTAATTGATTAATATGATTGAAGAATCCGTAAACTGGAGATATTAATAAAATTTTGTTATTAATTATAAAGATGATATTAATGATTAAGTCCTATATGTATTAAGTAATAAGAAAGATAACAATATAAATCTTAGTATCTGAACGAAGTGTTATTATTTCATAACAATCCTGAGATCTTCTGCTCTGGCGCCCAAGTAAAATAATCAATAAATATAAAAATGAGTGGAAGTATTCAATAATAAATATAGTTAATATAATTTATAACACAATAAAGCAATGTAATTACAGAGTATATGCAATACCGTTTTGAATCAATTATTTAGTCAACATCGGAAATTTACGTGCGCTTAAAATAAAGTTATAATGTTTAATGTTACAAATAATTCAAATAACAATCTTGATCATCTGTTAGTTCAGCAGAATAACAGGGACACTTTTAATAACCACATAAAATAAACACACTTATAAACAACACAGGCGCTTTAACTTAACTGTTTGGACCACAGAAGTGAGGCATGCCTCATCGCTCTATGTGTACAGCGCGGGACAATCCCCCCTCCCTTCACTTCCCTATCTAACCCGCACATTGCTTACATACGATGTATACAAAAAACGCTGAGGCAAGTTCAGGTTGCCTCATTCGCTTTAAACGAGCTATGCCGAATCTCACCTGTCACCATCTAGCGGTCGGTCAGTAAAGCACGTTTCAGTTTAATAAATTCTACAGTCGCGGTAACAATGTATAATCTTTACGTTATGTAGTTCATACGTATTTATAATTTTTATTCTACAGAATTTTTTAGGGTAGGCATTGCCTCAATTGCCTCCATGTAACTTCGCCACTGCCAGTTACTACTGTTTAACAATCAGAAATGTCCATTATCCATAGTATAGTGTTTATATGTCCATTACCTGTTATATGAATGAATGTGAAACAGGTTTACAATTAATAGTTAAAATTGTATATTTTGTGCTTGATACATGTGTGGAGAGTAATTTTGGATGAATTCTGTTATTTTTAGAATGTTTGGGGAGGGGGTAATTTCACAGCAGGTATTAGCAACACTGGCCAATCTGCTTTTTTAATTTCAGGATTTAATGATACTCTTACCTCCCACATAATCTAACTGAGAATACATTTTATTAACCACCTGTGGTATACGAGGTCTAAAAACTAAGTTCGCAAACGTATTGTAGAAAATATGCTACATACCATATTGGTGAATACCACTGTGATAACCTTCAAAGTACTGACCTTGGGAAGCTATACACCGATGCCAGTGCCTACTCCACCCTTTAAAGCAACTGTGGGACTCTTTTTCTGGAATGGCCTTCAGAGGTGCCATCACATTAGACTTAATGTCCTCAATGTCATCAGAATGTCTTCTTTTCAAAACTTCTTTGATCTTCTGGTAAAGAAAGAAATCATTGGGGCCAACGTCAGGTATGTCGGGTGGACTACCAACGTCATTTGTTTCCTAGCCAAAAACTCCTGTACAGACAGTGCTATGTCTGCAGGTGCATTGTCGTGATGCACAAGCCATGAGTTGTTGGCGAAAAGTTCTGGTCATTTGGGTCTCACTTTTTCATGCAACCTTTACAGCACCCTTAAATAGTTCGCTTGGTTAACTGTTTGTCCTGGTAGTACAAATTGATAGTGAACAATCCCTTGGATTTCAAAAAATGTTAACAACGTTTTGATTTGGATTGATGGAACTTTTTCAATCATGGAGAATCAGGTGACTTCCAATGGACACTTCATCGCTTTGTTTCAAGGTTATACACGAAGATCCAGGTTTCACCACCTGTGATTTGGCCAAAACATCGTCTTCCCTCTGCAACAGGTCTGTGCACAGTTCAACCCTTGTTTGCTTTTGTTCATCAGTGAGCTCCTTTAGGACCATTTTGGCACACACCTTGAGCATCCCAAGGTCTTCAGTTAAAACTTTCCGCACAGTTTCCCTACCAATGTTCACTTGATCTGCTATGGATCTCACAGTCAGTTGCTGATTTGCATACACAATTTGATGAATTTTGGCAGTGTTTCCGTCTATTTGGGTTGTTACTGGCTGCCCTACCCTTTCTTCATCAGTCACTTGTTCCCTCCCCTCAGAAAATCGTTTAATCCATTTGTACACTGCTGGTTTCTTCATTGCATTTTTGCTTTGCACCTGAATAACATTTCCTGTATTTTATTCCCTCTTGCCCAGTTTCACCAGAATTTGATGTTTGTTCGTTGCTCTAATTCCATCTCAGATTTTCACGACAGCACACTCACACAAGAACAAACAAAAATGCACACCACTCAGCACAAATCCGCCACATGTCAACACGAACACTGCTATGAAACACCGAAATACCAAGGTTATGAAATGTTAAAGAAGTGCTTGTATGCTTGTAACTGCTGCCCTCAGTGGTGAGTTAACGAACTTAATATTCAGACCTTGTATATTGCCTACCATAAAGGGGAAGTCTGACAAAATGTTAATCTACTGGACCTCTGTGTGTGTTAGCACATATTCTTCCTAGCATTTCTACACGTTAAAACTTGCATGCTTCATGCACATACAAAGTCTAACGCCCTAATACTTATACTACTAGCAGCAGATCTTTGATGGAGACTATATTTATCAATATGTTCTAATGATAGGTTTCATTTAGATAATCCAAAATAATTTTAATATTGTAATCTATTATGCAGATACTCATAAAACAAAATCTTATTTTTCTTCACATCATCTTACTCATAGACCGAAAGATAGAGGCCTTTTTTTTTTTTACTAGGTCGATGGGATAATTTTGTCGCAAAATGTTCTATGACCTATATCGATCATAAATACGTGACGGCGGAAAGCGTTTCGGAAGATGAAAATGGGGGCAAGCGGTGAAAGTGGGAAAATTTCGAAGGTTTTTAAATCACTCGGTATATGGCTGAAAATTTACAAGTAAGCACCCAATGTCGTTCTTATGCCACATGCAAAGTGGCGGAAATGGAAGTGGAGTATAAATGGCCGGCGGAAAGCATCAAAGATAGGAAAATTTTGGGAAAACTTAAAGCACAAGGTGTATGTCCGCCAATTTGTGTATGCAGTGTTTATGAATGTATAAGTTTGTGTGCAAAAGGGCGGAAAAAAATTCGGTAGTTTTTCCTATGAAAATCTCGATCGAAAGTGGCTTGAGCGCAGCGAGTTTTTACAATGATCGCGATTCAGTTTTATTAGTTTCCCAGTAAAAATATTCAGGATATGTCCGCCAGTGAAGATATGAGAATATTGCACATCTATTAGTTTATTTGATAGAAGGCGGACTCCAGAATGGAATAAAAATTAAAAAAAAAAATATATAATCATAATTCTAATAAAATACTATACAAATTAATAATACAAGCATTAGCTTTATTTAAATAATTTATATGGTATCAATACTTTTTAATGAAAATTCACTATGATATGAAAAAGTTGTGTTACTATCTCATTACAATTTCATAAAATTATTTGTACCTATTGAAACTGCTGACAATTTGGCGCTATAAGAAGTGGCACCAGTCGACTGGTGCCAGTTCAGTAAAGGTGCATGGATGTGTTTCCACATGCCACTAAATTGGCACCAGAAAATTATGCATGTGGGAACCTGCTATGTAAAGAGCCTCCCCAGGAGGCAAGGAATGTTTTTGTGGTACTTCTACCTGAACAGCAGTTTCCGTTAGACCACTGCAGCGTGCGCAGCCCTAGTGGAGCATAAGTCACAGAAATTTTCATAAAAAAGTATTGTTTTTGTGCTCAAAAATTTATGTTCTCGCTAAACAAAAATGGAATCTGAAAGTGTTAAACCTTTTTGTGTGTTTAAGTGTGGAGAAGAAAGTGGTGTTATCAATTTTTTACTGGTGAAAAACTGGATATATGTAAAGAAATTTTAAATGCGCGTGTTAGCTTAAAATTAAAATATAACGCTGTTATTCTACCTGACGCAGTTGATAATATATATGGCTACCATTCAAAATATTACAAATATTTCGTTTCAATCAAGAAAGCACACTCGGAGGAGTATAGAAAGCCTATAATAACATCAATAGCAATAAGTGACACAGATTCAAATCAAGCTTCATCTCGAAATTCGTCAGGTAAGAGTGGTTGACATATGCATTAATACAATTATTAAAAATGTTAAGTTTTGTTAGAACATTTTATAATGTAGAATTCTACTTTTAACGACGCTCTTTCTTAAACAAACATTAGTTACGCAACTAGTTTCGATTAAAAATTAAGCATGCAATAATTCTTCAAGTCTTAAATTCTTCTTTAACTTCTCAATATAAAATATTTAAAATTAAGGTAGTTCCTTCAGCAACTGCGTGAATCAAAAGCTTAAAAATTCTAAACAATATTATTAAAACCATTTATTGTTAAATTGCGTAAAAAAGTTAAATCAAGCTGAAAAGATAATAAACAATTATTTGGGGTATTATAAGTGCTGGTGCAGGCTTAGGGACATCATTTCCGTAGTATGAATGTGTGTATATGACAGAGAGAGAGAGCGAGAGAGAGAGAGATGTTTTATTGTACACTAAGTGTACGTAATATATAAAAAATATTAAGAAAGCTGTTCCGGCAATACATTTTTCAGGTATAAATGTTGGAGCGGCTTCTGATGCAAACAATGCACCTCAGTCATCACTGGCAGCTTCGAGTTCAAATAAAACTGCATTGGATTCAGATACAAATGTCGAAGAACCATCATCTTTAGCTTCTACCACAGATAATACCGAAGAGGAAAGCGAGTTTGTAAATACTGTTTTTTTTTTTGTAAATACGAATCGATGTTTTTTTTTGTGATAAATCACGTAAAGTTTACAATTATGCAGTTCAAAAGATGCATAGCTCAAACGAATCAGCTTTAAAAGTAAAATTTTTGTAAATGCAACTGCGTTGAATGACACTGAAAATATTACAAAACTAAACTCGATGAAAGAAGATGATGTTATACATTATCATGATTCATGTAAAAGAATATATTTTAAAAAACATATCGATGCTCCTCAAAAATCTCATACAGAATGGCACGATAATAGGCACGATCCATGAAAATGCTTTTAGCGAAATTTGTGCTTTCGTTCAAGAAAATATTTTAGAAAATAAAAAATGTTTTACTTTAAAGTTGTTAACTGATTATTATCAAACTGCATTAGAAAAATTGTATAGAGATAATAATCAAGTATTCGATATTCTCAATATTTACTTCAAAAATTAAAAAAAAAATTTCAAAATGACATACAAGTCATAATTTTTCATAATAAAAAAATTATAGCACCAAGAAATGGTTGCGTAATTACCGATGAAACGTTTTCAAAATTAGACGAATCAGCTTCACTTCAACGTACCGGTTTAAATATAAGAAAAATAATTTTATCCATAGAAAAAAGACCTCTTCCGCGGAAATTAGAAGGATGCCATTTAATAGCAGGTGAATGTGATATACCCATTGAATTATCCAAATTATTATTTTCAATAATTTATGGCTCGGATTCTACAAAATCAACGAGTTCTGAGTGCATTCGTAAAGTAAATTCCATTGCTCAGGATATAATCTATGCAACATCTCATGGTAAAATAAAACCGTCGAAGCATATAACACTTGGCATTACCTTAAAAAGCATAACAAGTAGCAGAAAAGTTATTGATATTATAAATAAATTTGGGCACTGCTGCGGGTACCATACCATAGAAGAGCTTGAAACAGAAGCAACTTTGTTTTCTAGCAGTAAAAATAGTATATGTCCGGATGATGTTGTCTTGTCTCCGGATCTTTGTACAGGTGTTGCTTTCGACAATTTCGATAGATTTGTAGAAACATGCAGTGGCAAGGATACTTTGCATGATACTGTTGGAATTTTATATCAAAATGATAATTCTATAGAATCGGGAAATTGTTCTACCAATAGTATTGCTTTATCTCCTCTTAAAAAAAGAAGAAGAACTTTTGAGGCAATAGCTCCTGAATTAGTAGAATACGTTAAAAGGCCAAAAGTATTAGAGTATTTGCTACCATTAGATAGTTCTTTATGTGAAATCACTGCCAACAAATTTGATAAAATGAAAAAACTTGATATTCTATGGTATTGATATTCTTAATATATTCTAACTTGTTATCACAATGTTCCAAATACACCAATGTGGGTTGGATTCAATAGTAAAGTAATTAAAGATGATAATTGAATCAAAAAGTTAGCTACCTTACTCCTATTAATGCTTCGCCAACAAATATATCAGTAGTATACGAAACAATGAGATTGATCCAAAAAATTGCTGAGGAGTGTCGACAAACTTATATGCAGGTTACTTATGATTTGCAAATTGCAAAAGTTGCTTTTCAAATTCAGTGTACTGAAAAGCCATTGTTTGATAATCTTTTTATTCATATGGGCGCTTTCCACACAATGATGGCTTACTTTAAATCTGTCGGAAAATTCATTGATGGATGTGGACTAACACAAATGATGGTAGAAAGCGAACTTTTGGCGAGCGGTTCTGTTAATGGTTTTATTAGTGGTAAGCATTTTAATAGATGTAAGCGTCTGCATCCAATGATATCTTTAGGTTTGCAGATACTACATTTTGAAAGATTTTTTAAAGAAAATCAGCTACTTATTGATAATAGAATACGGACAATAATTATGAAAATACAAAGTGAAGGATTATCAAATGAAGTATTTCTTGACAAAGAACTTGACGATCTTTTTAATAAATATTTCAAATACAAGAAAAATACACTTGATGGAAAGTTTGGAAAAACTCCACAATTTTATATGATGTACGTAGAATTTATTAATTATTATTTGCTGTTTTCCAGAAGTATCCGCACTGGCGATTTTGAGCTTTATAAATTCATCATACCAAAACTTATTAATTTGTTTTTCATATTTAATCAGCACAATTATGCTCGGTGGTTACTTAAGTACCATGACAATTTATTAAAAATAAATGAAACACATCCAGCGCTGGCGGAGGAATTTGAAAAAGGCTTGTTCACTATAAAAAGAACAGGAAAACCTTTTTCGAAAATACCTGTTTATCTGACCTTAGAACAAACAATCACTGCTGATGCTGCTAGAAGACTTACTGGTATAACACACTTTACAAATTCAATATCTGCCCGCCAACGATGGTCCAGAAGTCATAGCATCAGATCAAAAATAATTTCACATGTTCTCAATGAAACTGGACTACAAAAAGCTCAAGACGTCAGTTCGGATTTAGAAAAACATCAAATTAATAAAGATACAATTCAGTTAAACAGATTTATTTCCGTAGTTAAGAATAACATGAATCCTTTTGATTGTATTGAGATGGATCAGGATTTGTTATATAATATTGCAACCGGACGATCTACGACAACAGAAGTAGCTGATTTTCTTTTAAATTCAGAAAAAAAAGGTAATAAGTTAAGAGAGTCATTTATTGCGGAATGTGGTCAATCGATGACCTGATTTGAAGAACGTATATCTCAAAACAAGATTAGTAATTTTGTTAAGTCTAACGAGAGGAAAAAAATGGTTGTCAATAATAAAGTACAAGAAGTGCAGTTGCAAAGAGACTTATTTGGACGCATGCTTGCTATTTCAAAGGACCAAAATGCTAATATTGAAAAGATCCTCACATACCCTTTAACTCCTGTTTCAATGGCTTTGTGTAACTTAGATGGCACGATTTGTAAAACGGAAAAATCTGCATTGACTAAATGTTTGAAATTTGAAAGTAGTCGTTCTTTAATACCAGACATTATAATAATAGATGGCTTTTACATTTTGCATTGTATGAAAGATGTCCCTAAAACATTTGGGAGTATATCAAAAAAATTATTGAAAACAATTACTAATAACCGAGCATCCGAAATTCATCTCATTTTTGATAGATTCTTTCAACCTTCAATTAAAGATTACGAGCGTTCATTGAGACAACGCTCGTTATCTGATCGTAACTTCGTCATTTTAGGGGAAAATCAACCGAGACCTACAGACTTTTCTAAAGAACTGAGAAATAGTAAATTTAAAGAAGTGTTGATTAATTTTATAATAAATCATTGGAGTGGCCAACATCTTGCTGAGTTTATTAAAGACAAAACTATTTTTCTCAATTTTGATAATTGCTATCGTATGAAGTTGTAAATGGCGAAGTTATCAAATCAGTCAATGTAAATTTTTCTTGTCCTGATCATGAAGAAGCAGATACAAAGATAGTTTTTCACACTTGTAAAATTAATCGCGATGGTAATGTTTTAATTAAATGTTCAGATACCGATATTTTAGTTATATTGTTAGGAAACTTGCATACCATTAAAAAAAATTTGAACTTTTCCATTGAATATGGAGTTTCGGGTTGAGTATGGAGTTCCATTGAATATGACCGTAATAGATGTTAACGAAATATATGAAAGATTGGGTGAATCGTCGTGTAAAGCACTTCCAGGGTTTCATGCTTTTACTAGATGTGATTATAATCCATCATTTTTCAGAAGAGGAAAGCAGCGTCCTTATAAAATTCTTCAGCAATCGGAAGAGTATCAAAAGGCTTTCATAGAGCTAGGTAAATTTTTTTGGGATAAGGATGACGTAATAACAATTACTGAAAAATTTGTATGCCATTTATATAATGTAATAAGTAAAGATGAAAATGCCACACCAACCGTAAATAGAGCCCGATTTGAATTATTTTTGCGAAATTACAAAATAAAAAATTTAAATGAGCCTTTTCAAAAGAAAAATATAAAAAATTTTGATGCGTCAAGTTTACCTCCTTGCTACTCCAAGTTAGAACAACAAATTTTGAGAGCTCGTTATATTGGTAACATTTGGCAAAGATCTCACGAGGCTATACCATCTCAATATGAACCGCAACAGCACGGATGGTTTTTAAATGAAAATGAAGTTAAATATGAATTCCTGTGGTTTACAGGTGATCAGTTACCTTCTACTGTTAATGACGTTATATTAGATGATGAGAATAATGATAATAATATAGATGAAGATATGTCTGATGATGACATTGATACAAGCGAGGATGAGGATGTTTTGTATGAAAGTAGTGATAGCGAAATGGATTCATTTGATAATTAATTGTTAATATATGAATATTGTAAATACGTTTATAAATATACGACATACGTTAAATAAATACATGTATTAACATATTATGTAAGATGTTTTAAAAAATGATAAATGAACATTATTGTTAAATACAATGTTTGAATTAAAAATTATTCATTTACCTACAAATGCTGGTTATTATTTATTTTCCTAATATTTAAGACAATAATCTTCCATTATGGTGTCCGCTTCTTAGCAAATAGTCTAAGAGTTGTGCAATAACCGCGTATCTTCACTGGCGGACATATCATGAATATTTTTACTGGCAAACTAATAAGTCGGAATCGCGATCATTGAAAAAACGCGCAGCACTCAAGGCACGTTCGATCGAGATTTTCATAGGAAAAACTACCGAATTTTTTTCCGCCCTTTTGCACACAAACTTATACATTTATACTCCACTTCCGTTTCCGCCACTTTGCATGTGGCATAAGAACGACATTGGGTGCTTACTTGTAAATTTTCAGCCATATACCGAGTGATTTAAAAACCTTCGAAATTTTCCGACTTTCACCGCTTGCCCCCATTTTCATCTTCCGAAACGCTTTCCGCCGTCAGGTATTTACGATCGATATAGGTCATAGAACATTTTGCGACAAAATTATCCCATCGACCTAGTAAAAAAAAAAAAAAAAAAAAAAAAGCCTCTATCTCTTAGACCATCAACGACATAATGGATAAAGAATGTAGTTAAAGAATCTGCCTCATCAGTGATGTTGAATCAAAATCTAAAACTGAACCAGATTTTTAAAACATTAACTACGCTTTTTTTACTAAAATAACATTTATTAAAACTTTACTGATAGGATCCGTATCTATAGAATAAATTTTAGGAAGGTTTCAAAATATTCACACATTTGTAAATGTTCATATATTCTGTATAAACATTTTAACAATACATTTTTATTTACTTCATAACAGCACAAAATGTAATAAAAATTAAACATAAATATATACTTATACGATACAATTAAATATATATATATATATATATATATATATATATATATATACACATAAAGCACATGTTATAATATATAAATTAATTGTTCTTTGTTGTTACTTTTTTTTATAAAGGCAAAGCACAACCTATGTATTATATATTATACATATTTCTATAGGCTTCATTATTATCAAAATAATAAAGAGTGGGAAAAACAAACACTTTTAAAAAAATCACTACATTACTTACTAAGAAGGTATCCCATTAAAGGTAATGCATGTATATGTATTTGCCTTTCATTCATTATATGAATTATTGGTGATAATATGGGGTACTTTTTATGATACACATTTATGATATCAAATATTTTCATCTCAGTAGGCATACTCAAAGATCTTACTTATTTTTTAAATATTTTACTATGAAAATATTTTATAAAATTACATCAAACAAATATAATTTCCACCTACATAGTTTACATACACATTAAACAAAATGTAAGTATACTTATAACATATTCAGGACTGTTGTAAGTTGAATTTACAATAATTTTTTCCATTTTTTGTGCATTTTAAAACATCAACCTCATATGCTGAAAAATTGTTTTTCTTTTTAATACGATTTACTAAAGATCTTTACAAAAAAAAAAAAACAATTAGTCTTTTTACAAACGTTTGGTTTTATTCATAAACAAACATTACAAATTAAATATGATTTGTTAAATGCCGGATCCTTTTTTATCTAAAAAAAAAGAGTTATTATTATATCACAGCATACATATTAATAAATATGTCCAATTATACATGTATTGTAATTGTTCTTAATTGTTGCATGTTTAAATTTGAGGCCTTTTCAGCTGTAAAGGTTTTTACAAGGACCATAAATTTTGTAACATATATTTGAAATCTGAGTTTAATCTAAGTCAAGTTCATACATTTTGACTTAACCAAACCAAGTCTGATATTTACTCCTAGTATATTCTTTTAAAAATATGCTTTAATAATTAATTATATTACTAGTAAATACTACATTTTCTATATAAAATTGAGAAGATTTAATTTTCAGTTCCACATAAATTCTGTTCGTCTGTAAAAATATCAGTATGGAGAACCATACATGACTTCCATGTTCTAAGATTTATATTTAAAATCAGTTACGAAATGAAATGTTTCCATAGAAACTACTTCTTTCCACTTATTGAATTAGCCTTAACCACAGTACTGTGGTCACTAACGTATACCACCACACGTTATCGCACTCGATTTTCACTGATGATGGCAGTTGACGGCATTGCGGAAACGTCTGGTTTTGCAGAAAACATTGGACTACGGCCAAACAGCCCGGGAAGGAATTTTAACAACAAACTACTAATTTGTTGCCGATAACGTAGTACACATATAAAAATTATCCCCTCCCCTTTCAACTATATTTTCATTTATAGAAAATTACCCCCACCCCATTCAACTAGCCTCTTCATTTATAGATATTTCATCTACGTTTCTACAGTGGATTATTAAGATCTTCTTATCAGGATACTTTATTTATAAAAATTAAGTACTTTATTCTTGTTACAACAAAAAATGTTTCAGGTAAACTGCCCTTTCCCCGTAACCGATCTTCACCAAAATCAAAAGGCCTCGAGTCTTCTAGAATTCAGGCACATATGTAAAACTTATTTGATTCTGTTTGAATTTACGCCAGTTATCGTTCATCATGAAAATATTTCTCTTGTTACAACATAAAATGTTGCAGGTAAATTACCCCTTTCCCTTAACCGATCTTCACCAAAATCAAATGGTCTTGAGTCCTCTACAATTCAGGGAGGCATGCAAAACATTATTTGATTCTGTTCGAATGTGCGGCAGTTATCGTTCGTCATAGAAACAATTACTCTTGTTAAAACATTAAAGGCGGCAGATAAACTACCTCTTTCCCTTAACCGATCTTCACCAAAATCAACAAACCTTGAGTACATACAACTTCAGGAACATATGCAAAAAATTATTTGATTCTGTTTGAATTTGCGGTTGTTATCGTTTGCCATAGAAAAAAATCTTTAGACAGACAGACACACAGACACACTTTTTGAAAAATGACTTTTTTTCATGTTTTGAGGGTAGTACAATCAGAATGTGCAATAATCTCGAACGCGATTTTTTTTGCCATCACCATACTTCCATTCTTATGGAACATGGAAGTAAAAATTACCCTTGATAAAAAAAACGTTGCAGGTAAACTACCCCTTTTCCCCTTAACCGATCTTCACCAAAAACAATAGGTCTTGAGTACTCTACAATTCAGGGCTGTATGGAAAAAATTATTTGATTCTGTTTGAATTTGCAGCTCTTATCATTTGCCATAGAGAAAAATCTACAGACAGACAGACACAGACACTTTTCGAAAAATTACTTTTTTCATGTTTTGAGGGTAGTACAATCAGAATCTGCAATTATCTCGAACACGATTTTTTTACTTCCACGTTCCATTAGGAAATGGACGTATGGTGATGGCAAAAAAAAAATTGTGTTCAAGATAATTGCAGATTATGATTGTACTACCCTCAAAACATGAAAAAAAGTAATTTTTCGAAAAGTGTCTGTATGTGTGTCTGTCTGTCTATCTATGTGTCTGTAGTTTTTCTCTATGGCAAACGATAACAGCCCCAAATTCAAACAGAATCAAATAATTTTTTGCATACACCACTGAATTGTAGAGTACTCAAGACCTATTGTTTTTGGTGAAGATCGGTTAAGGGAAAGGGGTAGTTTACCTCCAACGTTTTTTAAGGGTAATTTTTTAAAGTGTGTCTGTCTATAGATTTTTTCTATGGCAAACGATAACAGCCGTAAATTCAAACAGAATCAAATAGTTTTTTGCATACGTTCCTGAAGTTGTAAGTACTCAAGGTCTGTTGATTTTGGTGCAGATCGGTTAAGGGAAAGGGGTAGTTTACCTGCAACATTTTATGTTTTAACAAGGATAATTTTTTCTATGACGAACGATAACTGCCGTAAATTCACACAGAATCAAATAATTTTTTGCAAACTTTCCTGAATTATGGAGTACTCAAGGTCTGTTGATTCTGGTGAAGATCGGTTATGAGAAAACGGTAGTTTACCTGACACCTTTAATGTTTTAACAAGAGTAATTGTTTCTATGACGAACGATAACTGCCGCACATTCAAACAGAATCAAATAATGTTTTGCATGCATCCCTGAATTGTAGAGGACTCAAGACATTTTGATTTTGGTGAAGATCGGTTAAGGGAAAGGGGTAGTTTAGCTGCAACATTTTATGTTGTAACAAGAGAAATATTTTCATGATGAACGATAACTGCCGTAAATTCAAACATAATTAAATAAGTTTTTGCATGCATCCCTAAATTGTAGAGATCTCAACACCTGTTGATTTTGGTGAAGATCGGTTAAGGGAAAGGGGTAGTTTACCTGCAACATTTTATATTGTAACAAGAGAAATTTTTTCATGACGAACGATAACTGCCGTAAATTCAAACAGAATCAAATAATTTTTTACATATGTGCCTGAGTTGTAGAAGACTCAGGGCCTATTGATTTTGGTGAAGATCGGTTATGGAGAAAGGGCAGTTTACCTGAACCATTTTTTGTTGTAACAAGAGTAAAGTACTTAATTTTGATAAATAAAGTATCCTGATAAGAAGATCTTAATAATCCACTGTAGAAAAATAGATGAAATATCTATAAATGAAGAGGCTAGTTGAATGGGGTGGGGGTAATTTTCTATAAATTAAAATTATAGTTGAAGGGGGAGGGGATAATTTTTATACGTGTACTTCGTTATCGGCAACAAAGTAGTAGTTTGTTGTTAAAATTCCTTCCCGGGCTGTTTGGCCGTAGTCCAATGTTTTCTGCAAAACCAGATGTTTCCGCAATGCCGTCAACTGCCATCATCAGTAAAAATCAAGTGCGATAACGTGTGGTGGTATACATTAGTGACCACAGTACTGTGGTTAAGGCTGAACGAATAAGTGGAAAGAAGTAGTTTCTATGGAAACATTTCATTTTGTAAATGATTGTAAATATAAATCTTAGAACATGGAAGTCATGTGTGGTGCTCTATACCGATTTTTTCCATCACTATACTTCCATTTCCTTATGGAACATTGAAGTTATAGGTTTCTCCAGCCTTCCTTTTGCTTCCATGTTCCATAAGGAAATGGAAGTATGGTGATGGCGAAAAAAATTGTGTTCGAGATAAGTGCTGATTCTGACTGTACTACCCTCAAAAGATGAAGAAAAGTCATTTTACTTCCATATTCCTTAAGGAATGGAAGTATGGTGATGGCAAAAAAAATCGTGTTCGAGATTATTGCAGATTCTGATTCTACTACACTCAAAACATGAAAAAAAGTCGTTTTCCGAAAAGTGTCTGTGTGTGTGTCTGTCTGTCTATCTGTGTGTGTGTGTGTGTGTGTGTGTGTGTGTCTGTAGTTTTTTTTCTATGGCAAACGATAACTGCCGCAAATTCAAACAGAATCAAATAATTTTTTGCATGCAGCCCTGATTTGCAGAGTACTCGCGACCTATTGTTTTTGGTGAAGATCGGTTGAGGGAAAGGGGTAGTTTACCTGCAACGGTTTTTTTTTAGCAAGGGTAATTTTGTTTGGCAAACGATAACAGCCGCAAATTCAAACAGAATCAAATAATGTTTCGCATACAGCCCTGAATTGTAGAGTTCTCAAGATCTGTTGATTTTGGTGAAGATCGGTTAAGGGAAAGGGGTAGTTTACCTGTAACGTTTTATGTTTTAACAAGGGTATTTCCTATGGCAAACGATAACAGCCGCAAATTCAAGCAGAATCAAAAGATTATTTGCATACAGCCCTAAATTGTAGATTTCTCAAGACCTATTGTTTTTGGTGAAGATCGGTTGAGGGAAAGGGGTAGTTTACCTGCAACGTTTTTTTAACAAGGGTATTTTCTATGGCAAACGATAACAGCCGCAAATTCAAACAGAATCAAATAATGTTTTGCATACAGCCCTGATTTGTAGAGTACTCAAGACCTATTGTTTTTGGTGAAGATCGGTTTAGGGAAAGGGGTAGTTTACCTGTAACGTTTTATGTTTTAACAAGGGTATTTCCTATGGCAAACGATAACAGCCGCAAATTCAAACAGAATCAAAAGATTATTTGCATACAGCCCTAAATTGTAGAGTTCTCAAGACCTATTGTTTTTGGTGAAGATCGGTTGAGGGAAAGGGGTAGTTTACCTGCAACGTTTTTTTAACAAGGGTATTTTCTATGGCAAACGATAACAGCCGCAAATTCAAACAGAATCAAATAATGTTTTGCATACAGCCCTGATTTGTAGAGTACTCAAGACCTATTGTTTTTGGTGAAGATCGGTTAAGGGGAAGGGGTAGTTTACCTGCAACGTTTTTTTATCAAGCGTATTTTCTATGGCAAACGATAACAGCCGCAAATTCAAACAGAATCAAATAATTTTTTGCATACGTCCCTGAATTGTAGAGGTCTCAATGACTTTCGATTTTGGTGAAGATCGGTTAAGGGGAAGTGGTAGTTTACCTGCAACCTTTTACGTTTTAACAAGAGTAAAGTACTTGAAAATTTATTTAAACTTTTTGAAACAATGGTAATTGTTAAAAATAAAATAATTTTGTTGCCAGGCAATAAAATTATAATTTTTTCATTTTAATGTAATATAATATTTTTCATTTAATACAGCAATAAAAAGGCAGGTAAGACACAGCCTGGCTGCTTGGCTGAAAATGATTTTAAATATAAATCTTAGAATATGGAAGTCATGTATGGTTCTCCATACCGATATTTTTGAAAAGTGTCTGTATGTGTGTCTATCTGTCTATATGTAAATTTTTTTTCTGTGGCAAACGATAACTGCCGCAAATTCAAACAGAATCAAATCATTTTTTGCATACAGCCCTCAATTGTATAGTTCTCAAGACGTATTGTTTTTGGTGAAAATCGGTTAAGGGAAGGGGTAGTTTACCTGCAACGTTTTATGTTTTAACAAGGGTAATTTTTTCTATGAAGAACAATAACTGCCGTAAATTAAAAAAGAATCAAATAATTTTTTTCATACCTCCCTGAATTATAGAGAACTCAAGGCCTTTTGATTTTGGTGAAGATCGGTTAAGAGAAAGGGGTAGTTTACCAGCAACGTTTTATGTTTTAAGAACGATAATTTTTCTTATGACGAATGATACCTGCCGCACATTCAAAGATAATCAAATAATTTTTTGCATACGTTCCTGAATTGTTAAGTACTCAAGGTCTGTTGATTTTGGTGAAGATCGGTTAAGGGAAAGGGGTAGTTTACCCGCAACACTTTATGTTTTAACAACGGTAATTTTTTCTACGACAAACGATAACAGCCGCAAATTCAAACAGAATCGAATAAGTTTTTGCATAAGTTCCTGAATTGTATACAAATGGAGGCCCCTTAATTTTGGTGAAGATCGGTTAAGGGAAAGGGGTAATTTACCTGCAACATTTAATATTTTAACAAGGGTAATTTTTTTCTATGGCAAACGATAACAGCCGCAAATTCAAACAGAATCAAATAATGTTTCGTATACAGCCTTGAATTGTAGAGTTCTCAAGACCTATTGTTTTTGGTGAAGATCGATTAAGGGAAAGGGGTAGTTTACCTTCAACATTTTATGTTTTAACAAGGGTAATTTTTTATGATGAACGATAACTGTCGTGAATTCAAAGAGAATCAAATAATTTTTTGCATACTTTCCTAAATTGTATAGAACTGAAGGCCTCTTGATTTTGGTGAAGATCGGTTAAGGGAAAGGGGTAGTTTACCTGCCACGTTTTATGTTTTAACAAGAGTAATTGTTTCTATGACGAACGATAACTGCCGCACATTCAAACAGAATCAAATAATTTTTTGCATACATTCCTAAATTTTAGAGAGCTCATGGCCTGTTGATTTTGGTGAAAATCGGTTAAGGGAAAGGGGTAGTTTACCTGCAACATTTTATGTTGTAACAAGAGAAATTGTTTCATGACGAACGATAACTGCCGTAAATTAAAACAGAATCAAATAATTTTTTACATATGTGCCTGAGTTGTAGGGGACTCAAGGCCTATTGATTTTGGTGAAGATCGGTTACGGGGAAAGGGCAGCTTACTTGAAACAATTTTTGTTTTAACAAGAGTAAAGTACTTAATTTTGATAAATAAAGTATCCTGACTAGAAGATCTTAATAATCCACTATAGAAACGTAGATGAAATATCTATAAATGAAGAGGCTAGTTGAACGGGGTGGGGGTAATTTTCTATAAACAAAAAAAATTATAGTTGAAGAGGGAGGGGATAATTTTTATATGTGTACTATGTTATCGCCAAGAAAGTAGTAGTTTGTTGTTAAAATTTCTTCCCTGGCTTTTTGGCCGTAGTCCAATGTTTTCTGCAAAACCAGACGTTTCGGCAGTGCCGTTGACTGCCATCATCAGTGAAAATCGAGTGTAATAATGTGTGGTGGTATACGTTAGTGACCACAGTACTGTGGTTAAGGCTGAAGCAGTAAGTAGAAAGAAGTAGTTTCTATGGAAATATTTCATTTCAAAAATGATTTTAAATATAAATCTTAAATATGGTTCTCCATACCAAATTTTAGTATAATATTAACTGGTATCCAAATTAAAGAAAAACTAGCACAGTTGGACCTGTATTATATTCATCACAAGAACATTACATTCATAGATGCTTACAAAAAGGTGAGTACAAAATTATCTTTCACATCTATACACTGTATGTTCAAAAATTTTCAGAATAATATAATAATTAATCTGTCACAGCCAGCAGGTATGATTATAATAGTCAATCAAATGTAATCACTACACTACCAAACATTCACACATACATTACATTCTCACTCCTTCTGACAGCAGGGTAACCAACTGTCCTATATTTTCCAGGAATATTTTCCTGTATTAGAGATGATTTTTACGTATTTTCCCGGCTTCCATATTGAGCTTCTATTTCTTATATATTTCACTAACTATCCATATCACGAAATTTAAATTATATATTAATTCTTGCCAAGTGCAGACAAACTGCCATTAATATTTGGTGTTTATACTTAGACATCTCATCAAACATACAGAAAAATTATGTACAGTAATTGACAGCAACAGTAATTCTATTCTTGCTTCTTGCCTGGTTCATCCTCATGCTTTTAAATTACCAAATTGAATCCATTTTGTAATCAGTAGGATTTTCACTGCCAAGCTAATTAGGAATGACTGTGTATACACGAAACAAAAAGTGCTTCGTTCTGCAGCATCCGTGTACAAATACATGCAGGTTGGGTCTAAAAAACATACAACTTTGTATTATTCCATACTGTGACCTATATATTACAATTAAAAAAAAATTATCCATTTAATGAACAATTGCTTGCCACGCCCCTAAAAATGGACACATTTTTATGATTAATCTCCCTTAAATTAAAGGTTAAACGTTGATCTATCTGATGATGAATTTTTTTTAAGTCACAAAGAAGAGTTCTGCACAAAACTCTGTAGCATATTCTCTCTAATAAAAATACAGATGAAAATTATATGCACAACTATACAATTAAAGAGGTAGTTGAAGAGTTCATATATCTTGGCTCCCAGATAAACAGCACTAACGAGACCAACACTGAAATAATAATAAGAATATATACCACAAATGAAACATATTATGGATTAAAAAAGCACCTGACATCTAGCTTCATCTCAAGAAGCATGAAATGCACAATTTGCAAAACACTTATCAGTCCAGTGCTGATGTATACTTCAGAAACCTGGACAATGACAAAAAATAGCAAGAGACTTCTAGGTTCCTGTGAAAGACAGATTCTAAGAACAATATTTAGAGGAGTACAAGAAAGGTGCTATAATTATGAACTACACCATCTTTATAAGAGCCGGACATTGTCAGGATAATAAAAGTATACATGCTAAGGTGGGTTGGACACATAGAGAGAATGGAAGAAGGACAGCCTACGATACATATTTTCTAAATATCACTATAATATCACACATTTTCTACTAGAAACCAATGGGTAGTAGAAAAAGGAGAAGACCCCGAAATAGATTCAAAGGCCAGATAGAGGAGGACCTTGGAAAGCTGAACATAAGAAACTGGAAAGCCAGGGTACGCAATAGGGAGGAATGCAATCGACTCTTGGAGCAGGCCAAGACCCACCAAAGATTGTAGAGCCACGGCTGATGATGAAACAATTAAATATACAAATTATCCTTTTCAGAAACAATAAGAAAAATTCTGTATTGGCTGCTAAAAGCTATAGTAACATTGTGATGGTACAATTCTGGTGCAAACTTAAATTAACAAAAACATGGTATACAAGACCATAAGTATTGTATTCATTCATTTTTAACAATTTGGTCATAATTATTTAAATATTCCATAATCCCTGTGAAGCTGTGGTGAGTGGACTATATAAATATTTTATAACACGCAAATGTGAATTGACAGGATTCTGACCGTTTTCAATTGCAAAACAACAAACTCAGCAAAAAACGTATGTCGCATACCAAGATAACAAGACGAGCCCTGATGACGTCAGCGGCACAGAATGTGTATTTCTGTAAACAACTCGAGGCTTGGCGAGATGAACAAAGCTTGATGACGTCGCTGCTACCCCACCTACGCAAAATGAAACAAAGAGTCTTGGTCATTTTCTTCTAGAGCGTGAACACAGCCGGCCGGCAAACAGTTCACCGAGTGTGAATTTTAACTTTTACACCACTAAAAGTGGTTAATTAACTGTATAAACTCTCGGAAATGTTGGGGCGATAAAGAACTTGCACAGGTGTCATCGCCCGATGGATCGTCCATCAACGGCGTGCGTGTAGGATCTGCCCAAAGTGTTTTCGTGGACGGTGTGGGCCATAAACACGATGTAAAGAAGGAACAGACTGCACGATCGGACGACGCTAGCAGTACGGTGAGACCTGTCCAAAATTGGTGAGAACGTTCCAACATAAATTTTATTTCAAGCAACATAACATCAATTCAAAATTCACTTAATAATGACCAATAAAAATTTTTATTTAAAACATTTTAAATGAGCTCAATAAAATAAAGAAATTGTACCAGAGCGTGAGAGAGAGAGAGTGAGAGGGAGAGAGTGCCTTAAATTTTCTAAGTGCTGGGTTGTGCTATATATATATATAATATTTATTCATATGTCAATGTTTCATGTTTAATGTTTATTTTGGAGGGTTTGATGTTTGATAGACGCCCCATGGCGTAAGATGTACTTGTAGGTATATAAATAAATTGGGTAATCTCATTGGTAACAATTTTAAACAGGTATTATTATTTCAAATAACAATTTCCGCTAATCAAGAGTTCGCTTAACGAATTCCTGCCCTATAGTGACTTTGAAAGGTAAGTAAAATTACAAAGTTATTTACGTCTATATTGTTAATCAAGATGGTGCCCGACTTTTGAAATCATTGCTTATATCGTATATCGTATCTTTTATTGCGCCAGAACAGGGACATATTTTATTATAGTTACAAATGGCTCCCGTAATAACAGGGACCTGACATAAAATTTTACGTGAGTAAGCCTACAAAGAGAGCGGAAAAGTTTATCTGAGGTAATAAACCCAAATTTTAATACGTAAACATAACCCAACTTGTACGTGGTTACGTTATAAGATTGTATGCATGCGTGTATTATAAAATAGCAAACATGAGTACTAATGACAATATTACATTAGAAATCAGTACAGCTGATGTAGATATGACTAGTGAAATGGATGTTCAACCAACTCAAACTAGTCAGAGTGACGAAGCAAATACGCCTGTATCTGTTGTATCTGTAGAGACAGAGAAAGTCGATACATCCATTTCAACTAGGTCAGAAAGTAAACCAGATGATACGGCTGCTTTGATGCAGTTGATATTACATAAATTTGATGAACAGAGTGTAAAATTCGATGAAATAAAAGACGAAATTAAAATTCGTAATGATAATCTTATTAAGCAGTGTGATAAAGTGATTAAAAAGTTGGACGAGAGTTTAATTCAAATAAAAAATCAGAAGGTGAGTAGTAGTGAAAATAGTACGAAAAACGAAGTACTGATTAATAAGGTAAATAACAGTGATAATGTGAATTTACAGGTAGTAAGAATATGATATTAAAAAACAATAATGAAAGTATTATGAGTGAAAATGAAGTGTTGGAGTGTATTGAGTCAGAGAGAGAGTTTGGAGAAAGTATTTTTGTACAAGGGGTGCAGGGGTTAGAATTTTCTTTTGATGTTGTGTTAGGGGGTGAAGAAAAGTCTTCACGTATTTTTAAGAAGGACAAGAGTTCCTTCAATTTATATTTGGGAGACGAAAGGTCTACAAATAAAGTTCCTTGGTGTTTTTGTGTACCTCACAAGTGGTGCAGTAATTTTGAGTTAGTGACCTCTGCATATTTGGAAAGAGAGAGTGTAACTTGGTGTTATGGTGAGAAAAATATTAAGAGAGAAAGTGTAGAGAGGTATTGTGAGAGAAAGAATGTAATAGCAATTTTTAAAGTAAATAGAAAGTACAGAGAATTGGTAGAAAGGTTAGGCATAGAGATGGTGTATGATTATGATGAATACTTACCTTGTAGTAACAGTAAAATTGAAATAATAATAGGTGATGATAATAATGGTATCAAGTACTTACCTGTGGTAGAAAATTATGATGATAATTACAAGATGAATAACAAGATTATAACATATGATCTTACTGATGTAGACAGAACCATGCTCGATCATGACTTGATATATGAAATTGAAATTGTGAATAAATATGAAATAGTTGATAATTATTATGAATATAATGTTTCCAATAATAAAATTTATTCATTAAAAAATAAGATAGACATAAGATTAGGATGTTATTCAACGATGGAGGATAGACTGTTGTATTGTGAAATGAACATTAAATATATGTGAACAGTGGTTTTGAATTGGACTGAATATGGACTGATTTTGATTAATGACACAATAATGAGTTGGAGTGTATATTTTTCATTGTTTTATATGTATTTATGTCAATGTATTTATGGGTTTTGACAATTTTTGTGTATTACAGGTAATTTTTATATATTTGTGTACACCATGTATGTTTTAATAATTGTGTTAATTAACTAATTAACAATTAACATGTTTTGTTTAACAAGTTTAAATAATTGAATAATAATTAAAGAGTAATTATTCTTTATTACTGAATTAAAATGGTACAAAAGGAAGTTGTACTAACTGAAGTTGTAAATTATTAATTGTCATTAAAGTTTCTAATGAAGTTAAATTATTATTTAATTTGTAATGAAGGTAATTCCTAATGAATAATTAAATAAATGATTAAGTAAGAATATATATTTGAATTTTGAGAGGTATTGTTATGAATAGGTGAGAGATGAATTTTATAAGACAATTGTCAACGATTACAGTAAGGTAAAGTGTTTAAACAGGAATAGAGCCTGGGTATAGATAAAGGCATGTGAGTTATTTAATTGAAGTAAATGGAGTTAGATAGTTAAGAATTTTGAAGTAAATAATACAAAGAGAGTATTAGATATTTAGGGACACAGTAGTTGGTGATTATTTGTAGAGGTGAGTAAAGTCAAGGTGAAACATATATTTGTTGTTGATGATATTTTGTAGTGGGGGTGAGGTGATAAGGAGTAGCCAACGTATAGTGTTGTGGCAGGTAATAGCGTAGTTTAAGGGAGTGTTTGCCGAATATTTTGGAAGGGCAAAATATTATGAATGTATATAGCCAGTTAGGGAACACCCATCTCTGTACAAAGACGCGCGGTGCTATAGGATTTATCGTCGGAATGAAATTAGTAAAGGTGTTTATAATTGAGATATTGGGGTCATGGTAGGTAAATTTGGTGGTCAGTTAGAAGAAAGGTGAGTAAAATAAAATTAAGTAAAAGCATAGTGAATACAGGAGTCACCCAGACTAAACAATGATGAGAATGTGAAAGGTTAGGTAGTTAGTGAGGAAGAAAGTTCAGAGTAGAGAGGTAAGAAGTGAATAATAAAATAATAATAACAACATAATATGAATATTAATAATAAATTTTATAATTATAATAAATAATTGATGACTAATTAATGAAAGTTTAGGATTACTAATTAATTAATTAACTAAAATTGTAATTTTTTTTAAAATGCAAGTTTAAATAGATAAAATGTGCAAATCTTAATCAGATTAAGTGTGAATTAACTATTTAACCATTTCAATGTATTACTGTATTAATATAATGATAATGTGTATTATTATGTATCATGTATTATGTCATGAAATTTTAACATGTATAGGAAATAGTATGTGTGGAGGAGAAAGAGGGGTAAATATTATTGACAGCGCCAATTACTAACTGTTAATAATAATAATAATTTTAATTTCAATAAGATTTTATTAATTATTTTTGTTTTTTCTATAATTTGTTTTTCTCCATGTTTGAGTAATATTGGGAATTTATATGGGGATTTCCATGTTTTCATTTATAATTAAATTAATTTTTTTTATATCAATATGTGTTTCTTTTATAATTACAATAATTATGAAACCGAAAGAGTTAATTATTATCGATGGGAATCGAAACAATATTTTTATAATTCAGGGTAGTCCATAAAGAGAATGGCAATTCTATGTAATTCTTGTATGTTACATTTTTCGTATTTATATTTTAGTAGTTCAAGCAAACCCAGTGCTTATTAGCACAAACCAGCACATAGCTAAGGGGAACCAGATCAGTTAAGGATAGAGTAATATACCAAGCCACTATTTTGATATTTTTCATTTATTGTTTCAGTGTTTGGTGATGTTATGACGGCGGTCCTGAGCTGGCCAGCGTGTCAGAGCAGGGGCGTTACGCGTCTAATTGGCCTTATGGTGTTGGGATCTCGAAGGAGAAGTCCAGTAAGGTCATGCAGGTTCTGTCATCGTCATCAGACCACGGGTGAGTTATTGATTTTCTTTTAATATAAACTGTAAGGGGGTTGTGGCGACCTATCCTGGCTGATCCCTTTAGGAAGTATGAATGGGTCAATGAAAGTTTTTATGCTTCGGCACAAAATCTTTTTTTTTGTGATGGTACAATTCTGGTGCAATCTTAAATTAACAAAAACATGGTATAAAAGACCATAAGTATTCTATTCATTCATTTTTAACAATTTGGTCATAATTATTTAAATATTCCATAATCCCTGTGAAGCTGTGGTGAGTGGACTATATAAATATTTTATAACACGCAAATGTGAATTGACAGGATTCTGACCATTTTCAATTGCAAAACAACAAACTCAGCAAAAAACGTATGTCGCATACCGAGATAACGAGATGAGCCCTGATGACGTCAGCGGTACAGAATGTGTATTTCTGTAAACAACTCGAGGCTTGGCGAGATGAACAAAGCTTGATGACGTCACTGTTACCCCACCTACGCAAAATGAAACAAAGGGTCTTGGTCATTTTCTTCTAGAGCGTGAACACAGCCGGCCGGCAAACAGTTCACCGAGTGTGAATTTTAACTTTTACACCACTAAAAGTGGTTAATTAACTGTATAAACTCTCGGAAATGTTGGGGCGATAAAGAACTTGCACAGGTGTCATCGCCCGATGGATCGTCCATCAACGGCGTGCGTGTAGGATCTGCCCAAAGTGTTTTCGTGGACGGTGTGGGCCATAAACACGATGTAAAGAAGGAACAGATTGCACGATCGGACGACCCTAGCAGTGCGGTGAGACCTGTCCAAAATTGGTGAGAACGTTCCAACATAAATTTTATTTCAAGCAACATAACATCAATTCAAAATTCACTTAATAATGACCAATCAAAATTTTTATTTAAAACATTTTAAATGAGCTCAATAAAATAAAGAAATTGTACCAGAGCATGAGAGAGAGAGAGTGAGAGGGAGAGAGTGCCTTAAATTTTCTAAGTGCTGGGTTGTGCTAGATATATATATAATATATCAATATCAATATTTATTCATATATCAATGTTTCATGTTTAATGTTTATTTTGGAGGGTTTGATGTTTGATAGACAAACATGTCTTATTACGCCCCATGGCGTAAGATGTACTTGTACGTATATAAATAAATTGGGTAATCTCATTGGTAACAATTTTAAACAGGTATTATTATTTCAAATAACAATTTCCGCTAATCAAGAATTCGCTTAACGAATTCCTGCCCTATAGTGACTTTGAAAGGTAAGTAAAATTACAAAGTTATTTACGTCTATATTGTTAATCAAGATGGTGCCCGACTTTTGAAATCATTGCTTATATCGTATGTTTTCTTGCGCCAGAACAGGGACACAACTATATGCAACTATAGTTTTTTATAGTTACAACATATTAAATGTTATGTTTCTGCTTACCAATGTATGTAACAGTTATCAACATATTCAAAGTCACTACTGCTTAGGCATATCAAATACAAGCTAACACATATTTAAAGCTAACATCTGCTAAAGAAATGTTAAGCTATGTTATGTGGCATGTAGAGCACATTAAAATAATGTACACACCAACAGACCACTAAATTATTAACAATACCATACTTCAACATAACTTTTAAACTTAAATGATTAGGGGCAGTGTATATTAAATTTGATAAGAGCTGACATGCCAAGATGAATACCATGTCTCTGAAGATACCTTCACAAGCTGAAGTCAAAGTGTCTGCTCTCTAAATTTAGGAAGTCGACAGTCAAGCTGTAAAGCTGATGCACAGAATTCACCAGAATACTGTTTAGTCAGTAAACTATACCCCAACAAAGCGATTTCCAAAAAAATTAATACACACTACAAGAAAAAATTAAGAAGGCAGAAAACATAAAGAACAAATAGTCTTCACAATTTGTAACTAAAATTTGTTGAAATATATGTCTGGTTAACTGCCATTGCAACTTTTGATATAGTCACTGATGAACAACATATTTAAAGGCCAAAGTTCTACCTTCAGATGTATGCATCTTTTCATTTACAAACAGTTAATTCACACAGTGAATACAATTTGCTGATTACTTTTCTACATCAGATATACGTAGCGTCATATTCTTCAAAAAACTATTATTTGTGTCTAAAGTTTACATTTGAAGTCTCCATATGCTCAGCCAGACCTGTCATATAGAAAGTAGATGATATATTTCTTAACCTTCAAGATTCCATGTGGATAGTGAAAGATACAGATGTACAGATCCTCTTCCTTAAGAGGCTCATGTGTATAATTTAGAACAAAGAAATAACTGAAGAGTGAATGAATATATCCAGTTATACTCTTTAGAATACCGCAGGTCACAAGTAACTTGATATAAACTTGTCTGGCTGTTCTGGCTTTGATACTATACTAGTTGATAGTCTTTACTGGCTTCTTATGTACATTACAATCTCAAAAAAAATCCTTATATGTCTAAAAGAACCAGATATAATATTATCAACTGATGTACGGAGGGTCTGGAGGTATCCTGGGTCCTGGGCTGGCAGGATGGTGCACATTGGTAGCAGGGTGTGCATCTAGTGTGGAGGCGGAGGAGGCTATAGTAGCCCAAAGGCTGCACACATGGGCTGAGTCAGTTAGCCTACTGCGACCAGGCAGAGAGCTCGTCAGCTGAGGTGAAAGCAAATCTCTACGGGAAGAGCACCCCGAAATCAAAGTTCCTGGTCTGCCCGGTTGGAAGTTGGATCAGAGAGTTCACATATCCAATTAGGCCCAGAGTTCAACTGTTTAATTTAATAAATTAATTTAATTTACCTCCGTCTTGTGGCTGCCTGATAATCTTCTTACCACTAACGCGTTTCGGAACCTGTGATTCCATCATCAGAGTGTAAAATTAATCAGTCTAAAAGACGTCGTTAGCCATTAAACATAAAAATAAAATTGCACAAAACACACACATAAAAACAAAATCTTAACCGCACACGCGGTTATTTTTATTTTTATGTTTAATGACTAACGACGTCTTTTAGACTGATTAATTTTACACTCTGATGATGGAATCATAGGTTCCGAAACATGTTAGTGGTAAGAAGATTGTCAGGCAGCCACAAGATGGAGGTAAATTAAATTAATTTATTATGTTATATAGTGGATTGGATACAGTGAACATGGTTTTAAAATGTTTAATTTAATTTATTGTTAATATTTAATTACAGCATTAATATTTAATTTATTGTTATAAGTTCCACAGATAAGTTCTTGTCTGTGTGTCACAAAGTAAGAAGCTGGTAACTTAAAATTCTCCACTTGATTATGTAGACGGGAAGGGGTGTGTGTTAATGGCATTGGATATGTGTCCAATTTTGTTTTGGATGATGACAATTTACAAGCTTAAAACTTTAAAACTGCAGTTTAGATGAACAATAACAAACGCTAATTCACGTAAAAAGTTAAGTTGAAAAAATTCTCAAATAATCAATGTTGTACATATCATTTCAATTACCTTGCTAATGAAGGAATTAAAACCTACGAACATTTCAATTCCAACACCACTATGCCATCAGTTTATGTAGTGATAATGCAGCCATCCTGCTCAGTTGTAACAAAATTTTATTTCAGTCTTATCTTCATACTATTTGAAATTATATTACACTAATTAGTTCCACATACCAGAAACAATAATTAACTTTTTTGGTCACTACTTTTCTTCTGATCTGATGGGTTCATTGATAATATGGGTTTACTGAAATGATTCTTTTGGAATCATTCCCAGAGGAATTTTGGAACGATTTTTTTGGTTCTGTTATTCAGAGGACAGAATTAAATTATACTTTTTGAGCTTCCAATTTAACTTGGCAAAACTGCTTTCCAGATTAACAGTGTGATATTACTACAACCTAATTTACAGGAGGTTCTCATTAAATTTTATTGTAACTCGTATGTCATATTAAATAATAATATGTAGTACTTTTTTATGTTTATTTAATAAAATTCATTAACATGCACACCATGTTCTAAGAAACAATGAGTAATATGACTAAACGTTAATACATTATCTCTAAACTTGTAACGGTACAAAAGCTGTATAACAAAATTTACGTAACAATTTTTAAAACATTTTAATAGAAGTATAGCAGTGTTGGGAATTATTTAATGGCCAAATAAGGTGATGTAAAAGCATAGGTGATTCACATCGTGAGTTGAAAAGACCATTACCATATAATGTAAGGAATGTAGTAGATTGGCTTCACGTCACCAGTGAATCATACAAACACCACGTGTTTCCAACGACACAGCGAGTTTCCTGTTGACGAGCAAGAACGGAAATATCCAGTCACCAGGGCAGGACGTTGGTGGAAATCCGCTTGAAACCAGTTTGAAAGGCATTGGAAAAACGGGACTAGCATACCCACGCCAGCTAGGCTCGCCCCAGTCTCCAGCCGACTATGAAACGAGATACATGTGTGTTCTGTTAGTGGCCTCAGGCATTTTTGGTAGGCCGAAATAGTTATAGTAGGCCTACCAAACAGTGTATAAATGTAATACAGCAGTGAAGAACTTTTTAAAATGGTAAAAGTACAACAGTGACGATTATATAACAGTTTTGAACCAATTAGTTTGAGTGTCTTAACAAAAAAGTGTAATACAACAGGTGACGCAACGATTTGGATACTACGTACAGATAAATGAATACGACGAAGTAAAATAAAGGCCATATTCAAGATCATTTAAAGTTTGTATGGTAAAAAATCAATAACAAAATGAGATCTCGATAAAAAGGGAGGTAAAAAGAGATAGAAAGAGTGAGAGAGTGTGTGAAAGAAAAGAGGGGTATAAAAGCATAAAGAGAGAGAGCATATAAGAGAAAAAGGGGGGTAAGAGAAAGAGAGCAAAGTACTGATTTGCGAATGAAAACATTTTTTAGTAGTGTCATAATTTTTGTCTATTAAATTTTGTTTTATTATGTAATTAATAAAATTACTAAGAAATTAATAATATTTGGTAAGAAAATAAAATAAGATTTGTTTTGGATCTAACCATGTGCTAGTATAATTATTATGCCAAAACCCATAACCTATTCTGTACCAAGAGTTCGTCTAAACAAACCTGGAAGAGTTTTTTATATAAGGGGATTTAATTTATCTAAATTATTTCTTTTGGGGAAAGTGTACTTGGTTTCTGCATTCACTCCACAAAAAGCAGTGGTGGCCCTGGCTTTATGGTGTTGGGAATTTTCTGTTAAAGGTAAGTCGAAATAAGATTGCAGTAAACGGGGTAAGTAAAGTATATTCTTCTTTTATTTGTAAAGTTACAATTGGCGACCCTGCCAGGATGCTTATATGAATTTTTTCATATGGGTTAGGCCTACTTAAGGTACAGAGATAGGTTTTGGTAAATGGCGTTTTTGTATTGTTTGTATAAGTCACGAAGTGTGTGTGATTAGAGGTTATGATATAACACATTGTGATTAAAATTTTTTATAAAATTTTATTTATATAATTGGAAAAAAACAGATGAAAATGAAACTAGTTTAACTGACTCTGCTATCATGAGTGACTTGGGGATACAGTCGACCCCAGTGTCAACAAAAGAGAGAGAGGGGTCAAGGGCTGATATAATAAATATGTTGCAGCTGATTTTAGAGCAACAAAATAGAATGATTAAGAAAATGAAGGAACAAGATGAGAAGTGGAAACAAGAGACAGGTAAACATAACGAGAACAAAGACGACCAGGTAACAGATAACAAGGTAAGTGATTCTGATAGTGGAGGTAATAACGATGATAATTTAACCAATAATGCTGATAGTTTAAGTGCAAATAAGGTAATAGATGACAAGGTAAGTGATAACTATAATGATATGACGAGTAATAACGATGATGTAATTGAAAATGTGGTATTAGAGAGTAAAATACTGAATAATTATAGTGATGATGAGAGTTTAGTAGGAGTAGAAATTAGTGATGGGGTAGTAGTTGTTAATGAGATTGAGAGGACATGAAGAGAGGTTAGGTGAGTATGGAGGGCAGAGGGCAAATTCTCCCTGTGGTATATGTGTAGTAAAGACTCCACATGTGGTTTTAGAGGACAATGGTTCCTCCTGAGGTTATACGGGAGACATGGTATCTCCAAGTGGTCCCCTAATTTTTTGTTGTGATGTACGTGGTAAAGCCAGAATGTTTTTTAATGATTTTGTGTTGCCCTTTGCATGGAGTGAGATAGTTCAGGAGGGTTGTGAGCAGTGGTGAAGTTACATGGAGGCAATTGAGGCAATGCCTACCCTAAAAAATTCTTTAGAATAAAAATTATAAATACGTATGAACTACATAACGTAAAGATTATACATTGTTACCGCGACTGTCGAATTTATTAGGCCGAAACGTACTTTACTGAGCGACCGCTAGATGGTGACAGGTGAGACTCGGCATAGCGCGTTTAAATCGAATGAGGCAACCTGAACTTGCCTCAGCGTTTTTTTGTGTACATCGTATGTAAGCAATGTGCCGGAGTGATAGAGAAGTGAAGGGAGGGGGGGATTGTCCCGTGCTGTACACATAGAGCGATGAGGCATGCATAACTTCTGTGGTTCAAACAGTTAAGTTAAAGCGGCTGTGTTTATAAGTGTGTTTATTTTATGCGGTTATTAAAAGTCTCCCTGTTATTCCGCTGAACTAACAGATGATCAAGATTGTTATTTGAATTATTTGTAACATTAAACATATATATAGAAACTAATCAAGTTTAAAAATTTGAAGTTCAATCAGTTGTATTATTGTGTATGACTAATACAAGGATTGTTCAACAGAAACATGTATAGAGCTGTAAAGCATTTTTTATTCAACGATTTTAAAAGAAGTCTCCATTAACATTAAGACATGAGTTCCACTGTTGCACCAACCTGTAGATTCCCTGCTAGTAAAATTCTTACGGCTGTTTGTGGAACCATTCGCTTACAGCAAACTCTACCTCAGCATCCGATTTGAACCACCATCCTTTTAGTGATTCCTTAAAAAAAAATTTAAGATAAGATTTTTGCCTACCCATTCATTAACTACTAGCTTCGCCACTGGTTGTGAGAGGTATTGTGATGAGAGATGGAGAAAGAGAGAGATAGAGATTTTTAAAGTTAATAGAGGTTATGAAATGTTAGTGCAGAGTTTAGGTATTGAGAGAGGTGAGAAAATTGACTTACCTTGTGATGTAATTAGTGCAGCAGTAGATGAGGATGATGATATTGAGAACTTACCTGGTAATGAGACTGGGAAACTGGTGTAGCAGTAGATGATGATGATGATGATGATATTGTAACTTACCTGATTGTGACAAATAATACTAAGGGCAACTGGACTATAAACGATGGTGACAAGGTATATGATATTGTTACGACGTCACAGAACAATCTATGTGTTTATTGAATGTTCCAGAGACATCCAGAATGTAAGCGTGTGGCGTACTTGCTACTATACGCATTTTGTGAGAATCTTCTCGACTGTGCCGGGCTTCGCGGGGCGCTTGGCCTGTGTCAAGGCCGTAGTTAATTATGTAGTTCATACGCACGCTACGACGCAATTAGGAATCGTCTAGATATTCGACTAGCTATAAATACCGGTACTCAAACGACGTTCAGTTTATTATGAGGCGAATTTTTGACTGTGCGGTTCGAGAGTATTAGTGTGATATATTTACAGAGCAGTTCGAGTTATTACTGTGTACGTTCAAGTAGTTATTAGTGAAGTGTTGCGTTTTATATTCGGACGGTATAATTGTAATACAATTGAGTTTTAATATTAGTGGACATTTTATTGCGTGTGAACAATTTTCATTTGATTTGTTGTAGACACTGTGTTGTTAATTACGAACTGTTTTACTGTAACAATTAAAGGTGTGATTAGTGACTTGATTTGTGTATTGTACTTATTTTGTTTCCACTGTACCTACGACGATCGAGTAGACCATCGTAACAGTGGTGTCAGAACTGGGATAAAACGGTTAACAGTGGACACTTTGTACAAGACGAGTGTGATTCATAATTAATCGGTAAGCATGGATCCCACTCAGATGATGGAAACTTTACAAACACTGCTGCGGCAGACACAGGAAGAAGCAGAAAAACGACAGGATGAAAAACGCAGGCAGGAAAGAGAAGAAGGTGAGGAACGTCAGAAAGCACTAATGCTAGAAACAGAAGAAAGACAAAAAGAGGAATGTAAGCAGGAGGCAGAGGAACATAAACATGAAGCAGGTGACATCAAAGCGTTAATTCATGAACAAAAGCAGATGCAAGAACATACTACCGCAGAATTGGGTCTCCTACGTGGTGACGTAGGTGAATTATGAGGTGAGCTCAACAATCAGATTACCAGAATATCTGACGTAGAAGAATCCATGTCAAATAAAATAGCTAAAGTAGAAAAATCTGTCTTGACTGTGGAAGAAGTTATGTCAACAAAAATATCTGCAGTAGAAAAGTCAATGGCAAATATAAGAGAACAAATTAAAATTGAAGTTGAACAGTGCATGAAGATTCAACCAAAACAAATTTCTGAACAGACTGTACCAGTGATAAAGACAGAAAAAGACACAGAAAATAAGTTAATAGAGAAAGTCACTTTGCCTGCAGTAGGGACAGTTCATGTCAAAGCTCCAACCTTTGACGGAAGCAGTCACTGGGCAACGTACCTCCGCCAATTTGAAGCTGTTGCATGTGCAAATAATTGGACAGAGAAAGACAAGGCTGTTTCACTCGTTCTCTCATTAAAAGGACCTGCGGCAGAACTACTACAGAAAGTGCCATCTGACAGCCAGAACACCTATGCTGAGTTGATAAAAGCTCTGGAATTATGGTATGGTGATAAACATTTGCGAGATGTGTACAGCACCCAGTTGAGAGCAAGGCGACAGCATTCCGGGGAAAGTCTTCAAGAGTTTGAAGCAAGTATCGACAGACTAATTAGACTGGCCTATCCTGAAACGCCAGAAGATTTTTGAACGAGTTTTGGGATGCAGACATTTATGCCGGTGTCCGAGATAAACTACAGCAAGTGTTACAAATGGCAAGACACCAGAACAGTGCGGACGCCCTGGTACATGCTTTGCAATTTGAGGCCGCCAAATCAGCGTCTGGTTGGACAAGTCATAAAGTGCGCGTGCTAAAAGATCGCGACGGCACAGACGATGAGGAAGAAGAACAAGGAACAGAGATTCGACGGTCGGCGCCACAGAATAAAATAAGAAAGGATGGAAGATCGAAGTGTTATCGATGTGGGAAACCTGGACATCTACAACGAGATTGTCAGGTTAGAATTCAGCAGCAGGGAAACGAGCAATAGTCGGTACAATGGGGCGTGTGCTGACTAACTGGAGGAACGAAGCCCCTAGAAAATATGCAATTTCTACACTTCAGAAAAACAGTGGGAGCTTGGTAGTTACCGGATTTGTTCAAGAGAGGCCAACCTCGATTACAGTTGACACAGGTGCAACAGTTTCTATTGTGCGCCCCGACGTGGTGAAAGATCTCAAGCCAATCTGGTGCTCTTGCAGCTTGCGAACAGCTACTGGACGGCCTGTAAAAGTGTATGGAAAAGTGGAGATACACCTACGCCTCGGTAGACTTGAGTTCAATCATCAAGTACTTGTTGCAGACATTGTGGATGAAGCAATTCTTGGTGTGGACGTTATGAACGCATACGGAGTTATAGTCGACTTCAAGAACAATGTCTTGAGAATCGGAGGAGAAGAGGTAATGCTATCAACAATGACGACAGCAGAAAAATCAATGGACGTCATAAACCAAGTGGCCGTAACTGTTCCGCCAAACTCCGAAAAGATCATCATGGTTAGAACCGATGTAGATTACTAGGGGCTACCAGTGCTCTATATTCGAACCCCAGGTAGTCAGCACACCGGGCATACTAATTGCCAAAAGTTTAGTAAAACCTGACGAAACCGGAAATGTACCTATTAGAGTGGCGAATATTTTGAATCAAGCTATTACTTTACAAAGCAATACGCTCCTAGGCAAATTGGCTCCTGTGGCCTGGGTAGCCGGAATAACGCAACGAAGATCCAGTTCTTTGGATACTTCCAAATTACCAGAGGAACTGCAAGAATTATTGAACAGATCTTCTAACGACCTCTCAAGTGATGAGGTAAAAGAACTCGGACAGTTTTTACACAAATTCAAAGATTGTTTTGCAGTTCGGGGACAGTCACTGGGAAGAACTTCTCTTGTGCAACATCGCATCAATACCGGGGACACAACACCGATACGCCAACCTCCTCGAAGGCCTCCATTATCTAAACAAGAGGAGATGTCTCGGTTAGTACAGGACATGTTGACAGAGGGAGTAATCGACCCTTCGTCAAGTGCTTGGTCTTCCTCTGCAGTGCTGGTAGCGAAGAAGGATGGTGGATTGCGTATCTGCATAGACTACCGGAGGTTAAATGACGTTACAAAGAAAGACTGCTATCCACTACCTCGCGTTGACGATACACTCGACACGTTGTCCAGAGCACAGTGGTTTTCCACAATGGACCTGAAGAGTGGATATTGGCAAGTGGGTCTTCATCAAGAAGACAAGGAAAAGACCGCTTTCTCGACCCCAAGTGGCTTATTCCAATTTAATGTTATGCCATTTTGACTCTGTAATGCACCGGCAACATTTGAGAGATTGATGGACCTGATACTCCGAGGCCTGACATGGAATACTTGCCTTTTTTACTTAGACGATGTCATAGTGATCGGGAAGACTTTCGAAGATCATTTGGAAAACCTTAAGGAAGTTCTAACTAGAATTCACGGTGCACAACTGAAGCTGAGCCCGAAGAAGTGTTCTCTATTCCAGAAGGAAGTACAGTATTTGGGCCATCTGGTTTCGGCAGCGGGTGTTAGCATGGATCCTAATAAAGTAGACACCGTAAGAGACTGGCCAGTCCCGAAGAATAAACACGAAGTTCGGAGTTTCCTAGGGTAATGCTCATATTACCGACGTTTTGTGAAAGGCTTCGCTACTATTGCTAAACCACTACATGAGCTAATGGAAAATAAACGAAACTTCCAATGGTCGAAAGAGTGTGACCAAGCATTTAGAATGTTGAAGATTGCATTATGTTTGCAGCCAATTCTCGCTTTTCCAGCTTCCGAAGGGAAGTACATCGTAGACACACACGCAAGCAATACTGGTCTAGGAGCAGTTTTGTCTCAAGTGCAGAACGGTGAAGAACGAGTAATAGCGTATTACAGCAAGACGCTTTCTAAACCAGAGAGAAATTATTGTGTTACAAGAAGAGAGTTGTTGGCAATTGTCAGAGCTTTGGAGCACTTCCATAAATACCTCTATGGGAGAGAGTTTTCACTACGTACTGACCATGCTGCACTTGCATGGCTCTGAGATTTAAAAATCCGGAAGGACAGTTGGCAAGGTGGCTCGAACGTCTGCAAGAGTACAACTTCAAGGTACAACATCGGAGGGGGCACCTGCACGGTAATGCAATGGCTTATCACGAAGACCGTGCCCGGAAGACTGCCGACATTGCCACAGAAGGGAAGAACAAAACTCACGCGAACATGTTCAAGCCATCACTGTAGATTTCCTGGCTGATGGCTGGACAACACAAGACTGTCGACAAGAACAGATGACTGATGAAGACATTGGAGCGATCTTGACAGCAAAAGAGGAAGGTCGCCGCCCGGATTGGCAAGATATCTGCCATGGTTCCGAAGTGCTGAAGGGCTACTGGGGACAATGGGAATCTCTCACCTTAGAAAACGGATTGCTGAAAAGGGCTTGGGAAAGTGCAGATGGACGAGACGTGGTCATGCAGTTGATAGTTCCCCGAAGTAAAGTGCAGTCTGTTTTGAAGGAGATGCATGATGGAACATCTGGAGGCCATCTTGGCGTAACAAAACTCTTGACAAAATACGGAAGCGATTCTATTAGCTTCATCTTCGCCACGACATAGAGGAACGGGTTCGGACGTCTGAAATATGTGCTGCAAGCAAGGGCCCACAAACCAGAAGCAGGGGAAAAATGAGACAGTATAACGTTGGACAAACTTTCGAGAGAATTGCCATAGACATTGCTGGACCATTCCCAGTTACTGACGATGGAAACCGGTACATCATGGTTGTAGGTGACTACTTTATTAAGTGGGTGGAAGCCTACGCAATTCCAAATCAGGAGGTTACCACTGTGGCAAAGCAGTTAGTTCACAACTTCTGTTGCCGTTATGGAGCCCCTATGGAAATCCATACGGATCAAGGGAGAAATTTCGAATCAGGAATGTTTAAAGAATTATGCCGTCTACTCGGAATTCGAAAGACCAGGACAACGCCTCTGCATCCTCAGTCGGACGGGATGGTTGAGAGATTCAACAGGACACTTGAGCAGCATCTTTCGAAAGTTGTTGACGAGAACCAAACAGGCTGGGACCAACGTATACCACTATTCCTTATGGCGTATAGGTCATCAGTACATGACACAACCGGCATGACTCCAGCAAAATTGGTGCTTGGGCGGGAGATTCGTCTTCCTGGGGACTAGATGTTTGGATCACCTGAGACTCAGTCCCAAGAGCCAAAGAACTATTCCTCGCAATTAGAAAACCAACTGCGAGAAATGAATCGCTTGGTAAGAGGACGGCTGAAGATTGCCAGTGATAAAATGAAAACTCGGTATGACATTCGCAGCAATAGTGTGGGTTTTCCAAGAAGGAGATCAGGTCTGGTTGTTCAATCCAAAGCGCCGTCGTGGTCGCTCACCTAAGCTTCTGGGAAGGACCCTACACTGTGAAAAAAAGAATTAACGATGTTGTTTATCGGATTCAACAGGAAGGACAGCGAAAGTTCAAGGTCATCCACCTAGATCGCCTGGCTAAGTACAACTTTAGAGACGGTTTGGCAGTTCGGGACGAAGAGGCTTAAGGAGGAGGCAGTGTTACGATGTCACAGAACAATCTACGTGTTTATCGATCGTTCCAGAGAGATCCAGAATGTAAGCGTGTGGCATACGTGATTGTAGACGCATTTTGCAAGAATCTTCTCGACTGTGCCAGGCTTCGCTATGGCGCTCGGACTGTGTCAAGACCGCAGTTAATTACGTAGTTCATACGCACGCTACAACGCAATTAGGAATCGTCTAGATATTCGACTAGCTATACATACCGGTACTCAAACGACGTTCAGTTTAGTATGAGGTGAATTTTTGACTGTGCGGTTCGAGAGTATTAGTGCGATATATTTACAGAGCGGTTCGAGTTATTACTGTGTACGTTCAAGTAATTATTAGTGAAGTGTTGCGTTTTATATTCGGACGGTATAATTGTAATACAATTGAGTTCTAATATTAGTGGACATTTTACTGCGTGTGAACAATTTTCATTTGATTTGTTGTAGACACTGTGTTGTTAATAACGAACTGTTTTACTGTAACAATTAAAGGTGTGATTAGTGACTTAATTGGTGTCTTGTACTTATTTTGTTTCCACTGTACCTACGACGATCGAGTAGACCGTTGTAACAATATGATAATATGGAATAATCCGGTGGGTTATTATAATATTGTGGTAGAATATGAGAATTTAAATAGTTATTATATAGATAGAGGTAATATAATGAATTTAAACGAAAACAAAATGTGCATGGGTAATATAAGACTAATTTTTGATGATGGGGGTTAGACATATGTTGTTAATGGACATTTAATTATTTGAGTTAATGGTTATAATACTTGGTTGAATAATATAATGATTTGTGGAGAACAATGACATTTTATGTGAAGCATATTGTATATAAATCTGTATAGAGGTTAAATGTATTATGTATTAGGTTATGTTGTAGTTATGGTAGGGTATCTGAGGATACATTGTGTTGTGCGTGTACATTGTATTTTGTGTACTCAATGTTTATAATTCTGATTGAGTTTATTATAATATTGATTGACATTACTAAATTTTTATTGTGTAATTAAATGGAGTTAAGTTGTTTAAGGTGCGAATTTGAAAATTTGAGGAAGTTGAAAAAATTAAAATGTAAATTTTGGTAATAAAATAAAAACATTTTTTTTAGAATTGAGAATTTTATAATGAATTATAAATAATTAAAATGTTTAATAGAAAATCAGAGTTGAAGTTATAATGTGACAATTGGAATATTCAATAGAAAATTAAAACTAAAGCTGTGTGATGTTTGTAATTTTTATTCAGATTCAGATTGAAATGGTTATTTTAATGTGATGTTGGTAATGTTTATTTGAAGATTATGTATTTGTGAAATATAAAACATTTATAATATGGTTTGTAATGAGATAATGGAAACGTAAGATGGAATTTTTAATTGAGATTAAGATGGAATCATGAGAAAGTGGAAGTTGTAATTGAATTTGAGAACTATTTTTTGATAATTTGAATTATTTTGAGAAAAATTTGTTTTTGATATGACCTGCAAGTTAATATGTTATGTGGTTTACATAAAATGTGTTATGTTAGTAATAAGGCTACCTCTTGCTGAAGGATAATGTTACTTGTGTATTAAGGTACTTAAGATATAAAATCAGTACTTTTGTAAATGCAAATCAGTACTTCTAGGAGGAACCCAAATCGGTTAAGGATATGGAATAATGAAAGACCATTTGCTAATGTTTTTACTTGGTAGTTGCAGCATCTGGGTGTTACTGTGGAGGCGGACCTGTGCTGGCCAGTGTGTCAGGGCAGGGTTGCCAAGTGCCTTCTGGCTTCATGGTGTTGGGATCCTGGTGAAGGAAGTCCAGTAAAGTCATGCAGGTGCAGCCACAGCCACTGGATTAGGGGGGTAAATACCCAAATTTAATCAGCAAGTAAGGGAAGGTCATGGTGCCATATCCTCGCTGATCCTCTTAGGTTTAGGCAATAAGAGTTTTTATGTTGTTTACATAAAACCTCTCATTGGGGGGGGGGGGGTCTTGTAACGGTACAAAACCTGTATAACAAAATTTATGTAAATATTTTTAAAACATTTTATTAGAAGTATAGCAGTGTTGGGAATTATTCGATGGCCATATAAGGTGATGTAAAAGCATAGGTGATTCACATCGTGAGTTGAACAGACCATTACCATATAAGGTAAGGAATGTAGTAGATTGGATTCACGTCACCAGTGAATCATACAAACACCACATGTTTCCAACGACACAGTAAGTTTCCTGTTGACGAGCAAGAACAGAAATATCCAGTCACCAGGGCAGGACGTTGGTGGAAATCTGCTTGAAACCAGTTTGAAAGGCGCTGGAAAAACGGGACTAGCATACCCATGCCAGCTAGGCTCGCCCCAGTCTCCAGCTGACTATGAAACGAGATACACATGTGTTCTATTAGTGGCCTCGGGCGTTTTTGGTAGGCCGAAATAACTACAGTACGCCTACCAAAGAGTGTATAAATATAATACAGCAGTGAAGAACTTTTTAAAATGATAAAAATACAACAGTGACGATTATATAACAGTTTTGAACCAGTTAGTTTGAGTGTCTTAACAAAAAAGCGTAATACAACAGGTGGTGCAACGATTTGGATACTACGTACAGATAAATGAATACGACGAAGTAAAATAAAAGCCATATTCAAGATCATTTAAAGTTTGTATGGTAAAAAATCAATAACAAAATGAGATCTCGATAAAAAGGGAGGTAAAAAGAGATAGAAAGAGTGAGAGAGTGTGTGAAAGAAAAGAGGGGTATAAAAGCATAAAGAGAGAGAGCATATAAGAGAAAAAGGGGGGTAAGAGAAAGAGAGCAAAGTACTGATTTGCGAATGAAAACATTTTTTAGTAGTGTCATAATTTTTGTCTATTAAATTTTGTTTTATTATGTAATTAATAAAATTACCAAGAAATTAATAATATTTGGTAAGAAAATAAAATAAGATTTGTTTTGGATCTAACCATGTGCTAGTATAATTATTACACCAAAACCCATAACCTATTCTGTACCAAGAGTTCGTCTAAACAAACCTGGAAGTTTTTTTATATAAGGGATTTAATTTATCTAAATTATATCTTTTGGGGAGAGTGTACTTGGTTTCTGCATTCACTCCACAAAAAGCAGTGGCGGCCCTGGCTTTATGGTGTTGGGAATTTTCTGTTAAAGGTAAGTCGAAATAAGATCGCAGTAAATGGGGTAAGTAAAGTATATGCTTCTTTTATTTGTACAGTTACAATTGGTGACCCTGCCAGAATGCTTATATGAATTTTTTCATATGGGTTAGGCCTATTTAAGGTACAGAGATAGGTTTTGGTAAATGGCGTTTTTGTATTGTTTGTATAAGTCACGTATAGTGGCGGCCCTGGGTTTGGAATTGTATGGTGTTGGGAATTTTCTGTTAAAGATAAGTCGAAATAAGATTGCAGTAAACGGGGTAAGTAAGTAGTTTCTTCTTGTATTTTTTTGTAAAGTTACAAACTTATGCAAACTAGCATTTTAGTAATTATTAATGCAATTTTAGAATAGAGTTAGCTAAAATAAAATCTAAAAAAAATAATAAATGCAAACTTTATCCTGAAACAAACCTGAATTAAAGCCAATAGTACCTGTAATAATCAACGTCACTGCTCTTCTGGACAATTTAACATTACATTAAAAACGTTATTTATAGGAAGTGCCATGTTATTTCATTTAAATGTCTGGACCAAATCACTGTTAATCTAATTTGTATAGGAATTAACCAGTAATAGATAAATATTGTAAAAAGTAATTTTATCTAAATTCAAATATGGTATGGTACTGATATCAATATAACAATTATTGTCAAATATCAAATACAGTTACATTTGATAACAATATGGTATTATTATTGTTAACATATGTTAACAATGCCATGCTATTGTATTATTATAAATGTTATTTTGTGGTCTGCCTGCATATTTTCAAGACTCACAAATTGCGAGAGGAGTAAATTACTATAACTGCCAATTTATAATCTGCCAAATAACTACCAGGGTAATCACGGTACAATGACAGTTACAAAAATAAAGTACATTAAAGTATGATTATTTACTAAAACTTCTGGGCTGAAAGGCCGTGGTCGAGTGCTTGATCTACTGTAGCTAAACGTTTCGGCCACACCACCGATGGCCATCTTCATTCCGGACGCGCCTCTCTGAACATCGGAGATACTGCCGCCTGGGCCAGCCGGAAAAGTCCGCAGTTGCTGAACACGCTCTTTCCCACGACGATCACCGGGTGATGTTTGATGAAGCCCGCGTGTTGTCTTCTGTCCGGGGTTACTTCACTCGCCTGCATCTGGAGTCCATCCATATTCATAAGAATGCGTCCGTCGCTATGAACCACCGAGGTGAAAGCATCTCCTTAAATAGTGTCTGGCATGGTTTATTTTCCATGGCCAATCAGAATCGAGAATGATGAGCTGGCTTCTCATTGGTCTGCGTGATACACCTTAAGCGGCCAAACAGTTATAAATAGAGGCAACGTAGCCGTAACTCACTGTTGCTTGTTCCCAGTTCATTGGGAGACGTGTTCGGCGTGTCATCTATTCGAACACATTTTTTGCTACTGAAGATGGCCACCGGTGGTGTGGCCGAAACGTTTAGCTACAGTACATCAAGCACTCGACCACGGCCTTTCAGCCCGGAAGTTTTAGTAAATAATCATAAAGACACCGGCCGTGAAAGCCTACGTACATTAAAGTATGTTACATATTTGAAACCGAGAAACAAATAGCAACATTATATATAATCAGTGGTGTAGCCAAGGGGATTTATGGGGGATTACAACCCCCCTTATTGGGTACGTTGCCAATGAAGTCTTACAAATAAACTTTACAAGCAGGCCATATGAGCTTGCTAGTGGCCACGATACAACATACACAGCAGTCTACATTTGTCAAATCCCATCTCTTTATTATCATCAAGAACCCACACAAAAAAATTCTGTCTATAACTTGCCACAAAAAAATCTTGGTCAACCCCCTCAATGGGAAAATTCTGGTTACACCACCGATATAAATATATACAAAGTAGGTCAAAATCAAGATTCCTGTAATCAATAAACTGTAAAGCTGGTTAACTTTTATAATCTTATGTCCATTTTATATGGCATTCTTAAAACTTGTCTTGTACATGTGATAATTATATTAATATTTAGTATGATACTCTGAAATCATAGAGAGAATTTTATTGTGACATTTACTGTAATAAAGAAACAGTAATACTCAGTTCAAATGGTATTTCTATGGCTGATCTGACACTGTAGGTACTTTTATTGCTTCTTCTGACATAGATATGTGCACTACTGTGTGTATATTAATACTATGGTAATTTTGTACCAAGACAGATTTTTTTACACGTTTTAAAATGTCATTTTGTCAGTTTATATCCTTTTAATCATCACACAAAAATGTCACGGATTACTGGTTTGGGCCAACAAAAACGTAATTGGCAAAAATTGGAGGTTGTCGATTTTGCTACAACTCATCTTACATAATGAATGTGTATTAATAATTATTAACACTATAAAAGAACCCTTTAGGTCTACTGTATGGTACAATTATAGTAATTGCTTGTGACTCTTGGTTAAGAATTAGGTTTACGTGTAATATTATATAGTTTGTACAGTACACAAGGATGATGGTAACATGCACTGAGGGCACTAAGAATAAGTTTATCTTTAACTTCTCTCACTGACAAACATATAAAAAAATGGATTTATAATTTTGTTAGAAATAATATAATTATATTCAATGTATAAAATGTGTACACATTTAACATTTTACAAGAGACTAGATTACAATGTTTAGTGAACAATTAAATAATCATGTTGCATGCCCACAGTCATCCAAATCATAATACAAAAGTACAAATCATATACGTACAAGGCATTACCTGGTAATGATGATACGCTATAATTAAAAACCACAGACAGGGAACACAGTGTTCTGCTTATAAAATACTCTCAGCAATTAAATCACGTATATCTTATATATTTTACACATATATACTTTGGCAGTTTATTTATGAACAGTATGGGTTTTTATCTAGTTTGCTTGTAAACAAAAGTTTACGCTCATATGTTTAACCCTTTCAGTGCTCAATTTGATTGTAGTATGGTGTGCAATATGGTATAATTCAACTATAGTCGAATTAGGGACTGAAAGGTTTAAACAAGTGTACACTGTGTAGACCATTCTTTGTAACCAATAAAGCAATCAATATGCTTATACTTTACAATTTGTGCAAAATCAAAAAAAAAAAAAACAGTACAGTTCGGTGTAAACATTAACTTATTCTATTCAATAAATTACAGACACAAAATATACTGCTAACAACACAGCCTTACACTGTCCAAAAACATTCTAATCAATTGACTTTGCTCTGATCAAACAGAAATGACAACACAACAAAATAATTATAATTCTACAGAAACATAAAGTAAAACATTTTGTGTGTAAGAAACATTTGGAGTCACTGGTAATAAAATCACCATGCCAGTATTACCATAATAATCAATTTCACCACTCTTCTGGACAACATAACAACTACATTTGTTTATAAGAAATTTTCCTAAATAGTGTATATGTAATATAAAAATGGAAAAACTATATTACATATTAATGCAATACCAAAAAAAGTGAAAGTCGGAGTTATACGTGTGCATATTATATGAAACATTTTGTGGTTATACATTTAAACATCCCATGTGGGACTGGCCTTGTGGCCATTCACGGGAAAACAGTTTGTGGGCCTAGATACTGTTGGGAAGTCAATCTAAGAGAGAGCTGCACTGCAATGTAGATTTTTGCTCTGTAGCACTACTCATGGATGGAGATGCTAATCTCTTATCGGGTGCCTCCCAAGATGGTATATATTGAATGTTCACCTACTCCTTATGGTCTGAGGGGGGTATTGGTGAAACCCCTAAAAATACCCAGTCTTGGTAAAACTCGAGAAAATGAAAATCTCAGCACAGAGCCTTTGATGAAGTATAGTACAAAATTAGAACAAATCAACCTACAGAAATATATGGTGAAATATATAATTGAAAAACAAAAATTAGGATATCCAATACTATAGTAAAGAGCAATGGTGACCAACGAGCATGAGACATGGTTGAGCCATGAGACATTTTTGTAGTAGTCATACTTAGATGAATTATTTCTTATTTGCTCTCTTTCTCTCAGAAAGAGAGAGAGAGAGAGAGGGTGGGGGGGGGAGAGAGATAGAGATAGAGAGAGGGTGGGGGAGAGAGAGAGAGAGAGAGAGAGAGAGAGAGAGAGAGAGAGAGAGAGAGAGAGAGAGAGAGACCAGACAGACACAGACGCATGAGTCTCTACTACGCTAGGCAGTCAGACTATAGGCATAGTACATAACTTGTATGTTAAAAGATATATTTTTAAGACTTTATTAAACCACTTTCCTAAAATACAAACTACTCCCTTTAAGGCTTTTTAGCATGACTTTTAGTTATTTGTAATATTTTGTGACAGTACAAAATGGGTAGCATCATTTTAATATTGTGCAATAATACGATCTATGTAAACACGGAATAAAATACGACTTTAGAAATTGGAATGGTATGAATCAGCCAGTGTAACGTAGGCATTACTGTCTCAAAGACTGAATAACCGAACCTTATAAGGTAAGGAATTTTGTATTCTGTCTGACGTCACGAGAATATCACGATAGGATCACGTGTTTTTGAATAACAAAACACAATTCTGAAATTAATAAACTTCTAGATTCTTCGACGGAATCAGCTGAGAGGGGTAGCGGGAGTGAGGGAAACCATGTGACCAGCTCATACAGTATACGCTAACAGATCGCCATGCGCGCAGTCTACGAACAGCTGAAAGGCGTGTAATAGTGTCGGGAGGCCTACGCGGACAATAATCAGTGTAGGACTACAAAAGTGTGAAAATATATTTAAAACAAGTATAAGTAAATCTCTGCAAGTATAAATGTAATTATCCAAATTAATGAACAGTTTTAGTGAGTGTTGGAACAAAAGTGAATCGACGAGGAATGACGCAACATTTGGAATAACTTCTACAGATAAGTACTTTCAAAAATAGGTCGACCAAACAACAGTAAATTACTAGTTACCCAGTACTAAGTACTACATTCCGATAATAATGAGATCTCAAAGTTAAAGGGGGTTGTAAGCGTGAAAGCGAAGTACTGGTTCGCCTCAATAAATTTAAGTAAGTTAGTCTTGTTCAGTTAATGATTATGTATGTTTACTGGGTGATGATTTGTTAATCACCAAATAA